>QEPC01005668.1:210261-233756 GCA_003113815.1 Sphenodon punctatus | reverse complement strand
ATGGGGCAGGGGCTGGGGGGGCACCGTACGTGTAACCCCATTGTATGGGGCAGGGGCTGGGGGGGCACCGTACGTGTAACCCCATTGTATGGGGCAGGGGCTGGGGGGGCACCGTACGTGTAACCCCATTGTATGGGGCAGGGGCTGGGGGGGCACCGTACGTGTAACCCCATTGTATGGGGCAGGGGCTGGGGGGGCACCGTACACGTAACCCCATTGTATGGGGGAGGGGCTGGGGGGGCACCGTACACGTAACCCCATTGTATGGGGGAGGGGCTGGGGGGGCACCGTACACGTAACCCCATTGCATGGGGAGGGGTTGAGTGTGAGGGGCACTTCTCCAGACAGACATCTCAGTTGTGTCAATGGGGACGGGGGTGTGTGTGTGTGTGTGTGTGTGTGTGAGAGAGAGAGAGAGAGACGCATCCTCCAACTCCTGCTGCACCAGGCTGACTCCATGGGCAGGTGGTTGCTATGGAGACCGGCCTAGGCTCCTGGGCCCCTTCCCCCGGCCTGGACGTCTCTACTGTGTGGGTCGGGGCCTCTCCCTGCCAGGGCCGAGGGGGCGCGCTGCCTGCTGGCTGGGGGGAGTCTGCCCCACACAGGTACTGGAGGGGCAGGAGGGCTTGGTCCACTGTCAGAGACTGGGCCCGGCGGCGGCGGCGGCTCTGAGCACGTTGGGGGAGGTCAGTGCTCCGTGTTATCCAGGGTGGGGGTAGGAGGGCAGGGCCCAGGGCGGAGATAAAATGCAGGGCCTTGCGGCCCTGCCCCCATAGAGCCAACCCTTGAACCCTTAGCTGGCTGATGCTGATGCAGGAAGCAGCCCCCCCCCCCCCGGCCCGGGGCAGAGAGCCGCAGGAAGAGAGGGGGTCCGGCTGGCCGCCTGGCCCTGCGGGTGGGGGTGGGCAGGGGAGCAGGATGGCAGCGTGTTCTAGGGCCTACGTACCCTTTTGCCTGGGGCACGAACGGGTTTGGTTCTAGCTCAGGCCCAAAGGCTGGCTGTGGACGAGTGCACACTTTCATGCAAATGTATGCAAATTAGGGATGGCGTGATGTGCTTACTGTTTCACGCCATCCAATGTTGGGGGGTCTGGGCCTAGAGCAACCAGGAGCCCCACGGGTTAACGGGGCACCGTGTCTCCCCTACAGCGGGGTTACTGGCAGGCCTCCCCCCGGGGCGTTCTCTTTGGGGCACAGTGGAAGTGAGGGTGGGGGCCCCCAGATAGCCAAAGTTTTCCCGGACACTTTATGAAAAAAGCATGTTGCAGGGCCTGTGCCTTGAGGCACCAGTGCAGGGCCCGCAACATGTATTTTTCATAAGTACCCTGGGAAACGTTGCCGATCTGGCAACCCTAACCCCACGCCCTTTTCTGGTGCAAACAGCTAATGCGGGACACCTAGAAAGAGCGGGGCGCAGGGGTCACCGCGTGGTAAGGCCGGTCCTGGTTACTGGGCGCTCTGGCTCATGGGTTGGATCCTGGGCTTTCTCTTCCTCCCCTGGCTGTACTAAAGGGGGGGGGGGGGNGTCTCCCGCCGATCGCCCCCCTTCCCCTAATCTTATCCCCATGTCCCTGTCTCCCCCCTGATCAACTCCCGTTCTCCTGTTCCCTCTGGAACTGTCGCTCCTCCGCTAACAAACCCCCCTATAACCATGATCTTTTCTTCTCTCGCTCCCTTCACCGTCTCATCCTCACTGAAACCTGGATCTCCCCCACTGACCCTGCCCCCCTCTCCTACGGAGCCCTCTCCTTCTCCCACCAGCCCCGTGCCGAAGGCCGGGGTGATGGCGTGGGCCTCCTCCTCGCCTCTTCCTGCCAGTTCCAACCTCTCCCCCTCTCGCTCCTTCCCCTCCTTTGAGGCTCACTCCATCCGCCTCTACTTCCGGCTCCACCTCCGTGTTGCTGTCGTCTACTGCCCTTCCTCCCCACCCCCCCGGCTCCCTCTCCTCCTTTCTCTCCGAGTTCGAGTCCTGGCTCACCCTATTCTTCTCTGACGACATCCACACACTCATCCTTGGCGACTTCAATATCCATGTTGACGCACCCTCTCAGCCTGGCATCACCCGCTTCCTCTCCCTAGCCTCCTCCTTTAATCTCCACCTCTGGACTCACTCCCCCACCCACACTGATGGTCACGCTCTTGATCTCGTGTTCTCTAGGAACTGTTCTGTCTCCGATCTCTCCTTTGAGCCCCATCCCATCTCTGACCATTTCCTTGCCTCCTTCAACCTCTCCCACTGCTCCCCCTCCTCTTCTCCATCTCCCTGTCCCTTCTGCGATCTGCAGGCCATTGTGCCCCAGGACTTTGCCTCCTCCCTCTCTCCTCTTCTCCCCTCAGTCTCCTCCTCCCCCAATTCTGCCATCTCCGCCTTCAACTCCTCTCTCACCTCCACCCTCGACTCCCTTGCACCTTCTCCTCCCACCAGGCTCGCTTCCATAATCCTTGCCCTTGGCTCACCCCCACCATTCACTATCTCCGCTCCTGTCCCCGGGCTGCTGAACGCCTCTGGCGCAAATTCCACTACCACGCCGACTTCCTCCACTTCAAATTCTGCCTCTCATCCCTCCACTCTGCGATCTCCCTCGCTAGACAGCAGTACTATGCCTCACACATTGGGTCCTGCTCCCGGGAACCTCGCTGCCTCTTTTCCACCTTTGACTCCATTCTCAACCCCNCCGAAGGCTAATTTGGGTCCTTTCCACGTGCCTGGTTTCAGAGCCTTTAGGGCACTTCCTGCCGCTTTACTTCGAAGCTCTCTGCAGCCCGGAGGGGGGTCTTTAACATGAAAGCGGAGATTCTCAAAGTTTTAACAACTGGGGATTTAAAAAAAATCTAAGATGGTGGGATTCATGGTAAAATCAAGAGTTAGAAATTCTGTGTGTGAACAGGACTAACCCTAATCCTCTGTGTCAACTGTATAATTATTGATTTATTATGTATTATTATTCATTAATAATATTTTATATAGCACCAGCAATGCGCCTGGTGCTCTCTGAACAATGTGACAGACAGCTCAGTGCCCCAAGGGGCGTACAATCTGGGATGGACAAGGGAGAGAGGGGGACCTAGGGAGACATTGAAGAAGCTGAGAAGTTGCTGGTGCTTAGCTTCATTACAGAGGGGAGAGGGGCATCTTGAAGATTAATATAAAAATATTAGCCATATTGGGTCAGACCAGCTTTCCATCTAACCCAGCATCCTGTCTCCGACAGTGGCCAGGTCCGGTAGCTCAAGAGAAGTACGTGTACCGGTCATGTCCGTTGTGTGAAACAGTCCTTCCTTTTGTTGGTTTTAAATCTGCTGCCATTTAACTTCAGAGAGCGTCCCCTTGTTCCCTTATTGTGAGACAGGGCAAACAACAGTTCCCTGTTTACCTTCTCTGTGCCACTCATGGTTTTATAAACTTTGATCATCTCCCCTCTTAATCGCCTCTTCTCCAAGCTAAACAGCCCGAACCTGTTGAGCCTCTCCTCCTAATGGAAGCTGGTCCATCCCTTGTTGCCCTTCTCTAAACCTTTTCCAGTTCTATTCTCTCTTTCCTGAGATGGGGTGACCAGAACTGTGTAGAATATTCAAGGTGGAGTTATATCAAAGATCTATACAGCGGCATTAGGATATTTTCCCTTTTATTCTCTATTGCTTTTGCAATAATGCCTACTAGCATTCGGTTTGCCTTTTTGACTGCTGCCACACACTGAGCTGATGTTTTCAAGGAACTAACCACAATGACTCCTTCTCCTGAGAGGTTACACCCAGATTAGAGCCTAGTATCATGTATGTAAAGTGAGTGTAACCCAGCCCACATTGATTATTTTCCCCTATGTCCATCACCTTGGACTTATCAACATTGAATTCCATTTGTCATTTTATTGCCCATTCACCTAGTCATGCAACATCCCTCTGTAGTTCCTCACAGTCTGCCTGGGTCTTAACTATCTTGAATAATTTGGTGTCGTCTGAAAACTTATCCATAAGAACATAAGTAGTGCCATACTGAGTCAGACCAATGGTCCATCAAGCCCAGCATCCTGTCTCCGACAGTGGCCAATCACGGTGGCTTGGGAGAAGCACCCAACAGGTCACAATGGGGGATCCATTCCCTGTTGTTTTCCCCCAGCTCCCGTCATGTTCCCTGATCCTGTCTGGCTAATAGCTGCTAATGGACCTATCTTCCAGAAACTTGTCCAAACCTCTTTTAAACTCAGCTATAGTACTGGCCCTTACCACAGCCTCTGGCAGTAGATTCCACAACCCAATTATACGCTGAGTGAAAAAATATTTTCTTTTATTTGTTTTAAACTTGCCACCCATGAGTTTCATGGAGTGTCCCCTAGTTCTAGTACTAGCTGAGAGGGTAAATAACTGCTCCTTGTTTATTAGTTCCACACCACTCATGATTTTATAGACCTCTATCATATCTCCTCTCAGTCGTCTCTTCTCCAAACTGAAGAGCCCCAACCTACCAAGCCTCTCCTCATACGGGAGCCCTTCCATGCCCTTGATCATTTTTGTTGCCCTTCTCTGTACCTTTTCTAGTTCAGCTATGTCTTTTTTGAGATGGGGCGACCAGAACTGCACACAATATTCCAGGTGCGGTCGCACCATTGATTTGTATAGAGGCATTATGACATCCTCAGTTTTATTCTCTATATCTCTGCGAATAATTCCTCACATTCTGTTTGCTTTTTTGCCCGCTGCTGCGCACTGCGCTGTGGATTTCAGTGTATTGTCCACAACCACCCCCAGATCCTTTTCCTGAGTGGTAACTCCTAGCTTAGTACCCAGCATTGTGTTCGCAGAGTTTGGATTATTTTTCCCTACGTGCATCACTTTGCACTTGTCCACATTAAATCTCATCTGCCATTTAGATGCCCAGGCACCCAGTCTCGTAAGATCCCGTTGCAGTTCCTCACAGTCTGCTTGTGTTTTAACTACCTTGAACAACTTGGTGTCGTCTGCAAATTTGACTCATTACCCCTTTCCCCAGATCATTAATGAAATATGTTGAACAATACCGGTCCCAGTATGAGGCACCCTGCTGTTGAGCTCTCTCCAAATTAAAAAATAGTATTTTATTCCTACCCTTGTTTCCTATCTTTTAACCAGCCACCAATCCATTACAGGACTCTTCCTCTTATCCCACGACTACTTAGTTTGCTCAAGAGTCTCTTGTGAGGGACCTTGTCAAATGCTTTTTGAAAATCCAAATATAGTAGATCATCTGGATCATCTCTGTCCACCAGCTTGTTGGCAGTTGTATAACATTGTTAGATTAGTGAGGCATGATTTCCCTTTGCTAAAGCCATACTGGTTTTTACCCATCAAATGCTTGTCAATATGCCTAATAATTCTGTTTTTAACAGTGGTCTCCATCAGTTTGCCTGGTGCAGATGTCAGGCTTGCTGGTTTGTAGTTTCCAGCGTTACCTCTAAAGGCCTTCTTAAAAATTGGGATTACATTTGCGAACCTACAATCCACTGGCACAGAGGAAAATTTTAGTGATGTTACATATTACTGATAGTAGTTAAAGCAATTTCAAATTTTAATTCTTTCAGTGCCTTTGAATGAATGCCATCTGGCCTAGGTGACTTGCTACTGTTTAAATTGTCAAAATGCAAAAACACCTCTTCTGGCATGATGCTAATTTCAGATAATTCCTCTGATTCATCACCAACTGGTTTGGCTCTCTACCTAGCATCCTCTACAGTACAAACGGATGCAGGGTACTGATTTAGTTCCTGAGCATTGTCATCTTTGAACACCCCCTTTGTTTCCTGATCATCTAGTGGACCACCCGCCTCACAACCCCATTGCCTGGCTCTGCTGTACTGGAAAAGAATTTGGAACTGGATTTTGCATCCTTAGCAAGTTGTTCCTCAGATTTGTTCCTGGCCTGCCTTATAATAGTTTGATACTTTCTCTGCCAATGTCTATGTTCATTCCTCATTTGGAATACTTTTCTATTTTTTTAAAAAAAAAATTTAAGACATCTTTTTGGTTTGGATAGTCTCCTTAATGTTGTCATTCAGCCAGGCAGGCATTTTTTGGTTCTCTTCCTGCCTTTTTTGACTTGTGGTCTACATTTAATCTGGGCGTCTAAAATAGCAGTTTACAATAGTCTCCGTGGCTCTTGCAAACCTTTAACACTGATGAGTTCCCCTTTTAGTTTCCCCTTAACTAACGTCCTCATCTTTGCATAGATCCCCTTCTTGAAGTTAAAACAGCCTGAGGTAGATTTATTAGGTAATCTCTCACCCATTAGCATGTTATATTGTTATATCTCATTATATTGTAATCACTATTAGCAAGTGGCTCTGCCACCGTTACCCCTTCCACTAGACCCTCTGTTCTGGTTAGGACAAGATCTAAAACGGTTTCTCCTCTTGTGAGCTCCAAGACAAGCTGCTCCAGGAAGCAGTCTTTTATGGTGTCTAGGAACTTGGTTTCTGCAAGCCATCCCAAGGAGACATTTCTATCTATTTTGTATCCCGCTATCACAGCGTCCCATTCATTGTTCTCATTCCACCATGTTTCTGAGATGCTGCCTAGGATATCCATGCCCTCACTTGAAGCCAAGTCCTCTAATTCCCCATTTTACTTTGGAGGCTTCTGGCCCTGGTCTACAAACATCTAAGCACTGAAATACCCTGGTGTTTGCGATTGTGGAAGGACTCACGTTTGTCTGTTCCATAAGTAATACAGGATAAGGAAAACAATTTCAGGGAGCTATTGGTGGCGGTGCAGAGCTAGGGAACGGCTGACTAGGGCAGCCACCTAGGCATTTTTTAAAGGAATACTTATGAAAAATACACCTTGCAGGGCCTGCATTGGTGCCTACGGCCCTGCAACATGTATTTTTCATAAGTATTCCTTAAAAACGTGCCTAGGTGGAAACCCTACGGAAGCTGTCGGGGGAGCTTAGAGGGAGGGAGATGTGAAGACTGGGAGGGAGGGAGGGAGTTTCAGGAATTAAGGACAAAGATAATTTATAGAGCACATGGGATGGGTGAAGGTGGTGGCAGAGGAGAAACAAAGATCCCAGCTGAGAACACAGCAGGATACGAGGACAGAAAGGCAGGGAGGAACAAAGTCATGAAGAGCCTTGAAGGTGAAGATGAGTTTGTTCTGGATGGGGAAGGGGAGAGGGAGCAGAGGTGGGGTCTCAGTGTTATCGGAATCATGCTAAATAGTTGCATTTGCCTTAGTAGTATCCTGTGGCAGCATGTTCCAGAGGTTAACGGCTTCAACCCAAAGCCGTGGGTTTGGGTATAAACTAGAGGCAGTTGGGAGATAGGTAGAAAAGTGTTTTAAGTGACACTTGGGGTGTGTGTGAATGGGAGGATTCATGAAAATATTTCTATTTGTCTCAAGCATTAAAAGTGAAGAATGAACTTTAATCTGTCCGGACAATGGTCAGTAACAGGCTAGTGCATCCTGGTCAGGCCAGGTAGAAAACTAGAGCAGTAAACTGGGGGGAAAGATGAGAGCGAGGTGCTCTGAAGTCTCACCGAAGTGATTTTAAAAAGAGAAGGGAAACTCCTGGAAGGGGCTGGGTGGCATATTCTGATTCTTGGAGTTTAATTTCCATCTTTTATCAGCACAGAGTGTTAAAGCAATCCAAGTCTGCCAGTAAGCAGGGCGCCTATCGGAATTCACTGCTTTTCCCTCTGAGAAGAGATAGCAGGCAGCTTGACCTCGCGTAACCCTTCCAGAAGCTCAGTAGAAGCCTGATCGGCTGGAAGCCGAGATCAGACCCGATGGGGGCTCGGGAAAATACAGAGAAACACCCCGACCGACCGCGTGTGCTTCCTGCTAAAACACATGCCCTTTCCCAGGCATCCCATGCTTAGGCTCTCGGCTCTGTATTTAGGGGCTGGTGCGTTTAGGGCGTGGTAGGCAGATTTGCTGGACACTTTCCCATTTCCTGTTGCACTCTCTCCCCCGGCCTCGGTCCCACCCCAGTGCAAACGTGGGTGGGTGTTTGTCTAGAACATCCTACCAAGGCCAGGCCTGATGTCTGTTCTGTGCAGAGAGAGACTGTTGGCTGCCGATTCAATGATAAATGCTCTCATGAATAAGTCTCCCGAGACAGAGACCCAAGGGTCGATGCCTTCTTGC
Organism: Sphenodon punctatus; assembly: GCA_003113815.1. Lineage (NCBI taxonomy): Eukaryota > Metazoa > Chordata > Lepidosauria > Sphenodontia > Sphenodontidae > Sphenodon > Sphenodon punctatus. The sequence goes on along the minus strand of QEPC01005668.1, from coordinate 225,638 downwards.
CTCGGGGTCTAGCCAGACCCGCCCAATGGAAATCCCAGGCTGCTGTCGCCTTGCCAGCGTACAGGAAGCAGGTAGCCCGCGTCTGCTCTTGCATGAACGGTCACTGGGAGAATTCTGCCTTGGAGGGGTGGGCGTGGGGGGCAGTGGCCATGGACGCCGGTACCCGGGGAGCGGGAGGATACAGGCTTTAGGGGGTAAGGTTAAAAGGCAGCAGGAGAAATTCCCCTCGAGGAGCTGGGCACTCAGCACCTCCTGTGTAGGACGCTTTTAGCCGGCGAGCCAAGGCATCCAATTTAAAATAACCAGACGCCCTGGAATCAGGCTGGCTGTGACCTTTGGGTCCATCCTTATCCGGGGTAAAATCATTCTATTTATGGTACTGGAGCCTGCTGTTTTACACCAGGTGACAATCCAGGACCTCTTCCCCTTCTGTTCCAGGACAGGAACTGGAGCTCCAGGCTGCTGCTTCCTCGGAGTCTCTTGGCTGCCTCCCCACTCTGGGAATAGGGTTGTCAGGCCCTGCAACATGCATTTTTCATAAGTGTTCCTTAAAATCTGCCTAGGTGGCCACCAGCCCCGTCTGACAGTCCGGGGTGCACAGACCAACTGAGAGACTCACCCTGAGCTGCTAAGAGCATCTCGCTTAGAGAGCTGCCTCATCTCAATGTGCAGACTGCCGCAAGGCCGTCCCGCCCCCCGTGGGGAGAAGCTCCGCCTTCCCCAGTAGCGTCACCAAGGGGTCTTGCACGTGGGTGGGGGCACAACTCAGAGAATGGGGTTGTGTGTGCAAGACCCCTGTGCCCTACCCCTCACCCTCACAGCTAGCAGGATGCAGGAGATGATACTGAAATGTAAGTTCCTTAATAAGGAGCCGTGTTCTTGAGCATGGCTTTCCAATGTTTGTGTGGCTTCGTGCCTGGTGTCAGTTTCCAGTCCACACACATTTTCGGTGACATCGTTGCTACTGGCATTTCCGGGGAATTACTGTGGATTGGCTGCACGGCCAGCACGAGGGCCCGTCCTGCTCCAGCCCTTTGACCTTGTGTTGACCTCTGCCCAGGGGTCAGTTCCACCCTGGCACTGACGATGGCAGATCGAGATCCTTAAATGCTTTTATAGTTGATCTGTAAAATGCTGCAGATCTTCCCTTTTTTCTTTCTTTCCTCGTCTCTCCTTTCCATTTGCAATTAGTGCGGAGAGGTGAATTCAGGAGAAAACTCTCCTGGACACCAGGCTCTGCTTAGGGTGGCCATAGATGCAAAACGTTTCAGGGCTGGCCCTGCAACATGTATTTTTCATAAGTGTCCTGGAAAAATGTGCATCCATGGCAGCCCTTGTTCTGCTTCCATCATGCATCTGTTATCTCCGTGCTCCTCTCTGACAATGAGAGAAGGAAGCTGCCGCGTGAATGCCTGGCTCTGGGGGGGGGTCTTTGTCCACTAGCCCTGTGTGCCAGTGGTGGAGAGCTCTCTCATTGTTCCACGACAGGCTTAGAGGGCGTGGCTGGCAGGGTGTTGAATGCCCAGCAGGAATCGGCCAGCTTGTCTTATCTGTCTGGGAAACGGGGATTTTCCCCAGGAATTTCAGTTGGCTCTTCCAAGGCAAATCCGTTTTGCCTGTTGAGATGTTGTGGAGGCCTAACTGGCGGTGGTTTTTTTTTTTTTAAAAAAAGGACAGGGTGAGTTCTTAGAGGATAGGTCCATAAATGTTTCATTGGAGAGGAGACCCGTCAGGAGGTGGGAATGGATCACTCTGCCATGACCTGTTGGGCACTTCTCTGACTGTGAGTGCAGCTGCTGCTGTCGGAGACAGGACACTGGGGTAGAGAGACGGACCGCTGGCATGACCCGGTTTGGCAGTTCACGTGTTACACCTTTCAGAGGGCAAGGCGCTCTTCAGAAGCAAGAGCCGTCTAGCTGGCGGTGTGATTTCTCACGCGCATCCGCTTGAACGGAGTGCCGCACCCGCCTGTCACAGGCACAGCTGCCATAGATACAAAAAAATTTCCAGGACACATGAAAAATGTATGTTGCAGGTCCTGCGTTGGCGCCTAACATGCCAATTCAGGCCCTGCAACATGTATTTTTCATAAGTGTCCTGGAACAATGTGCATCTTTGGCCGCCCTAGTCACGGGTGCTCGCCCTTATCTCTGTCGCTGCTGTGCAGCAGAGCCTGCTGACCAGGAGCTCAGGGCTGGTTGATGTTTTCTCTTGGCAAATATATTACATTGCAAAACGTCAGAGAGTCTGATCCCTAAGGTAGCAAGATCTCTGATTGGAGCAGAGAGCAACAACTGTAACTGGGCCTGGCAAAGAGACCGTGTCCAGCCGAGGAAGCCGGCATCGTCGGCAGGGCAGGCAAAGCTGGAGAGCGAAGGGAAGGCCAGATCCTGCAAAGTACGTGCTCCATCTCCTCTGCTAGGTCATTTCTGTAGATCAGGCCGTGTGGAAGGAAAGAGAAAGGAGGTCCGTCTGTAGAGGTAGCGGCAGCAAGAGAGCATCTTTTCCCCCCAAAGAGCAGCTTTGCCATTGTCGTTGCTGGGCCAGGAAAGCAAATCTTTTCAACGCCCCAGACCAGCCTCTTCCTGGCTTGTTTGCTTTGATGCTGTGAAAGGCTTCAACTCCCAGTGGACACAGTGGCTCCAAACGGCCAGGCCGCTGCTAATTTTAATCTGACTTTATTTTTGGATGCAATACCAAGACGCTCCCTCCAGCAAGGAGACAATTGCGATTCTGGGAATTCCCTAGGACACATCCAAGCCTTCCCCACCCGCGTGCTGAGTCATATAGCCACAGTGCGGAATGACCTTGGAATAAGAGCAGGCCCCAGGGAGCAGCTAATACTTTGCGCTCATTTTAATCCTGATTTTGCCAGGGTAGCGGGAAACACTTTGTGTTTTTCCTTAAGTGGAACTGATTCCTTGGTTAAAAAGCAAGAACTGCCACCAAGAAGAGGCCTGCACGGTGGCAGGAGAAGAGATTTTCCTATTTCTTAGCCCAGATAGTTTGAGTTTCCGATGGCAGCCAGGCTCCGTGGGTCCGACTCTTCCTTCCGCAGGAGACTTGGGGTTCTTTCTCTCTGCGCCGCTGTTCATACCAAGGAATGAATTTATCCCCTCTCAGCCCCGTGGGGCAGGGCAGTTGCTATTGCTATCCCTGTTTTTGCAGGGAGGAAATGACACACAAAGAGAACAGACTAAGGGTCAGTAAGGCTCCTCCAGTGTCCCTGAGATGCCGGAGCTACCAGCAGGAATGCCAAGGAGGATTTCAAAGTGGAACAAAGTTCTTGCTTGAGCCTGCTGAACGCCTGCTGCCAGTTTGTATAGCACCCCCCATGGCGCATGGCACTCGGAGTGCTTCACATTTTACATAAAAGCACAATGTAAACCGTTTAAAACAAATAATTTAAAAGGATATAAAAAATCATAATATTTAGAAAGGGGAAAAGGGAGGACAAAATACATTAAGGGAACAAGATGTGGATCCTAAAATGACCTAGAAAATGAATATGTTTTCAGGTGCTTTTTAACGGTATGGAGGGAGAAGGGGAGGGACTTCCACACTGGGGGCCCCGTCACAGCAAAGGCCTGATCGCCTGCGATTGCAGATTCCCCAAACAGCGGGTGGTTCCTGGACACAGATCTCGGACTCTGACCTAGCCACGATCGTCCATGCTTTTATTACCGTGAGACTGGACTGCTATAAGGCGCGCCACGTGGGGGCGGGGCTACCCTTGGAGGCTGCAGCTGGTGCAGAATGCGGCGGCCCGTCTCCTAACGGAGACAGGCCGACGTGAGCACATTACACCAGTGCTTCTCTCTCTGCACTGGCTGCTTATAGTCTTCCGGGCCCAGTTCAAGGGCCTTGAACGGTCTGGGCCCCGCCTACCTGTGGGACCGCCGGCCTCACCCTCCGGGTCCTGGTTCGGCCCCTGCGGTCGGCTGGGGGCGTTCTCCTTGAGGTCCCCCGGGTTTCTCAGGTGCCGACCTTGCGCACGCCGTTCTCTGTGGCCACGCTGCGATTGTGGAACTCCCTCCCGTCGGAGATCCGCCTGACCACTGACCTCCCCTCTTTCCGTAGACAATGTAAGACCTGGCTGTTCTGCCGGGCTTTTCCCGAGGGAGATGGGGTGGGTGGGGTTGGGTTAGGGTAGGGCGTGGGGGCATGCTGTATTTTTGTACTTGGTTTTAATAGTGTTTTAATTGTATTGTTGTTGTTTTAAAATGTTAGCTGCTCCGAGATGCTTTTAGCAGGAGGGGGCGGCATACAAATTTTATTATAAATAAGATAAAGATACCCATCAGTGTGAGGTTCCAGAAGAAGGTCTCGAATATAGCTGGGGCCTAAAGATGCTATGCAAGTGGGGGCTTGTAGATGACAGGGGAGTTATTCAGGACAGTTATTCTGGAATTATTAACATGCCTGAACCAGGATTCTGGTCATGGTGAGTGGTAAAATTATCTATTTAACACATACACACACACCCCGACACCCTGTTCATGAGAACAGTAACGGGGTTGAGCGTGCCAGGGCCCAGGGGTTGCTCTGAAGAGGGTGGTTGCCATGTTGGAGTCAGATGGGGACAAAGTAGTTGAGAAGATCTCTCTTATTGGACCAGCTTCTGGGGCCATGCAGGACCCTTCCTCAGGCACATAAAAAGGTCTGGGATTCTTAATCCAGAAAAGCTAATTGTGGGACACCCCCCCACCACCCCAGTGTGCAGAAAGCCATGGTCACATCCAGAATCTTAAAGCCACTTTGGTTTTAAACCTGCTTTAAAGAACCGTGAAACTTGACTAACCGGTCTGCCCTCGTCTTATTGCCCAGAAATGCAAAAAAATCGCCAAGCAGCAAAGCCAGGACTGGGCTGAAATAATTTCACACCGAGTTAGTAACGCAGGGAACGTGTCTGATTTCTTTACTGGTGAGCGCTTTCTAACTGACACCGTCGCTCAGCTTCTGAGCCCTGAGCGACCCCCGGGCGGGACCAGCGTCTTGAAAGCGCCGTGATGGTAGATTCCTGCAAGAGGCGGCGAGAGCAACACCCTCCCCTTCCATGGGATCCATAATGGAGAGAGAAGATACTTCCAGTAACGAAGCATTGGGTGCTTCAGGGGAGGCGGTGGCAGGGCAGGGTGGGCAGCCAAGGGTTTCCCTCATTACTTTTATCTCCTGTCTCAAGTGCTAATACCAGCCTCCAAACCCCGCTCCGTGCTGCTCGGACTGTGCCTTTGCTCCAGTGCAAACACGGAGCAGAATAGAACCGGTGTGGTCCCACGGATAAGGTGTTGGCCTTGGACCTGGGAAACGAGAGTTCAAATCCCACCGTAGGGCATTACTGGTTTAGGCAGCCGCGATGATCCTACGACGCCGGCTCTGCGATCGCGACGCTGGCTGCCTGTGGAACGATGGATTGAGTTTATCATCGCGTTGCTGGTTTTTTGGTCCCTGAATGGTTTAGGCGCTGGCTATAATCGAGACCCACTTCTGGAACCTCACCCGGATGGGTATCTGTGCTCCGGAACCACTCGCTGTTTGGGCTTCCGCCATCGTGTCTGAAGTCGGCAGGCGCTCGGGCCTTTGCTGTGGATGGGCCCCTCGCTCGGTGTGGAACGCGCTCCCTGCGGATGCTTATCTCAGTCCCTCCCGCCTCACCATTAATAAGCACCTGAAAATGCATTTGTTTTCTAGGAGCTTTTAGGATCCACTGGGGGTGACCTCAATGGACTTTGCCCTCCCTTTTGGCCTGCCCCATTCAAAACATTTGAATGATTGTTTTAAATTGTTCTATTTGTTATACAGTGTTTATGTGGCTTTACCTTTTTTGTGAAGTGCTCCGAGTGCTCTGTAAGGCAGGGGGGTGCTATAAAAATAAATAATTATTATTATTATTAGGCATGATTACACACCCACAAATTGTATTAAGAACATGGTCGGACTGCGTCAGACCAATGGTCCGTTGACTCCAGCATCCTGTCTCTGACAGTGAGCGGCCAATCTCAGTGGCTTGGGAGAAGGACCCAAGTGGACTTAGCTGAACCTGGACCAGGAACACATGATTCTCCCCCCCCCCCCCCCAACCAGGCAACGTTGGGTCAACTTGCGTGTGTGCTATTGGGGGGGGGGGGGGGGCGGGTCATGGCTGGGGAAAGCTCCTTCTCTGACCATGATCCCTTCTTTGGCAGGAAGGCGCTGAGCAGAGCTTTCAGCTGGGGCACAGAGGTGCCATACGCTGGCTGCAAGCCCCGATTGGCTCCTTCCCGTCTGGGGTTCTGCTGTGTGGTGTGGGGGGCGGGGGGGAGCGATAGCCCTGTTTTCAAGCTGTGAGTGTTCTTGGACACCCCCCCCCGGTCTGTTTATTGGGGGCTATCACCCACAGACATGGGGAGCGTGTCAAGGACACGCTGTCATCCTGTTTTTCACCCTTGGTCTAGAACTCCCTGGGTGGCCTTGGGCAAGTGTCACACTGTGACTCTGCTCCCCCATCTGTAAAATGGGAATAGTAGTGACTAAACCTGCAGGTTGGTTGTGAAGGGGGAGGGACTAGATAAGGATCGTAAAGCACTTTGAAGACTGAAAGCACCATAGAAAGGATAAATGATAGAAGCCCTTGGCCCGCCAGTAATGGCGACCAGCGGGCCCCTGACGCACTTCCTTAAGGGGAGACAAGGGCGGGAAACAGGAGCGAACAGCCGGACCTGGCTTAGGTTGCCCCAGGCAACGGGGCTCCGAGGCCAACCCGCGAACGTGGCCGCGAAGGCCCTCCCCTAGAGGGGAGGAGCTTCACTGCTGACCGGGAAGCTCCCTTCTCATTCCGACGAGGGAGCCAGGAGCTGCAAGCTCCCTCCCTCCCTCAGGCACTGTGGGTTGTCTGTTCAGCCGCCTTTGGGGGCCAGGAAGGAATTTTTACAGGAGACCAAGGGCGCTTTATTTAATTAATTAATTTATTTATTTATTAAAACTTATATGCCGCCCCCTCCTGCCTCAGGCATCTCGGGGCAGCAAACAACATTTTAAAAACATATTAAAAATACACAATGATAAAACTACAATTAAAACAGCCTACCCCCCCCTCCCCCATACTCACCCACCCACCCCGTCTCCCTCAATAAAGGTCCGGCAGAACAGCCAGGTCTTACATTGTCTGCGGAAAGAGGGGAGGTTGGTAATCAGGCAGATCTCCAATGGGACGGAGTTCCTCAGCCGCGGCGCGGCCACGGAGAACGCCCTCCTCATAGTAGACACCCAGGAAACCTCGAGGCGGGCACCCCCGGCCGACCGCAGGGGCCGCTCCAGGACCCGGAGGGTGACGCGGTCCTGCAGGTAGACGGGGCCCAAGCCATTCAGGGCCTTAAATGTCAGCACCAACACCTTGAATTGGGCCTGGAAACCTACTGGCAGCCAGTGCAGAGAGCAAAGCACCAGTGTAATATGCTCGCATCGGCCCGTCCCAGTCAGGAGACGGGCCGCTCTGCACCAGCTGTGGTCTCTGAACCGGCACCAAGGGTAGCCCCATGCAGAGTGCGTTATAGTCGTCCAGTCTCGAGGTAATTAAAAGCATGGACAATCATGGCCAGATCCGAGTTCGAGACATAAGGCCTAAGCCAATGTACCAGATGTAACTGGCGAAATGCTCCTTTCGCCACAGGTGGAGCTGTGGGTCCACGAGCACCCACAGACTCCGGACCTGAGAAACCAAGGGAGGACGGACCCCATCAATGATGGGGGCCATCACTCGACTTTCCCCACAACCATCACCTCCATCTTGTCAGGATTTAGTTTCAGGCGGCTCGCCCTCATCCAATCCCCCACAGCGGACAAACACCGGGTAAGCACCGAGACTGCCAGGCTTGAGTCGGAGGAAAGTGAGAGAGAGAGCTGGGTGTCATCAGCATATTGATGATATCTCACTCCATACTCCCCAACACCCTCCCCCAATGGCTGCATGTACACATTGAACAAGAGAGGGGATAGAATGGAACCCTGCGGGACCCCGCACATGAGGCCCCGGCAGGAAGATGAAAACTCCCCCAGCACCACACGCTGAGTTCTCCCGGCCAGGAAAGAGCGGAACCATTCAAGAACGGTCCCGCTAATCCCTGCCCGGTCCCGCAGCCGAATCACCAACAACTCATGATCAGCGGTATCCAATGCAGCCGAGAGATCTAACCGGATCAACAGGGTTGAACGACCCTGGTCCAACTCCCCGGAGAGGTTGTCGGCCAAGGCCACAAGCGCAATCTCCGTGCCGTAACCCGGACGAAAGCCCGACTGCGAGGGATCAAGAAAACTGACCCGGTCCAAATGCCCCTGAAGCTGCCGAGCCACCACTTTCAGACGTTCTCCCCCGGCCCCTTCCCCCGTGCCTATTCTGGCTGCGGGAGGGAATGCGCAGCCAGGACATGCGCAGGGATTGGCCGGTCTGAAAGCCACCCCCCCGCAACCGTGCGGCTTTGCCAGTAGAGACGTGCAGGAATTCAGAGCAGGAGCTCTGCACCGTGGGGGGGAAGGAGGGGCCTTTCAGACCAACTGGTCCCCACGCATATTCTGGCTGTGCATTCCCCCCTGCAGCCAGAATATGCGGCGGGGGGGGGGGGGAATGTCTGAAAGTGGCCTTAAATTGGCCATCACGGTCTTCTGATTTTCGCCTTCCTCATAGTGTCTCTGCCGATATTTGGTCCATTAGGCTTGTAGTTTGATAACTGGGCAGGGTGTTGCTGCTGCTATTGACACTGTCGCACTCTCTCAGGGGCCCAGTGCTGTTACGCTGTTAGAACAGATCATTAAGTAGCAATTGGAGGCATCTCCTTACGAGACGGGGAGGCGACTCCTGGCGCAGAAGCAGGGCACGGCAAGCGCAAGGGCAGCATCCCTGGGAGAGGGGTTTTCAGAAGGAGGCAGGGACAAGCCCGGTCCTCAAGCCTTCGGCAACGTGTCCTTACTCCAGTCCGGAAAGGCCACCGTCCCCTTCAGTCACGGCCGCCGGCCGGAGAGCAAAGGGGAGACAACGTTTGGGGCTGGCACTGGAGGGCACGTCCCGGCCAAGTCCTGTCGGTTATGGTATAAATCGTTAGTGGGTCGAGAGTACTGGGACCCAAATTGCTTAGCAGCAATTACCCCACTTAGCCTAATTATAATAAAGAGTGCGGCCATTAAAACCCAACGTTGAGTCCTTGTCTCATCCCAGGTGCACCAACAAAACTAACAATCAAATGAAATGCTGTTAATACAGCTCCCACAAGCCCCCTGTGGAGGGGATGCAGCGAGGCCTAAAGCTGCCTTGCTTACTGCGCTCCTGCAAGGGGCTAGGGCGATGAGGACAGGTAGCCGTCGGGACTAGCGCGGAACCCTCTGGCTGGGCTGATAAAACAGCAAAGTGTATTGCACTGCAGTGGTGCCCGGAGCAGCCACGGGAGGGAGAGGCCCTGGGTGCTGCACAGGAATCAAGTAAAGGAAGGTCTCTGCCCGCAAGGAGTTCCCTAAACCTGTCTGTCACTCGCGCTTGAGAATCCGCAACTATTTGAGCCTCAAGACTGATGAGAAGACTTGTTTGATTTCCATTGGGAGTCCTGGCTGCGTCTGAGGCAGCGTCCCCAAAGCCAGCCGTGACCTTGCCGACGGCTTGTCCCCAGGGTCTCCCCTGCAGCCCTGGCCCTGGCTTGGGTGAAGGTGTCTTTCTCTTGGCTGCAGCCGCACACAATCTTGGCTCCAGCACATGCAGTATTAACGCGAGTCCAACGATCAATTGCTTTTTATTTACTCAGTACTACGCCGTGCCACGGTCCACCCCACCCACCTCCCCGGAGGCAGGGACTTGGTGATTCCTGACAAGCCCCAGTGCCACTCAGACGTGCTACCAGCTCTGACCCTACCCTGTGTCCCAGTGCGGTTTCTCTGCAGCTCGTGCGAAGGGCTCCGCTGGATTGCTGACGGGTTGGGGAAGCTTTGCCACCCCGGCCTGGATACCCCTGCAGGGATTTTTAAAGGAGCAGTCAGCATTTCATGGTGCTTAGCAATCGGAACCGTGCGTCCCTGGGCAGAGGGCTCCCGATAGGAAAGGCGGCCCCAAAGCAGCCAGGTAGGTTCTTTTAAACAATACCAATCGCCTTGCACGATGCTCGTTACTGTGCTGAGTCCCAGCTGTTGGCGAAGTTGTCGCTGTTGTCATCCTGCATCCAAGGAGGTTGGACTAGATGACCCTTGAGGCTACCTTCCAACTGTAGGATTCTATGCCCTTTGTGGGACGGTTTCTTCTGCTTGCAAATCGGAGGGGTGGGTAGAACTTTGTTGACATTTATTAGTTAAGAACAGAACATGAGAAGTGCCGCACTGGGTCAGAGCAATGGTCCATCGAGCCCAGCATCCTGTCTCCGACAGCGGCCAGTCTCGGCCGTTTGGGAGAAGCACCCAACCGGTCACAATGGGGAGATCCATTCCCTGCTGTTCACTCCCAGCTTCCGACAGTCAGCGCTTACATTCCCCAAACCGACCTGGCTAATCGCTGCTAACTTTTCCAACCCTTCCTTAAACCCACTTAGACTGCTGGCCTTGACCACGTCTTCTGGCAACAAATTCCACAACTTAATTGCGCGCTGAGTGAAAAAATACTTTTAAATTTGTTTTAAATCTGCTACTTTCTAGTTGAATGGCGTGTCCCCTAGTCCTAGTGCTGTTAGGGGGTCAGTAACTGCTCCCTGTTAACGTGTTCCGCACCACGCATGATTTTATACACTTCTATCCTATCCCCTCTGTTGTCTCTTCTCCAAACTGCCCAGCCTCTCTCTAGGGGAGCCATTCCATCCCCTCACCCTTACCATTTCTGTTGCCCTTCTCTGCACCTTTTCTATTCCAACGATATCTTTTTTGAGACCGGGCGACCAGAACTGCACACGCGATTCAAGGTGCGGTCGCACCATAGATCTATTTATAGAGGGGCATGTGGATAGTCTCATTTTTGTTCTCTATCCCTTTACGCATTTCTCTGTGTGTAGCAAATGTGGAAGCTTTGTTGTCTCCGTGACTCACACCAGCAGAATCTCAGGCCATTCAACCAGGGCCTGGTCCAAGGCTTTTTGATGGACAGGCTCGTCGACCTCGGTGGCTTTGGCTGCAGACCTCCGTTCCCCACCTCCCTGTAGGAGCAAATGGGATTTCTTTGTGCCCTGGAATCCAGCAGGTGCCCGCCCCCATCCTTGTCACTTGCACCTTTCTCTCCGTAGTGCTGCCTTGCTGGTTCTTTAGCGAAGACTAGGAATGGAAAACAGGCAAATCCAATTAGGATCAAAGGGGGAAAAAAATATTGGATTGGTAAAATGTGCTGGTGAATGAAAGCATCTTCCAAGGAGGTGGGAATGCTTGGGCCATTTCTAGTAGGTTGTCGGTAACCTCCAGAGGAGATGGGGCTGCCACCCACAGACATGGGGGGGAGTGTCAATGATTGCGGAACTCAATTGGCTTTAACCACGGAGTCTTCCTCCCTGGGGACGCAATGCAGGCTCTACGAGCCATTCCAAAACAACTGGGCAGTTCTGAGCTCGAGCTGCTTCAGGCATCGCAGTGGCTGGGTGTGTCTTTCACCAACCCCCCAAAAACCCTCTCCACGCGACTAAAGAAACAATGCGCTGGTTCAACCTGCTTATTTGTTTATGAGGCAGTCATGCCAGAATGCTGCTGGCTGTGCCCAGCTGGAAACACTAAGGGGTGGGGGAAGGAAAGGCCTCCAGGGCAAGCCGGACGTGCTTCGATAACAGGCTTTTTACTCTTTTTTAATATGTATTGGTTACAGGGAGATTGTTCTACTTGTCATTTTGAATTGTATTTTGTTTGGATTCGTTTTTATTATATTGTAGGACTCTTGTGCATTCAGGGACATTGCCCTAGATGTGAAAACGTTTTACGTATACAAGAATTCATAGTGGAATATTATTATTAAATTGGGCTCAGTCCTCTTTCTTCCCCCTTTCTTCTTTGTGTGCGGCAGTTGTGAAACCATCGCCGGGTTCCTCCTCTGGAACCTAGTTTCCTAGTGGGAGTTTTATTTTATTCACTTTATTTGAAATCTTTCTACCCCGCACCCTCCTGCCCACCCTTGGCCTCCAACCGCCCCTTCTAGCCAAGGCCTACGCCACCAATAGCGTGTTCCTAGGGCCTGTGCCCTGCAGGGTCCATAGACTAGCCTCTTCGGTGGGGTTCAGCCCCACAGGGTTGGAGACCCTGACTTACTAGTGTCTCCGGGTGGCCTCCATTAGGCAGGTCCCACCTGAACAGTCTTTCTCTGGTTCGGCCAACAGACTCCATAGGTCAGGGTCCAGGGGGGAGGTGTCTCACTGGAGACGCTCCAGTAAGGAGGAGAAGGGAGCTCCTTCTCCTACGCCACCCTTTCACAGACTGAGCTCCAGGTCTTTATAGGCCTTGAGCATGCTCAGTGCAATCTGGCCCTACTGAGCATGTCTGCAGACTTAGAGTTCTGCAGGCTTTCTAGGGCTCTACTGAGCGTGCTCCAGGACTTAGACTCCAGAGGGCCGTGGAGTCTTAACTGGGCATGCTCCAGACTTGAAATCTACCTACATGGGACTGTTAGGCTTGCCCAGTAATAGGACTCTTACCGGCTCAGGGAAGCCACGCTATTACACCAGGCTTCATCTTTGACTCAGCCCTTTCTTTTAAACCCTACATTGACTCTGTTGCTAAATCCTGTTGCTTCTCCCTCCATAACATTGCTAAGATTCGCCCTTTTCTCTCTGTCTCGTCTGCCAAAACTCTTGTTCATGCTCTGGTCATCTCTCGCCTCGATTACTGTAACCTCCTTCTCACTGGCCTTCCCCGGTCTCACCTTTCTCCCCTCATCTCTGTCCAAAACTCTGCTGCCAGGGTCATCTACCTCGCCAGTCGCTTCGACCATGTGCAGCCCCTCCTCTCTTCGCTTCACTGGCTTCCCCTTCCTGAACGAATCCTGCACAAGCTCCTAGTCTTCACCTATAAAGCTCTTCACAACCTTGCTCCCCCCTACCTCTCTGCACTTATCGCCCTCCATACTCCAGCCCGTGCACTTCGCTCCTCCTCTGTCCCTTCTCTCACCCTTCCACGCCTTCCCTGCTCCCCTAAGCGCCTTCGTCCCTTCTCACTTGCTGCCCCCCATGCCTGGAACTCCCTCCCTGTCCACATCCGCCTTGCCCCCTCCCTTCATACCTTCAAATCTCTCCTTAAAACTCACCTCTTTCGCTCTGCTCTGTCTGACTCTTTATCCTGCTGAGCCACTATTCCTATACCTACGATCGGTTTACCCTTATCCTTGCAACATGGACCTGCCTGCTGTCATTCTCATCGTAACCAAGCCAAGTACGTGCACTTGAGACCTCGCATCTTCATGAATGTTAGACCCCTTGTCTCTCCCTCTGTTCCCCTTCCTATGTCTCTCCCCCAGCTCCTGTCTCTCAGATTGTAAGCCCTAGGGGCAGGGACCGTGTCTATCTTATTACTTTGTAAAGTGCCAGGTACACTGCTGGCGCTATATAAATGTTTGTTAATAATAATAATAATAATTCCACTCTATTCAGCACTGGTCAGGCCTCACTTGGAGTATTATGTCCAGTTTGGGGCACCTCGTTTTAAGAAAGACACTGACAAACGGAGCAGGTTCAGAGGAGAGTGACAAAGAGGGTCAGGGGTCTGGAAAACAGGTCATATGAGGAAAGGTTGAAGAAACTGGGTATGTCTAGCCTAGCGAAGCGGTGATAGCAGTCAGTCCTGGAACATCTAAAAAGCTGCCCCCAAGAAGAGGGCACGGAGCTGTTCTTCACAGCTACAGGGGGCAGGACTAGGCGCCATGGGCTCAAGTGACAGGAAGGGAGATTTCGGTCAGATATTGGGAAAAACGTCCTGCGGTCGATGCTGTGCGGCCATGGGAGAGGCTGCCTGGGGGGGGGGTGGGGTCGCAGACTCTCTCTCCATCACTGGAGGGTTTCAAACAGGCTGAACAGCCCCTGGCCAGGGATGCTGTCGTTGTCCCTGCCATCCAAGCAGGGGGTTCCACTAGATGACCCTTGAGTTCCCTTCTAGCGCTAAGATCCTATGAAAATATGGTTAAAAGTGTACAGAAAACCAAGAAACACAGGGTCAAGTTTCCCGTTCATGCAATTATTATTATTATTATTTATTATTATTATTAGCATTTATATACCGCCAGTGATGTACCTGGTGCTTTACAGAGAACAAGATAGACACGGTCCCTGCCCGAGAGCTCACAATGTAAAGACCGGGGGAGGGAAGACAGGGAAGGGGGAACAGAGGGAGAGACAAGGGATGTGACATTCATGAGGATGCGAGAACTCAGGTACACGTTCTTGGCTCGGTTACAGAGAATTGGGAGTTTGCAGATAACAGGTGGGGGATAATCCTGGATGGGGATGGTTAGCAGGAGTTAGGAAGGGCGGAGCGGAAGAGGTGGGTTTTGAGGAGGGACTTGAAGGTACGAAGGGAGGGGGCAGCAGGGAGGGTGTTCCAGGCGTGCAGGGCAGCGAGGGACAAAGGACGAAGGCGGTTGGGGGAGCAGGGGAGGAGAGGGAGGGGATGGAGGAGGAGCGGAGTGCTCGAGCAGGGGTTCAGTGGGAGATCAGGGCAGAGAGGTAGGGGGGAACGAGGTTGTGAAGGGCTTTGTAGGTGAAGACGAGGAGTTCAGTTTTCGCCATGTTCAGTTTGAGTTGGTGTTAAGACATCCAGGCGGAGATATCGGAGAGACAGTTAGTGAGACGAGCTTGAACAGAGGGGGAGAGGGAAGGAGCGGAGAGATAGAGTTGAGTGTCGTCAGCGTCTAGGTGCTATTGGAAACCGTGGGAGGCAATGAGTTTGCCTAGGGATTGGGTGTAGATAGAGAAGAGGAGAGGGCCAAGGACAGAGCCTTGGGGAACACCGACTGAGAGGGGTAGGGAGGAGGAGATGGAGGAGTTAAGGAGCGGTCAGAGGGGTAGGAGGAGAACCAGTCAAGGACAGAGTTCCGGAATCCAAGGGAGTGAAGCGATTCAAGGAGGAGTGAGTGGTCAACTGTGTCAAAGGCAGCAGAGAGAGAGATCAAGGAGGACCAAGAGCGGTTTCAGTGGAGTGAAGGGGCCGGAAGCAAGATTGGAGGGGGTCAAGGGAGGAGTTGGCGGAGAGGAGGTTGAGGCAATGGGAGTAGACAACCCGTTCAAGGAGCTTGGAAGCAAAAGGGAGGAGCAAGACAGGACGGTAATTAGAGGGTTCAGAGGGATCCAGAATGGACTTTTGAGGATGGGGGTGTTTAAAGGCAGAGGAGAAGGAGCCGGTAGAGAGGGAGAGGCTGATGATGTGCAGGAGGGGAGGGGTGACGGTGAAAGCAATGGAGGTCAGGAGGCAGGAAGGAA
>QEPC01005668.1:184758-208062 GCA_003113815.1 Sphenodon punctatus | reverse complement strand
TGAGATGACTAGGGCGTGGATGAGAGTTTTGGCAGAGGAGACAGACAGAAAAGGGCAGATCTTAGCAATGTTGTGGAGGGAGAAGCGGCAGGATTTGGCCACGGAGTCAATGTAGGGTTTGAAGGAAAGGTGCGAGTCGAAGATGAAGCCCAAGCTACAGGCTTGAGGGACAGGGAGGATGGCGACCCCATCAATAGTAATTGACAGGGAAGAGGGAGAGGAAGGATGAGGGGGAGGAAAGATAAGGAGTTCAGTTTTCGCCATGTTCAGTTTGAGTTGGTGTTAAGACATCCAGGCGGAGATATCGGAGAGACAGTTAGTGAGACGAGCTTGAACAGAGGGGGAGAGGGAAGGAGCGGAGAGATAGAGTTGAGTGTCGTCAGCGTCTAGGTGCTATTGGAAACCGTGGGAGGCAATGAGTTTGCCTAGGGATTGGGTGTAGATAGAGAAGAGGAGAGGGCCAAGGACAGAGCCTTGGGGAACACCGACTGAGAGGGGTAGGGAGGAGGAGATGGAGGAGTTAAGGAGCGGTCAGAGGGGTAGGAGGAGAACCAGTCAAGGACAGAGTTCCGGAATCCAAGGGAGTGAAGCGATTCAAGGAGGAGTGAGTGGTCAACTGTGTCAAAGGCAGCAGAGAGAGAGATCAAGGAGGACCAAGAGCGGTTTCAGTGGAGTGAAGGGGCCGGAAGCAAGATTGGAGGGGGTCAAGGGAGGAGTTGGCGGAGAGGAGGTTGAGGCAATGGGAGTAGACAACCCGTTCAAGGAGCTTGGAAGCAAAAGGGAGGAGCAAGACAGGACGGTAATTAGAGGGTTCAGAGGGATCCAGAATGGACTTTTGAGGATGGGGGTGTTTAAAGGCAGAGGAGAAGGAGCCGGTAGAGAGGGAGAGGCTGATGATGTGCAGGAGGGGAGGGGTGACGGTGAAAGCAATGGAGGTCAGGAGGCAGGAGGGGATGGGGTCCAGGGGGCAAGTGGAGGGGTTGGAGGAGGAGAGCCGGGAGGAGATTTCCTCAAGGGAGGTGGGAGGGAAGGAGGACAGGAGAGAGGTGTGGGGCGGAGGCAGTGGGAGAATGCTAATGGGATTGTGTCAGCATAGGCCCATGGAATCTGAGCCATTGCTTTTTCCACACCTGTTCAGTCCGGCTCCAGTATCCCTAGTGCCGGGCCATGTCATTCCCACCCCCAGGTAATGCACTTGGCCAAGTGCGCTCTCCTCGACCCCTTTGGGGGATGGGCTGGTGCCCGCAAGCAGGGTTTATGTCTCCTGTGTGAATGCTTAGCCAAGGGGTTTCTAGGCCAGCAAGCGCCCCAGCTGTAGACTATGATGAGGCCGTTCACACCTGTCCCCGGGAGAGCACACCACCCAAGGAGAGGTCACGCCGGCTGAAGTGTGAGCAGGTCATTCTTGTAACGGCACACCGTGCGACTAGCGCTGGTGCCCCATTGCGTCCTGGTGCCTGTAGCTGCCGGTATCCTTACACCGGGAGACGCAGAGGGGTTCAGAGAAGAGCTGCAGGAGCAATTCGAGGTGTGGAAAACATCTTGCGTTGAGAGACGAGCACAGCACAATCTAGTTAGCATAGGGGACGTTCTCATGACCTGCAAAGGGAGTGTGTGTAGGTGTGCGAGTGCAGGGAAAAGTCTTGAATTGCGTGGCCTGGGGCATAACAAGATCAAACCGAGCAGCAAGCAGGCAATTGCAGATGAGGACAATAAGGCCCCTATCGGAGGGGGTAGTGGGTTCCTTAGCAAGTGGGGCATGTAGGGCAGGCATTGCTGTCTGAACCCCTGCCTGCAGCTCTGGAGGAGGTATGGGCACCGCACAAGGGCCAGAGTGAGGCAAAGCCCATCGCTCAGCTCCGTGGCTGCCTCTGGCTTGACCTCAGCAACTCTCAAACCCCCCCACGCCCCCCAATTTGTTCCGTTCCCCACCTTCAGGGCATGGTCTAGGCATGGAGGGGGTCTGGCCAGGACGGGCCTTCCCAGAGCCGAGAGGAGTTTGGAGCCGGAAGATTCCGTGGCAGTTGGGGGGGGGACAGGCAGAGACAGATGGGCAGTTGTTTGACGGGCTAGCTGGGGTGGATGGCAGCAGGGACTGGGGAAGTGGGGATCTGGCCCCGTCGTCGGCCCCGACTCTTTGTCAGCGGAGAGCTTGGCTTGCTAAGCAAGAAAGCCCGCCACCCCCTCACGGCGACCTCTTGCGGAGCTGGAGCCCAAAGGAGACGCTAGCTTGCTCCGCTACAGGCGTCGTCTGCAGGACGTGTTTCCGAGGGAGGGCCAGTCTCGTGCTTCCCCGCGGGCTGCAAGGTGCGCTTACTGTGAATGACGCCGGCCGGCCGGCAGCATTGACGGCTGCCTTGGGGTGACACACTCTTGAGGGCCTGGGGGCGTCCTCCAGGAATCCTGCTGGGTTTTCTGTGTCAGGGTGGAAGCAGGGAAGGGAGAGGGAACTCGGGTTAAACGAGGATACATCCATTTCCCCCCGGGGAATTGCAGGAGGAAGCCGCACTCTGTCCCAGCCTCCAGAAATCTCTCTCCCTGTTCACAGCGTTGCACCAATCGCCCAGCCCCACCCTGTTATCCTACATGCTGTAGCCGAGTGTGGGGAGCAAAGTCAAGATCTGTTACAGCCGCCATCTCTAAAATAAACACCGTCCTTTCCACGCCCGGCAAAGGTAAACAGCATCCTGCTTCCGTCTCCCTTCAAAGCCGGTTGGCGTTCTGCCCTGCCTGTTGTGGGGAGCAGGGCTCAGGCCTGGCCTGGCAGATACCCCAGGATCCGTCCCCTTTCTGTAGTCCAGGGCACCTGCCTGCACGGAGATGGCTGGGCCTGTATCATTGGCTGGTTTGGGCCTGGCTCCCAGGGTGTGTTGACTGTTTAGTGTTTACCTTTCGATTGGAACTTATCAGGCTGCACGCTCTTATCTTGCAGTGGGGCAGTTACCCTGGGGTAACTGTGCCCTGGGGTAACTGACAAGTTCCCTGGGGTAAAGTGCCTGGTCTGAATTGGAGGGAATTCCTGGGGCACCTGCTGCTCTCCCTGGAAAGGAAGCTGTGCGTGTGCTCTCCGATGCGTGCCTGGAAGGGACAGCGGCCTCTCTGCCTCCTCCGTTCTTTTGGGAGGCTGATCTGGTGGCCCCGTCCGATGCTGGTCTTAGGGGCTTCTGCTGACCCCACGTCTGCACCACAGCAAGCCGATGAGTCACTTGCTGTACAATTTGAGGGTGGCCCCGGCCTCGTGCAGGTTTTTTTTTGACACTGGGTGTGTGTTGTGCACCGATTGCAGCCATGGACTCGGATGAAGGGAGATCGCTGTTTCTCTCCGTGGTATTTTGCGTTTGTTCTCGATCAAGTGCGAGCAGGGTTGCTGCAGCGTTCTGCGTTTACTACAGCCATTCGCAGCAGGAGTCCTGCAACAAGCATTTCCCACGGAGCGAGCGCTTTAATCTCCGGGAGACTCTAACCAGCAGCTTCCCTATTTCTCTACCCTCCACTCTAGATTTCTGAGGCATGCAGGTATGATTGGCTTTTAATGAACTCTCCCTTTCACCCCTGAGAGTCCACGGGCACAAGAAGCAAAGTNCCCTACGCACTCCTGCACGCGCTCTCCGCTCTTCCTCTGTCCCCTCCCTCACTCTCCCTCGTTTCTCCTGCTCACCTAACCGCCTTCGTCCCTTCTCCCTCACTGCCCCCCATACCTGGAACTCCCTCCCTACCCACATCCGCCTCGCCTCCTCCCTCCACTCCTTCAAATCCCTCCTCAAGACCCACCTTTTCCTCGCTGCCTTTCCCAATGCCTGCTAGTCGTTCCCCATATACCTACTGTCTGCCCTCCTCTGCAGACTGCTGCAACCAACCTGATTGTAACCAAGCCAAGCACACGCACCTGAGACTTCGCATCCACCTGAATGTTTGTTTGTCTTCTCCCCTGTCTCTCCCACTGTCCCCTCTCCCTGTCTCCCCCTCTTTGTCTTTTAGATTGTAAGCCACAGGCAGGGACCGCGTCTATTTCTATGTTCTGTACAGCGCCAGGCACATAGCTGGCGCTATATAAATGTTTATAATAATAATAATAATAAACACGAGAGGGGGCTGACATTCCAACAGGGATGCTGAGCTCTCAACTCCCAGCAAAGTGCTATCCGGGAGAGAACCTGACATTCCGGATGGGCCTTTTCTGCAAGAGGCATCCACAGAGCCATGCAGAGATTGGTGTAAACTTCTGGGACTGCCCGAAGCAGGGAGTCAGGGTCAGGATGGCTCCTTGCGTGACCTCTCCTATGCTGTTTTCTCGTGCGCCTGGTGCTGGTACTTGTTGGAGGCAGCATGTCTGGCCAGGCCCTGCCTAGGGTCTTTTGTTGGAGCTGAGAACTAGTGTGGCTCCAAATTCATGCTTCTAACTGAGCGTTGAAGGCTGCAGTCAGGTTTCCTGGGCACTCTGCTGGCCAGCTGCGCCGAGAGACCTGCTCTTTGGGCACCGCGTCATCGCGCCTTAAGTCGGCAGGTGATTGGGCCTTTGCTGTGGCGGCTCCTCAGTGCAGAACTCCCTCCCTTCCGATCTCCATTGCAGCCCCTCCCTCTTCACCGGCTCACCTTTAAAAAGTGCCCGTGGACTTTTTTACTCTCCAGGTGCTTTTAGAGGCTCCACATCTGGTTTCCCTTTGATGTATTGTTTCCTCCCTCTTCTTTTGAAATTTTATTTATATATATTAAAATTTATATGCCGCCCCCCTCCTGCTCAGACATCCCGGGGCGGCTCACATCTTAAAAACATTGTAACAAAAATAAACAATAGTGATTACAATTAAAAACAATATAAAACCCCATTCCCCCTAACCCACCCCACCCACCCCATCTCCCTCGGGAAAGGCCCGGCGGAACAGACAGGAGGGAGCTTCACCGCCGCGGCGCTGCCACAGAGAGCATCCTCCTAGTGGACACCTGGGGGACCTCGAGGAGGGCGCCCCCATTCAAATTGTTTTGAATGGGTGTTAAAAAGTGGATTTTATGATTTTATTCTATTTTGCTGTATGTTAACGTCTGTTGTAAAGTGCTGTGAGCCCCAAGCGTGGGGGGGCGGCTAGAAAAGTAAAATTATTAATATTATTACTTCTTATTGTGCTGATCATTCCAGATAGATAGCAATCTTTTTTATTCTGTACTTAGTCCCATTCAATTCTTGAGACTTTGTACATGTGACACCACACACGCGCACACACACCGGAGGGGTGCTAACTTCCCCATGGGCCGTCCTGCCGCGGCATCCCCTTCCTCTGTCCTGTTCGTGCCACGGTGAGGAAAGCCCCTGTAAGGCTGCGGTGTCTGCCGAGCAAGGCTCCAGTTGCCGGCTAGAACCCGCCCAAGGCATCCAAGCGTGGCCTGCCATTGAGCACATCCCGGCCAAGAAGAGCTTGGGGGATGGGATGGTGAGAGAGGTCGTTGGGAGGTTGGGTAATGCCGAGGAGCTGTGAGGAGACAGGAACTTGTGGGACGAGGCAAGAGGAAGTCACATTCAGGCTGAGGAGCTGTGAGGAAAGCGTTGTGCATGTAAGCTGGCCATATATGCACACTTTTAGAGGACACCTCGGAGAAAGAGAGGTTTGGAACCAATGCAGCCCAACCCTGCATCCTGTATCTCTCATAAGTGTCCTCTTTAATAGCCACCCGATGTGCATGGCAGAGAAAGCTCGGATTGGTGGGAAATGCTGGCGGAGTAGATGAACTGGAAATGGGGGAGAGGGTCTCTGCCTGCCTGCCTGCCTGGTGTTGCAGGGTCCGTGCGAAGGAAGGGGCAGCCCAGCTCTGCTACCCGGTGTCTAAGTCATTGGGGTAACTAGCTGTAATGCCTGTACAGGATACAAAGAACACGATTGGTGCTTGAGGGAGAGGGGAATTGCAAAGGCACCTGTTGTAAAACAACCAAGCAACACAGTCAACGGCCCAGGTTGCCCTGAGCTGAGCAGGCCGTCGGAGCCCAGGCGGTTCTAGCTGTGGGGCTGGCTGGTAATGGGGGGCTGCTGAGCCTCTCGCTTGCTGCTGCTAGACCAAATATGGCCCAGGCTGAATAAAACAGCAAATCATCGCTATTCTGCCAAGCAGAGCAAGCCTGAGAGGCTGGGGTGCGATCACCCAGAGCATGTGTCCATTTACCGAGTCCATAGTACTCTCTCTCTCGCTCCTTCCAGGATTGGGCCTGCCCACCTGACTCTATCTCAGAAACCTCCTCCTCCCTTGGTCTCTCCTTGCGCCCCTGGCTCCTTCCTTGGGCTATGGATTGTTTTCTTCTCACCAATTCTTTTTAGTCTTAGCAGGGATATAAATCCTCCTGTGTTTTGTTCGGACACAGTCCAAGCCACTAACTGCCCAGCTCTGGAGTTGGGTTATTCCCCAATTGTGCCTCATTGAGTGTTTCACGCACCTCTCTCTAGGGCTGGGCGAACGCGCTTCGGACCGAACTCGGTCTCTTCGCTCGACCGAACCGAACTTGAATTTCGAGCCGAGCCGAGCTGAATTTCCAAACTCCATTCTGTTCGCCCATCCCTAGTGGCAACATACACCAAAAAAACCTGGTTTTGAATGGCCGAACTTGGTTCGGAAGTTCGGAATTCAACCGAACTCGGTCTGTTCGGTTGACCGAACCAAACTTCCAAACCGAACTTGAATTTCAAACCGAACTGAACCGAACCGAATTTCCGCACTCCGTTCTGTTTGCCCATCCCTACCTCTCTCCGAGCTAGGCCTCTGGTTAAAGGCTAGACTAGCTGACCCCAGTTCTGGTTCTGATAAGGCATTCCCTATGTGCCTAGTGCTGTTAAACTGGATTTGGGGTTCTACAGAGCCGGAAGGGGGGGCTTTTCCTTGTGGAAATAGATCCCACTAACATGCCACTCCTTTCCTGTATTCTACTCCATTTTTCAAAGCTTTGGTGTGTAACATGTTCTTACTCGTCCATTTCGTTTTGTTATTCCCAGTCTCTGGCCCGCACAGGATGGTAGCGAGAGCGGTGATCTCCCCATGGCTCAGCTGGGTTGAACTGAGCACTCTGCCTCTCCGCCCCAGCAGAGGAAACAGAAAAAAAAAAAATGACAGAGAATTTGGCAAGAGGCCAGGCCCACTAAGTGAAGAATACGAGGGAACGGAGAGTAAATTTAGCCGCAAGGACCTTACGGAACAGACCAGCCTGCCACGGGTTTGTAACTTGGTCCAGGACAAGTTTCCTTCCCTTGTTACTCCGAGGAGGTGGAGGTGCCTGCCTGCCAGCTCCGAGGCGTCTGAGCTGATCTAGGGAGAGGAGAAAGCTCCATGGAAGTTCTAAGCAAAGAGGGCTTGTATCTGTAACTAGCACGATGGAGGGGAGTAGCTTTGTTCCTGGGACTTGAAAGCCTCCGAGGGTGAGTGAGTTCCCCTTTGTCTTGGCTTCTTTACCTTTCTGTCAGCCATGGGGGTCGGGTGTTTAGGCCTGGGAAACTTGTTGAACAGGATCAAAGTCCCTGCTTTTGTGTGTGTGTGTGGGGGGGGGGCGTTGGGGGACTTTATCTGTAGCGTTGATGGGTGGAGTGCGCCAAGCTCCGCACAGTTTGTTTGGGACACTGCTATTGTGTGCAGCGTTTCCAGCCGGGAGAGTGCAGCGCGCGTTTGGGCTGTCTGTCGAGCTGGTGAGGAGCGATTTGAAATCGGCAAGGGGCTCTGGGTAAACCCCTCCTGCTGTGGGCGGCACTGGCTCGTGGCAGGCGACGTTCGGTCCCCTTGCAATCGCAGCTAATTACTTTGCCACATCATGGAGCTTAGCCCTTTTCATCTGGCCACGTTATCATCCATTTTCTTGCCTCTGGCTGGGAACCGCTCATTTTAAAAAGCTCGCTCACCCTAGGAATGGCTTATGTGAGCTGCGTCGGGCGAGATGCCTGGGTGGTCCCAGTACTGAGTCTGATGCTGCCCTAGGAACCATTGGGTGTTTTTACAGACACATTTCTCCTGCATGTTTGCTGTAACATCCTGAATTTTCTGTGTCTCTAAATCACTCACCCAGATCTTAAGCGTCTGGATCTTTGAACTTCTCCCAGAACTTGTGTGTGTAAAAGGTTCTCCTGGTAAACGGCTTTGCTCCAGGCAGCTGTGTTCACTTGGTTTCCATGGCAGCCCCTCACGTCTACAGCTGCGGCTACTTTAGGCTGCCTCGGGGCAGCGTGTGTGTGAATAATGCATCCAGGAACTGCCTCGGGGCAGCGTGTGTCTGAATAATGCATCCGGAGCTTACTTGTGGGCTTGTAAGCCCAGAAGATTGAAAGACCAGCACTTTAAGGTGTGTGTAAAAATGCCCATTGTGTCGCTGTTTCCATTGCGAGCACTTTGTGAAGATTCATCATTCGATCCAACTTCAGCCCAAGGGCAATATCTCATTTTTACATTTTTTCAAAAGGCCAACGTTTCCCACCGTCGGTGACTAGAGACAGACTAGATTCAACCATCTATCGTTAGGTGCCCCGGGTTTGAAATGATGAGCCTAGAATCTTTCCATCTTCCCAGCGAGAGTCCTTCCCATAATGGCACGGGAAGGCCAGCATGTCTCCTCAGTCACCACACAGCGATGGCAGAGAGACGTGGGGTTGAAGTCAAGGGAAATTCTGGAGAACCTTGCAGGCCGCGCCGGCCTGTATGGCTGCTGTTGGCAAACGCCGACTCTTTACGGCAGCCCCTGTAGGCAAGCCATGCACCTGTTGAACAAGGGAGTAGGGTCAGGTGGGGGAGCGCTCCCCCCCCCTTCCCCATCAAACCCCAGGGAGCAGATGAGACTGAATAAACCACATCTGACAGCTAAGTAGCTGTGTCACTGAATGCGCTGTGCCACGCCGCGCCACACCGGTGCGATCACAACTATCACGGAAGAACTTGAGCAGAGTGGAGTAGGAGCCTCTCCGATTGCAGAGCCCCTGGCACGTCTGCACAATCCTGCCAGTTGGCTAACGGGGATTTGCTCCTAGGAAGGGCTAGGCTGGCATTCCTGTGCCCCTGCTGCTAGCTTGGTCGTGTCCCTTGCCTGGGATTCCACCCTTTACGCGTTGAAAACAGTGACCTTTTAGCTCAAGGTAGAAGTGATGATACTTTTATTTCTTCATCAGCCAGATCGCAGTGAAATTGGCTGCGCAGCTGGCTGACGTGAGGAGCTGGCCTGCGTGCACAGGGGAGGGGCTTTGTATCTTGAGGAGCTGCCCAAAACACAGACTGCGCCGTCTGGCTGGGAGCTTGGCTTTCTGATCATTGGAGCAAGGCGAAGTCTCGGGAGTGAAATCTTTGTTCCTGGTCAGTTTACTTACAGCTGTGACTGTTTGTCCTGCGCCTTTGCCCACTAATTCTCTGTTCTCCTGAATGCAAACACACCACACAATGATGCAGAAAACATGAGCAAGGCCTGGAGGTGGAGAATTCCAGGCAAGCGGCTCTGGCATCAGGCTACAGGACTGCAAGGGTTGTGTCTACATCCCAAGGCCTTAACTTGATGCCGGGGAGCATCTTATCTAGAGCCCATGGCCGCAAGCCTCACAGTAATCCCACTGAAACCCATGAGCTGCCTTCAGTCGGGCTGCTTGGCTGTGGCTGGGGGAGGGGGGCAAGCCAGCCTTGACGTCCCAATGCAAATCGAAGGAGAATGGTCCTTAACTGGGTCTCCTTGATGGCCAAGGCTTCCCTGGAAGCTCGATCCCAGACCCCAAAAGCTATCCGTTGGGATTAGAGCATCCCATCTGAGTCCCACTGCTGCTGGGGAAGGGGATTGAACACGAGCCTCTATTGGGCTAGTCTGTTTTGCAAAGCAGAAGCACTAACCACGCTGCTCTTGCTGTTGAAACAGGCCCCAAGAAAACGGAAGGAATGACCTTAAATGTCAATGGGTGCTAACTCCACAGCCTGAGTCCTGCCACGCCGGCAGCCCAGTCAGCGCATCGCCTTGCCTTACAGATTGCTCCTTGCAAGACAAGCACGGATTGTCAAAGACTCCACCCTGTACCCAGCAACTGCACTGGCTTCCCCAGGCATGGGCTGTATCATGCGGGGTAGCTTCTTGTGGCAGCATGAACATTTCCCAGGCTGCAAGAGATGAAGACAAAATAGTTCAGGCTTTTACTTCTGAGAGAGAGCCCTGTGTAGGCTGAAAGCTTGTGCACTCTCACCCCAAATTGGTCCAATGACAGAATCTAAAGTACTCTGTCTCCATCTCCTGCCTTGGTGAGTTGCTGTTGTCCAGAAAACTTGTTTTGATTACAGCCCATTAGAATCTCCTATCCTCTGCTTGGAAACGCGTACCTAGAGCACGGATTCTGGGATGGATTCATGGCCGGTTGGTTCTGTCCGTTATTCATTGATCTCCCTGATTTTAATCCTTAAAAGGAGAGTCACAAACCTGTGGCCCTCACCCCGGGAGCTGCTGAGAGCCCAAGCTGAGATGGGTTTTCAGGTTCTTGGGGGAAACGGGACATGTACTTGTGTACGGACATAGGGCCTGACTTTAGGCACCCAAATGTGAAGGTTTTGGCCTTCAGATCTGGAGCACGAGATGGCAGGCGCAGGGCAATGTGGATATGCATGGAGCTGCTTCCAACTGGCTTACCCAACGGTGGGATGAGCCCGCTATTGGGGCTGCGTGCGCTCCCGCCCTGCCCGTTGCTCTCCAGTCTGTGGGTGCTCGCCCCTCTGGCAGTGACTGGGAACAAGCCATGAAGCCGCTTGGCACCTTCTAAGTGCAGGGCCAGGGGTCAGGACGGTGTAAAGTAACGCAGAGTAATCTGAAGTGTAAGTGTTGTGTAATTGGAACCCGCCATTGGGCGCCATGCCCTGGGAATGAATGGGCAAGGGCACAGCGGGTTCCCGTTGTAAACGGCTCTTCTCTTTGTCTCCAGGATTTCCATGGAATTGTGCTGAAGGAGAGAGCTGGGATGCCACTCTTCGGGTTACAATATGGCAAGGAGAAGTTGAAAGGTGAGTGCTGTCCGTTTCCAGTGTGCTGCTTTCGGACCCAGCCCCCCGTTGGTTGCAAGCCGGCACCTGGCGCTTGGGACTCCGGTTACAGCCAGGCATCCTGCTTCCCAGGGAAGCACTGGGGGGGGGCGGGAGGGAGGGAGGGAGGTTAAACATAGGATTGCCAGACAGGCCAATTTTCCCAGGACACTTATGAAAAATACATGTTGCAGGGCCTGCATTGGTGCCTAAGGAGGCAATGCAGGCCCTGCAACATGTATTTTTAATAAGTGTGCTGGGAAGATTGGCCTGCCTGGCAACCCTAATTAAACAGGACGGCTCGTAAAGTGGCTGGGTTTGGAAAGTGTCCAGCATGGAGCCCCTTCCAGCAAACAGCTGCTGAGAGGTAGGGAAGGCTTCATGCAGCAGCCTCTGAGCCCAGGTTCTGTGTGGGGATGGTGGGTCCCCTCTTCCCAGATAGGAGCTAGAGTAGGAAGGGACCTCGAGGGGTCATCTAGTCCAGCCCCGTCTGGAGGCAGGAAGGCGACCGCTAGAACATCCAGCCTCTGTTTGAAACCCTCCAGCCACGGAGAGCCGAGCCATCCACCACCGCCCCATGGGCAGCCTGTCCCGTGGCCGCACGACTCTGGCCGATATTTAACTGAAATCTCCCGTCCTTAGGGTCCTTCCATTTTCAGTTTTTATTATTTTCCAGAGGAATTTATCAGCGTTTGTCACCAAAACAGGGGGAAATAGGTGCCAAAAATGACTCTGCATTTTTCTGGGTAACTATCAGGGTTTCATGTGGTTGGCAGGGGGGAAGAAAGCTGTTAAGTAGATGAATGCTTTGATAAATGGAATTGAATGCGCTTTGCTGTAGAACTGAAGACAGAACTCCAAACACTGCCTGCCACCTCCGAGTTTAAGAAAACAATCTCTCTAATCCCCCAATAAACACTTTCCCGTTAAATAAGCAATTTACAGTTGAGATTCGTCAGCAAGTGCAGATGCACCCGCAGCTCTGAGCGTGTGTGTATTTTCCACTCCATCGCCTTGCTCCAACAGGCAGCCGTGCAGATATACGGAGACTCATTTATTATTAACACGGAGCTAATGCAACCCATTCTATTTTCCTAATCAAACGATCTATTTTTATGTATTTGAGTGATACAGAATTTGGGTGAAAATCAGTAAAAAAAAAACTTTTGTAAAACCCAGGGTTTTATTTTTTTTGGTAAAAATTGGTTTAAACTGAAAACGAAGGAACTTACCCTTCTTGTTACTTGATCCCATTGTTTCGAGTCCTGCCCTCTGTAGCCAGGCAGAACAGCTCCATACCCTCTTCTTCGGGACAGCCCTTTAGAGATTGGAAGGCTGCGATCCTGTCTCCCCTTAGTCTTCCCTTTGCTAGGCTAAACACACCCAGTTCCTTCAAACTTTCCTCATAAGACTTGTTTTCCAAACCCTTTATTATCTTTGTCACCCTCCTCTGGACCTGCTCCAGTTTGCCAGTGTCCTCCTTACAATGAGGCGTCCAAAACTGGACCCGCTATTCTTCTGCCACTGACCTGCAATGTGACCTTGGCTAAGCCTCTCCCCCTCTCACTACCCCTGCTGCTTCTCTCACTGGCTGTTGCCATCAGCTGGCTAGCACTTTGGGTAGTGCCTGTCCCAGGCAGCCCCCGGCACTGAGGGATTCCTACCTACTAGAGTCTCCAGGTGCTGCTGCAATATTACGAATGGAATAAACATAGACACTCTAGGGTTGTGGAAAACTGACCCTGGGAACAGAGCCTAGGGCAGGAGCAGGGCAAAACCTAGCCGGTTTCCCCAGTCAGAACTTTCCCGGGCCGCACAGGCAGAGCCGCGGGCAAGTTAACGCTGCTTGGAGCATTGCTAGCATCTCTTCCAGCCCCAGGGCCACGGAGAGAGCTTGGGATAACGCTGAAACAGTAACCACTGCTCTCTGGCATCCAGCTGGCATTGCGGTATCTGGATTCTAGCTGCAGACTAGTCAAAGCAAAGGGAACAGCATTCTGACTGGAGGCATTGGGGCGGGCTATTCACAGTGATTGGCTCAGAAATGTGGAAATGACAAACCCCGAAGTAAAACAGTTCCCTCAGCAACGCGGTAAGCAGTAAATGAACGGTACGCGGTAACGGCCAAGCGGAAAGTCAATCACTCGGGGACGGTATTGCGCAGTATTGCAAGAATCAAGAAATCGCATTGTTGTTGGGAAATGGTTGGAAATCGATCCCAGTTCCTGATATGGCAAAATGACTTGAGTAAAAACGTTGCTGCTTGCTTGCGCCCCACTGAGCCGTGGGTTGGAGAGGCACCCAGCCACGGGCGCAGGGGATTCCTCGGCAGAGTTGGGTGCTCTGAGGGGTTGCCCCCCAGCTTGGGGCATGACGGCTGCAGACCCCTGGGCTCAGTGGGCACGCGCTCTGTGTCTGCTTGGAGGGAAGGGTTAAAAGCTACCACAGACGTAACTATTTTTGAATGAGGAAGCTGGCAGAGAGCAGCCCGGCCGGGAAGTGTGGCGATCGGAACGCT
The DNA here is from genome assembly GCA_003113815.1 of Sphenodon punctatus. Lineage (NCBI taxonomy): Eukaryota > Metazoa > Chordata > Lepidosauria > Sphenodontia > Sphenodontidae > Sphenodon > Sphenodon punctatus. Next base: position 194,555 of record QEPC01005668.1, on the reverse strand, counting down.
CTGCCCAGAGTCAGCCAGGAGTCCGACCATCTCCCTTGCCCTTGAGCGGGCGGGTCGTCCCAGCCTGGGCTTCCTTACAAGGCCTTGATCGAGTGCCAGCGTGAGGGCCTCACCTGCCTCCCGGTGTGAGCTGGGGCGGGAGGCTGAGAGAGCAGTGACTGAGAATGTGTGGAGCTAAAGCTGGGCAGCCCCTCCTCCCTGGCCCTGGCGTGCACTTTGCTGTCGGCAGCTGCCGTCACTCACCCTTCGACTTGGTGTCTGCAGCCAGGAGCAACGGTGGAGCCTGGGCCTCGTTGACTACTGAAGGCAAACAACGGTCTTAGCGAAAGAGAGATTATCTCCCCTTCTTTTTACAAGCAATGGCCCTTTAAATAACGCTGGTAAGGCCTTGGGAGCTGCATGCACCTTGTTCCTGCCATTTTCTTTTTGCTGCAGAGACCTGACCAACCCATTATTCCCAAACTAGGCCTTAAAGTTCAAGAGTGGTTTGGCAGCTTCCTGGCAGCTCAGTCCTCCCCTCCCGGCCACTTTAGAATGAGCTAGATTTGTTACTTGACCATTTCCTGCCTTTATTCCCACTTGGTTGGGTTCCCCAATAAGCACCAGGGCAGTAAGTAACGAAGCGAAATCTTTCAAGAGAAGGAAGCTCATTTCCTTCTGGGAAAAAGAGGCCCATGTTGAAGGCTGTTGTCAGGGCCAACGGAAGACTCCACCCCAGCTCCTGCTCTCCTGAGCTGGTCGGCCACCCCTCTGGGCTGGGACCCTTCTCTCCAGGAATAAACTTGTGATTTCCCAGTTGTGCTTCTGAGCTGCCGCCTCCTGGAAATGGACATAAATTGCTGTAATGGCAGGAGTGCCCTGCCCTGCATCGGAGGCTGCAATGCAAACCAGCTTCCAGGCGGCTTGAGTTAAATACGGATGTTTCTGAGTAGCATGGATCTCATTCTCGACATGGTTGGTTTCCTGGACCTGCCTCAGTCTGGCTTTTGCCCTAGGTATTCTACTGAGACTGCACTTGTAGCCTTGACTGCTAATCTACTTTGCCAAGAAATCGACAGGGGGACATTGTACCCTGCTGGGCCTTCCGGCAGCCTTTGATCTAGTGATCACAAGGTGTTGATGAGATGAGTGAAAGACGAGACCTGGCAGGGGTCTGCAAGACGGGAGATTTCAGGAGGTAGTGAGGGGGAATGGGGTAGTTTATCTCCCTACCTGCTGGCGTCGGGTCCCACAGGGCTCCATCTTGTTCCGCCTCCTGTTCAAGGTGTAACTAAGGCCTCTGGGTGAGATCATGTGTAGATCTGGGGTGCGCTGCCATCAATGTGTGGACGACACCCAAATCTATTTATCTATTTCATCTGACCCTGGTCCTGCAGTCTCTGTCTCCCCTGTGCTTGGCTGCCATTGGATACGGGATGTGGGCCGGCCGATTGAAGCTGAATCCAGACAAAAGTGAAGTGATGTTGATTGGCCAGCCCTGTGGCCTAGGTGGAGATTGGGAGTCTTGGGACACCCCATTTCCCTAATCCTTTCTCAGACCTTGCGGTGCTGCTACCAGCCTTCACAGGATCCACATGGGAACCATGTATTGCAAGGGAAAAGAGATTTCCCTTTGTTTGTGTTAAACCGGCTGCCTGCTGATTTCGTCCCGTCTTCCCTAGTTCTTGTGCTCCAGGAGCTGGTAAATTGAAATAACAGCTCCCTGTTCACATGCTCAGCACCATTCATGATCTTCGATGGGTCTATTATCTCTCCCATCGGCAGCCTCTTGAGGGTTTTGGAAATCTCTTTAGCGTCTCCTCAGATGGAAGGAATTCTGTCCACGTGACTATGGTGCACCAAATCCTGTTCCACTATGGCCTTTCGGAGACGGAGAGACCGCAATTGCACGCTGCGTTCAAGGTGTGGGTGCACCAAGGATAATTTATTTATTATTTATTTCATTAAATTTATTAGCCACCCCCTCATGCCAACGGCATCTCGGGGCGGCTTACAACATTATAAAAACACAATAATAATAAAATCAACAACAATAAAACCCCAAACGCACAACAATGTATAAACATCACTAAAACCAGCCCCCCTACCCCACCCTCTCACCCTCCCCTCCGAAGGCCTGGGCGAACAGCCAAGTCTTGCATACACGTCGAAAGGCCAACAAGCCCGGGGCCGGGCGAGCCTCCTCCCAGAGGGAATTCCATAAACGTGGCCCGGCCACCGAGAACGCCCCCTCCATTGTGGCCCCCAGTTTTACACGGGGGACCTCCAGAAAGGCGCCCCCGGTGGATCCAAGGGATCGCTCTGAGGCACGGAGGGTGAGACGGTCCCTGAGGTATGAGGGGCCCAGACCGTGCAGGGCTTGATAGATCAATAGATAGGTAGATATAAAAAAACTGAAACTAAAAAGAGGGAAAAGCAACTTCCTCCCATCCGGAGCCACATACAGGTACACTTATAGCCTTACAAAGTATGATATCCTAAAGGAGCTACTCAGGTGACACCCCCCCTCCAACCAGAGGGAAGCACAGATTAGTAGTACTCAGCCCAACAAGGCCGTCCCTCCCTATACCAACTTAAAAGGTTAACAGGGAAATTGCAAACAAGAAATAGCAAAAAAGGAGTCCCCCCTCCCCCCCCAAGGATAACACGTATACGCAAACTAGACAGTCCCTGCAAGGGTCGACAGGCCTAGGTCGCTCCCATTCCGTAGCTGATTTAGCACCACTGGGAACAGCAACCGATCGAATCGAATGCTACCCAAGCCGTAAGTCCTGAGACCGCCCCCAGAGCATTGGTCTGCAAGGGGTCTGTTCTTAAAACATGAAATAAACCCCGAGCCATGGTTCAGCATAAATCCGCTGTACAACTGGAAGTACTCGCAATGGCCCTATACTTCATAAAGTTATGCCGACAGCGGACCAATTGGGACAAAAACCCGGCCATGATCTTTATGATCCGAGGGTCGGCGCTGTTCAATAGCAAAGTCAGCCGTGCTTCCTCAGATCTCCCTGGATGGATGGCCAGGATAGGGAGCAGGAGCCTCTCCCTAATACTGTCATGCATATGACAATATAAATTCATGTGACCTGGGGTTTCGACTAAGTGAACAAAAGGGCAAATTCTTTCTAAGAAGGGGATCCCTAGAATCCTCCCTTCCAATACCTGCGAGGGTGGGGCATTAACCCTTGCCTGAAAGATTAACCGCATTGCCCTCAAGGAGATAGAAGACCTTAAATAGGCTGCCATTTGACCCCGCGGGGGCACCCAGTCATGGTAAGCCCTTGCCAATAAATGTCATCTGCCCTTGGAAGAGCCTCTTTGTCTTTAGTGAGTGCGGTTGGGGGCTTATGTGCTAAATAACTCTTAGAAAGCCCCATAGTCTACAAGAGGCCCTCTACCTTATGAGACCATCGGCTCACGTGTGGATCCTTCAAAAGAGCCATTAGCAGCTCCGAGTGCTGGTTCACAAAGAGTTTGCCCCAAAATTTCAAAGCAGCCTCTAAGGCCACCTGCTGCCAGTTTTTTTGCCCCAGTTCAAGTCTCACAGCCACGTGAGGGGTACCCCTAGAGTTCCCCAGAAGTCCCGCCAGAAACCTTGATTGCACCGCATTCAGGTTCTGGGCCAAAAGAGGGGCCCATACTTCTGCCCCATACAAAAGTTGCGACCTAGGTTTAGCATTAAAAACGTGCACAGCAGGTTCAATCGCAGCCCTGCCCTGTTGGTTAAAGAGTTCTAGATGGCAAGGGCTGAGCCCCTGGCCCTAGCAATAGCACCAGAGACATGCTCCCTCCATATAGACCAATACTAACACCTTGAATCTGGTTGCTCCCCATCCTCCCTCCCTCCCCCTGCCATGCCAGGTGCCTGCCTCTGACTGGCACTGCATGTGCTGCTATTTATCTGAATAATGGTCTTCAAGGGGACAACTTCAATTGCTTATAAAATTGGGTCCCTTTATCAAATTGTCCTGTAGTTTGGCAGGGATGACAGGGAACGGGTGGGATACATTCCTGCCAAATGTTTTCTAAACACAGGATGGAATATAAAAATGTTACAGCCAGGAATGCACTTTCAGGCTAATGGCTTATAACATCAGAACCCTTTAACCAATCTTTCTGAAATTTGGCAGGATTGGTAATCCTTTGGAATGACATAATATTCCCGGGTTTCATGCAAATTGAACAGGAGATGAAGCTGTATCCAGGAAAGTGTATGGAGCTTTTCTTCAAATCACAACATTCAATTGCTTTATAAAATTGGTTGCTTTTATCCAATTTTTCCAAACTTTGGTACACATAGTGCCCTCTGTTGTGGGTACAAGCTCCCCAAGTTTAATCAGCAATGAATAAGAAACAAAAAAGTTATAGCCAGAAATACGTTTTTCAGTGTTTTCACATTATTTCAGAAACAAAAATTCATTTTTATTTTCGTTATTCTTTTTCTTTTTCTTTATTACAGTAATGAAAAAGAAAATCAAAAATTTCATTTTTGTTATAATAATGAAAACGATGACACACCCCTTGTTCTCTTTGCTGTGAGTGGTAGCAGCTCAAATGTAGATCCCGACCATCGCTGGATACGACTAACCCCAGCTCTACGTCTGTGGCAGCGTGTGTTACTTGGCACTTTTCCGCTCTCAATTCCCTCTGCTGGTTTTGTTGCCCAGTCTGCTCTAACGGTCGGTAATCCTTCCCAGTCTGCTTTGGGCCTGGCTAGCTCAGATCATTTTGCACTGTCGGCGTCTTTCACCAGCCCACTCGATACTCCTCATTCCAGATTATGAATGGATTTGTTAAACCACACACAGGCTCGGATCCACAAATCCACACCGGACCGGAGCAAGATGCCTGCTGTCTGTGGGGGCGGGGGTTTCAGAAATGTCCATTTCAGTTCTAAACCTTGCCCTGGATTCTGCTCGGCCGGCGGGTCGCAGCAGCAGCAGTATCGGTGTAGAGTTACTCTGGTAGGGTTTCCGCTAGAGGCCTGTAACCTGAACCTAGCCCAGCTGGGCTTGGACCAAACACAGCTGGGATCAGATGGGCTCCTGCCCAGATTTCTGGCCCATCCAGGGCTCTCATTACGCCGCTCAGGATCTGACCCTGCGTCTCGGGGTTTTCAAACACCATCTCTGGGGCATCAGGTTAAGCTGACAATTCTCCGGGTCAGCCACCTCTCAGCTTACATTCCCCTGCCTTGGTATGCGGCGCGCTGGGGGAGGGTGAAAGCACTGAGCAGGGGCAGCCGGACTCGCCTGCCCAGAGGAAGCTCCTGCTTTGGCTGCAGAGAGAGAGGGGACAGGAAAGGAGGTGGACCCGACTTGGAAACCCCTGCTGCTGTGTCAGGTTGTGACAATACTGGGCTAAGATGGACCATTGGTCTGACTCAGTTTAGTTTTAGCTTAGTTTAACTGAAATGGGTAGCAGAGCGAGTGCTGGCTCCTGGGGAAGCAATTCCACTGCCAGGCTCTCCGAGTCTGGGTCCCCGTGTCGCACAAAGGGAAAGGGGGCAAGAAGCTGGCATGACTCCAAGCAGGAGGCAGCGGAGGCAGCAGCAGGGCCTGCAGGGAGCTGGGGCAGCAAGATCACAAAAGGGGCATAGGGTCTAGGATCTGGGGTGGGGAACCTCTGGGGGCTGGATGAGGCCTGGGGCTAGTTTTTATGCAACCCCTTTCCAGCCCCACCAGGCAGGGGTTTTGCACGTGATGCGGTTCCAGACATTTACTCTGAATCCCGCTGGGAAACCTTATTCCTGGGTGCTTGGAAATGGAAAAGGCTGATTTCGGCAGAGCATGAAAACGCCCTTCATTGTGGATGTGGCGAGTGCAAAATTCACGCTGTCTCTGCGCCGCTGCCTGACTTGGCTCGCTCTTTCCATCCTCTCGATGTCAGACTGCGTGGTGGCTGCACCCCCGCCCCCTTGTAGCCACAGACCCTCCTAGCTACCAGCCTCATGCATCAGCCTGGTTATATGGCTAGAGCGTGCCCAGCTCCTAGGCCAGAATTTCCCAGGCGTGGGCGGCTGGGCGGAAAATTAGATTTGCAGCTGCGTTCTGGCAGGGGTCTAACGTTGCTCAATCCAGATGCCGTTTTGTGGCTTAGCTCCTAAATCTTTCCACCCTAGAAGGCAGCCACTTTCTCGATGACTTGCTGGCTGTGGTCAGGGTCAGGGCTGGGCCGCAGGGGTGGTGTGTGAGAAGTGTCCGCTGACTGTGACATGCTGGGGTGATCGCTCACCATGCATTCAGGACAGCAGGAACTGGCTGGTGTCCCGGAGGGAGCCCCGCTTCTGGGCCTGAGTTTCGTTTCTCCTTCCCAGTGATTTGAGACAGCTGCTTGGATGAGCAGGAAGGTTACACGCCATATCGAGATGAGACGGCTCCTGGGAATGAAAAACCTCCTGTCCGATAAGCTGCCTCCTGGCTGCCCGCCCCTTGTGTTTCCAGAATTAACCGCTGCCTGATAGCAGGAGCTGGGCTTCCATTCATAGTGCCTAGCTGGGGGAGGGGACAGAGGCAGCCGTGTTTACATTGCTCATGATCACTGGAGGGTCCAGGCAGGTAGGGTCCGTGCTCCGTCCCTCGCTGCCGATGGCAACGGCGCACAGTGCAACTCCGAGGAGAGGGGCTGCCCTAGTAGCAATAGCAGCAGGACCTGGGGGGCAAGTGGAAGAGGAGGGCCCCATCTTTTTATGAACTGGTGAAATGCCAGTTTGGCAGCATCCATTCGGCCTAGCCAGGGCCTCTGCTAAGCTGGGGGTTGCATCCAGGGCGGTTACCCTAGGAGCTGGTCCGCCTGCACTAGAGCGAGCCCATTCTGCCCTCCCTTGACATCTAATCCCAGGGGTTTGGCATTTGCTCACCAAATCCAGACCCCAGAGCTAGGGCTGGGGTGCCTCACTGCCCTCTAGGGGATGCACGTCAGTGTCCAGCAGAGGCTCGATGCTGCTTGTACGGCCGTAACGACTGGGCTGCGCGTTGTGCCTAGGAGATCCCGCCGCTGTCCCGACTGCTGCTCTGGATTTCTAAATGCTCATGGCGTCCCGCAGGGTGAATACGTGGGTGGTGGGTGGTGGTGTGTGTGTTAACTAAACATGGGTTTGTTAACGGTTTTATGCTGTAAGTAGGCTCCACAGAGTAGGAGAAAGACGTAAGCACGGGTCCCCTGGTATCCTGGAAGGTGCTGTTCAGGCGTGCCAGATTGCCTGGGTCTTCCTCCCTCCCCAAACGTCCCAGCACAGCACGGTGGCTGCTTTGGGGCAGCAGGAAGAGGGACAATCTCCATGGGGACCCCTGCCCTTTGGCAGTTCCCCTGGTTTAGGCAGCGTAGCACTGCAGTGGGAGGTCCTCGATTGTAAGCGCCTCAAGGCAGAGACTTGCTTCTAACTATGATTGTACCGTGCCAGGCACATTGCGATGAAAGTGCAACTTTACTCTGGTGTGGAGCTGGCAGGGGAGGCTTCTGCCACTTTGCATTCTCCCTCAATTTCCTGTTGGCTTGTGCAGCGCCCCTTGTTTCTAACCGCGATAATATTAATCGCCACCAGCGGATGCCACTGAGTTCAGGTCCCTTATTCTGGGCAGCACAATGTTGGCACCCACTAGTCTGATTCCTAGCAGTGCTGAGCACCGAGACCTCGAGCTAAAGCCAATGGCAGCTGTGGGCGCTCAGCGCCACCGCAGTCAAATCCAAGATACATCCGTGCGGGCCCCTGAGAAAAGGGAACTTTTACAACTCTTTGGCCAGTCTATAAATCTGTGACGTTTAGAGACTGGGAGCCCAGGAAACTCGGGGGCTGAAGCAGCCCAGCCCAGAGCAGTTTGCACTGCGCTGCAAGCCAGGGGGTGGAGTACTCTTTCCTCCGGCCCTGGAGGTCACCGCTCTGGGCCAGCCTGCGTTTCCCATAAAGGGTGACTCAGGCCCATCCCGGCTATTTTTAGCTCATTCCAAAGAAAGTCCAGCCCAGACTACAACCTCCTCCGCCTTCTCTCTCTCCTCTGAAATGCTTTCCCCATTAGGTGAGGGCTGGAGGGTGCTTGCCAACGGCACAGATGTGAGATTGGACCAGCTGCTGCTGGCGAGAGCATGAGAGCTTCCAAGCAGCATGGGGCTCTTCCTCAAGCACGTCATTGGGCTCCCCTCTAGGAATGGGGCCCGTTATCACCTGGCTCTTCAGTCTAGGAGAGCGAGACAGTGGGGGGCGGAGGGGAGGTATGATAGGTCTATAAGGCATGGTTGGTGCACAATAGAGAAGGGGCTCTTATTGCCCCTTTCCCCTTATTCTAGAACTAGGGACGCCCATCCTAACAAAGCTGGAGAACAGATGTTCCTGTTGCTCCTGGGGGAAGAGCAGGAGGGAATGGGTTCATGGTGCAGACAAGCAGATTTCAGTTCAATATTAGAAAGAAGTTGGTGAGTGTAAGAACAAGGGAACAAGTTGCTAAGGGGGGTGGGTAAAAATCTCTTCCACTGGAGACTTTGCTAGAGGAGGCTGGATGATGATTTGGGGGTGTGGCTAATCAGGAAGGGGGTTGGGGGTCTCTCCCAGCTCTCTGGTTCTTTGAAAGGTTAGACTTCTGGCAGCAGAACAGGAATGGATCACTCCATGATAACCTTCCGTGTTTACAGTCCTCCTCTCATTCACCTTCACAGCAGCCCTATTATCCCCATTTTACAGCTGGGGAACTGAGGCAGAGAGAGTGACTTGCCCAAGGCCCCCAGGGAGTTGGTGGCAGAGACAGAAGCCCACGTGTGGCACTTTATCCACTAGGCTATGCTGAAGCATCCAGTCCTGGTTGCTGTTGGAGACTGGATCCTGGGGCAGTTGGACCATTGGGTTTGATCCAGTCCTTATGCTGTACACATGGGGGCCTGAGCTCTGAACTCCGACTCGCTGGTTCAGGCTGAATGTGTCGTCTTGGCACCTTCCAGAGCAAGTCAGCTCTCCGGGCCTGCAAGTTCCCACTTTGTATTCCGGATGAAGGCTACAACAGGGCTCGTACAGCCCAGCCCAGCCCAGCCCCGCATTCCGATCACTGACTAGCACGGGCCCCTGAATCCCTCCAGCTCCTCCTCCAGCAAGCCTGCTGACGTGTTTGGCTAATGCATATCCTTGTGGAGCCAAGGGGCCCCGAGGGGCAGGCAGGCAGGTGTGTGGGGACAGGGGCTTCCCAGCCCAGTGGTGCCCTGGAATTGCACTGCGGTGGTTCCCGTTGCAGTGTCAGCTCTAGCAGTTCCCCGACTCTCTTGCCCAAGAGGCTGGCAAAACATTGGTAAAACCTAAAAATGGCCTGGCTGGCAGAGCTGCCTCCCTTTAGCAGCCGCCGGCGCTGTGTGGCAAAGGCCGGCCCTGCCCCTGATTGACTAGGGATGGGAGGAGCTTACCCAGAGCCCCCCGCCTCCAGCTGTTGTCTCCTTGACTCTCTTGCCCCCCTCTCTTCACGCCCCGTCCGGCCCCTAAGCCCCCGCCCCTGGCTCACCCCTACCATCCGCTACCTCCGCTCCTGCACCCAGGCTGCCGAACGCCTCTGGCGCAAATCCCGCTCCCTCCCTGACTTCCTCCACTACAAATTCTCCCTCTGCTCCCTCTCCTTGGCTATCTCCCTAGCCAGACAAAGCTATTATGCCTCCAGGATCGAATCTTTCTCTCGCGACCCTCGCCGCCTCTTCTCTACTTTCGACTCCCTTCTTAAACCCCCCTGCCCTCCTCCGCCCTCTTCCCTTGCTGCTCAGGATCTTGCATCGTTCTTCACCTCAAAGATTGACAAGATCCGTCAGGACATTGCCTCCCACCCACCTCC
>QEPC01005668.1:167464-178431 GCA_003113815.1 Sphenodon punctatus | reverse complement strand
CATATGGTATGAGACTGCCCCCCAAAAAGGGAGTTTCATGGCCCTAAAGGGGAGTCTGACGAGATTGTTGGAACTGTCAGTGCAAATTTTGTGTCTGTAGTCCAACCCATCCCTAGAGGTGTTGATGATCGCTATATTATCCCTAACCCACCCACAGGGGATCAGTTGCTACGAAAACCTGCTAAGGTTAACGGGGTAAACTGCGTGGGGAGATTGGACAATGGGGCACACATGGTTATGGTACGGGAGGACTTGATCCCAAAAGATAACATAAACACTCATAGAAAGGCTGTGGTATCCCTGGCAATGGGAATCAAGGATATTTTGCCCACAGCAACTGTAGATTTAGAATGGGAGGGTTCAAAGGGGACCATCCAGGTGGCTGTACTCCCCAGAAAGGCAGGAAAGGCAGAAAATGAAATGTTCCATTTCCATTTTTATTTATACCCCGCACTCTCTCCCATAGGACTCGAGGCGGCTTACGATGACAACAAAATACATCCTGGGTTTCTCCGCACAGGGGACCCAAGTCATTATCAAAGCATTTTAACATAATATACAATTTAAATATCATTTAAATACAACATAATCAGCAATTATCAAACCCATACCCTCTCATGACTCACTAATATCCCATTCTATGACCTCCCCCACAACAACAGGGTAGGTCCCACATTCTGTCAAATCATCCCCTGCTGCCACCAGGGAAATCCTGACCACCTCCATCCTTCTCTCACCAGGGGGAGGTGGTCCCACCAACCTCCCCCTGGTGGGGAATGCTATAAACAAATGGATGCTGGATGGGAGGGTGGAAAAAGCCCAATCCCAGGAACATGGGGAGCCGGAGAACAACCCGGGAAGGGAGGGTGAGGGGCAACAAGACTCAGAGAGCCCTAAACAAGTTGCACCTCTACCCTTGGAACATGGGGAGACAGAGAGCAACCCTAGTGGAGGGGAAGGGTTACAAGAAGGCTCTAGCAGTTTTACAGATCCTGCATCCCAACCTGTGAACTCCACTCAGGGGCAGGAAAACCCCAAAGAGGAGTCCCAAAACCAGCCAGAAGGCAGGGGAGGACATGTCTCGGGGAGTGAACTGCATGTCCCTATCTCACATGGGGAACTGAAGGGAGTAAACCAACAGGTCAACCTGATTCTGAAGCCCAGGACTTGGCACCCCACCTTACACAGGAGGGACCAAATTATGCAGAATCAAACCGAGTAAGCACCGCGGGGGGAGAGTTAGAGGCTGCAGACGCCCCTACTCAACCCAGGGGGTTGCAGGATGGCCTGGAGGTTTGTTGTCCGACTCCTACCTTAAGAGAAGGGGGGAAGTGGCTAACTGAACCCAAGGGGTTGCAGGCAAGCCGGGAGGTGGAGGATTCTACCTTAAGAGAAGGCGGGAATGTGCAGGAAACCTTTCCCGGGATGGAGGGAGGAATGATGGGTGTCTGCTCCCCAGGGATAGAAATGCACCACCCTGCCTTACCTAAGAAGGAACAGGGAAATGCTGCTGAAGACTGGAGGGGAGGAAACAGTTCAGAGTGTCCAGGGTCAAGCCGCTGCACTTGGTAAACTGAATCAAGAGTTTTGTGGGGGTGGGGGTCTGAGGGGATACTTGGGGGTTCTCACACCAATGTCACAGGGTCAGACTCCCAAGAAGGAGAAATATACGATTATACGGACCCAGGGGATCCTGGAGGTACAAACAAAACTTGGGGACAGGGCACAAGAAAGGCTGCTGACAATAGCCCCTCCACAGAACCAGTTTTTGACTGCGTGATTGATTTGAATGCAAAGACATCCACACACAGCATCACAGCCATGGGGCAAATGCCAAAAGACAACAGTTTACCCACTGGGAATTACAGCATTTCTCCTGGTGAAAAGTGTTTTCAAATGCAGAGTTACACAGACAACAGAAGGGGGGTGCTCAGTAGTGTAAAAAGTACCACACTTACTCCACACTCCCTCTTGTCTCCTAATAATACTTCTGATATACAGTTTGGATAGCCCAGGTAAATCAGACAAAGAAGTTATGGCATGGGGAACAGACATACAGCCAATAAGAAACAGGCTGCCGGATAATCTGGAAACATGGCCAAAGTTTGTAACTGGGAAGCAAAGGTTACCAACCTTTGTCACAGTCTTATGCAAACACATACTGATGTTCCTTGAAGGGTATATGCCATGGGAACCCCTCATGCAGCACGGGGTGGGGGGACATAGACACCTCAGGGTATACCCCTACAAGATATTGAACCCAGAAACACTGAATCCTGAGGATCACTCCACTACGACATGGTGGAAAACATGTGAACATGATAGCCCCACAGGGCTGACAGTGAGTTTGGAAAATCAAAAGTCTAACTTTAATAGGATTCCAGTACATGGAAATAAGGTGGCAGGGTTGCATATCCCTACACACACCGGTAGGACATACCAGTCTAAGCATGTTACAGGACTCTGTCGTGTCCACTGCACATGCTGTCTTACGGGAGGGCTGTCACGGAGGAACATAGGGTCACACACGTGTGATACTGGCCTACATGTAGACTACAAGCCTAGTAAATATGTAAAGCAAAAGGTTCAACATGTATGTAATGTTACAACTGAGGCATGTAAAACCCAATTCATGACAAAGCTCCAGGAAATGGAAAAACAGTGTGGATTCGCCCCAGCTGGATAGTCAGAGACATTTAAAATGCTAATGCAGGCAGCCATTGCCTACGTGCAAGAGACACAGAAAGCTGATAGAGAGAACAAAAGGAATTCTAGAAGCCTCAAGAAGATATGAGGGGTTTCCTCCTGTGGATATAAGGAGTTGTACCCCAGAAGGGACAGGGGCTATCGGGAACTCGCTCAACATTTTTGCAGCCAGCAAGGCTGGAAACTATGGACTGAGACCAGGACTTTGCTTTCTAGCAACTCTAAGACTGAAGACCCAGTCGCTTATATCAAGGACTGAGATGAACCTAAATGGACGTTAGTAACCAGTATAGATTAGGAATGCGTTATATTTACGTTTGATTTCTAGTACGACTCTGTATCAACAATCTTGCTTATGTAATCAATAAACTGACTTCTTATCTTTATGAAGAAGTGTCTGTGTCTAACGTTGGAACACAAGTGAGGAACAAGAGTTCTCAAGCTCTTGTGAACCCAGAGATTAAAGAGTCTGTAAACAGGAAGGATCAGGCCCTTGGGTGACAAAGGGTTGTCCCTGTGGCAGACTTGAATTGGCCAGAGAGAAAAACTGATCCAAGTGGGCTGTGAGCAAAGGAAACTGAGTCACTCAAACCCGGTAAAGTGGGGGTGTGGACCTCCAACCCGTGACAGGCAGTCTTTGACTTCCTGAAGGAGCACGGGCTGCACATGCCACGGTGCCCGCCAACATTTAACAGCGAGAAATAGGTACGCTTCATGCCACCCCTAAGTTGCATACATTTGCATTTATTAATTATTGTTGTTGTCGTTAAGTATTTATATGAACATTTGTAACAGGCCACTAACTTGGGGGCTGAGCTGGGGAAAGGGGGATGTCTGGGTGAGAGGCTCTGTGTGCACCAAGGTTTCTACATGCAAGACTGATGGGTCAAGTTACAACTCAGCCTAGTAAAGTCCAAATTCTCCAGTGGGGGCACTGAATTTGGCTGTGAAGCTCTAGTTTTCTGGACACTCCGAGGATTCCAGGGGGAAGCAGGGACAGTCGCTTTCAGCAGCTAAAGAATCCTCTCTCTGAAACAAACACACTCCCCTTCCCACCTTTTAGTTCAGCTCCCTCCTTTCCGGGGTTCCCTTGCTTTTGTTCTTTGATAGCCCTGCTGATCCCAAGCTGGATAAAGTGAGAGAAGGAGCCCCTGCCCTGCAGCAGTGACCGGGTCAGGGCGGCCTCCAATCTCCATGTCATTTCCCTTCAGTTAGCTCTTTCTCTGGCTGGATTAATGAGGTGTTAACCACTCCCCCAAACCTTACACTGACTGAAGTCAGGATCGAGACAAGAAAACCCGGTATTGTGCCGGGTGAAAAGGTACAACTGGGAGGGTATGATAGGGGGGTCTCTCTGTGAGGTTTCCTCGGGGGCACGCAATACACACCCCTCCCCTTGAGTGAAGGGCTGACGAAGGGCCCCGTGAGGTTGGAAAGTGTGCACACCGGCTCCCCCGACTGGAGTGGTCCAGTCAGAGAGACTTTGTCTCTATTGGGTTTGGCTACAGCACGGGGGCCTGTTCTCTGCACCCATCACAAAGCTTTAACCTGAAACCTTTTCCTCTTGCAGCTCATTCCTCAGGTTTCCTCCCTCTCCTGGTCTACGACCGTGGTGCCGCTGGTCCTGGTGCTGGCTGTGTCCGCAAGCAAGGATGCCCTCGACGATTTTGTAAGAGGATTGGGCGTGGGATGTGCGTGTTCCTAGTTTGGCTCTGAGTCCCAAATGATGACAACCAAAGCCAACTCTTCTAGTAAAAACACTTGAGCAAGTTCTGTTTCAGAGCAAAAATGTTCAGCCCATGGGCCTCTGAGGTTGATCTTTACAAGGTGGCTGGCTTAGTGCACAAGGGACCTCGCTCCCAAGCTACTCTGATGCTTATGGGAATGCCTCCCCCCCCCCCCTCCCGAGACCCAGAGTGGATTACCTAAACAAATCCGCTCTTTCCGGGGAGCCCCTCTGGGGGCTCAGCACTCTGCCCAGTTACCGAGGTGCCTGGCCAGGCCGGCACCAGTCCCGCAGGCCCAGAGGCAGAGCTCGGCTAGTGCCCCTGGAGAGAAGGAGAGACTGAGACTGCTGCACCTTGTGGCAGAGGGTTGGAGAGGTATCAGTTGGGTCCTGCGCCAGGCAGAGAACGCATTCTGAGCAAATGGAGCCCTTATGGCCTTCTCAGACGACGACAGCAGCAGCAGCAAAATGGGCTTCTCTGAAAACCTCCCTTCACCGTCTTTCTGGGCAGGGACAGGCTGCTTGACCTGTCAGGGCCCTTCTGTGGGCTTCCCTAAAGGGGCTGCCTTTCCCAGGATGCTGCTTGGACTTATCAATTGTTGTTATTAAGTATTTCCATAGCGCCAACAACGTGCCTGGCTTGTCAGTAATTGTGTGCTTGGCCTCTCCTCGCTCACCCCCGTGACTGACTCTGACGTTTTTCAGAACCGGCACAAGAGTGACAACCAGGTCAACAACCGGCCAGTGCAGGTGCTGATCAATGGGAGGTGAGTGCGGCTCGTGAGTGGGTGAGACTAACACTTGGGCTGGGCTTAGCTAAGGACGGGGCACATCCCGGGTACCTCCTGGTTCTACTTCCCAGAAGCCAGTGGGGACGTTCGTTGTATCTTCCCCTGTGCTGGGCACCTCGCGTAATCCTGTCCTTCCAGGCTCACGGATGCTCTGACCCATCCGAGCGTTGACCACAGCGGGTTAAAGTTAGACTCTTGTCTAAGTGCCTTGCATGACTGAGACCCCGCTGGTCTCTTTGAGGCTTTGTGAATTCTCACGTATGGGATCCCCTCATAGCCTTCAGGCATTCTCGGGAAGGACGGGTCTCTTTCTCTGCAGTTCTCTGCAGGCTTTTAGAATAGAAACTTCTGAACGCTGAGGCTCTGGCCCGCACCACTCCTCCCCTCCCGCAGAGTCTTGAGAGAGAGAGAGAGAGGAGCCTCCCAGCCCACCTCCGTTCCTTCCAGACGTCACCAGCCAACTGAGGAACGCGGCTTGTAGCAAGCACTTTCTCTGTTTAAAAATAAAATAAATATATAGCGATGATCAAACACATTAGTTAGATTAGGTTTAGTTTGAATAGTAAGATAGTTAGGAGTGGGGCTGCAGCTGTCTGCCTGCCATGGCAACTCCCCCTGAAAAAAAGATGGGCTTCAAGAGGTTCCCAAAGTCCTGCTATTGGAGCTGCAGAATGAGGGGCCTTCTGTGCCTTGGGGAAGCGCATCGCATGCAAAGAAGGGCTGCTAGAGCCTTCAAGGGGAGGAGAATGAGGCTCCCAGACCAACACATTAAACAGGCTTTGCAGGGAGGAGATGACGGACCATTAAAACCTCATGAAGATGATGATTATTGAGAAGAAGAATTTACATGGCGCAAACAGCATACCTGGTGCTTTACAGCTGTTATCCGAGACAGGTCCCTGCCCAGTGGGGCTTACAGTCTAACATGAATACGGGGGAGGGGAACACAGGGAGAGACAGACACACACCCATTCCCATTTTACAGGTGGGGAACTGAGGCGGAGAGGTTGTGACTTGTCCAAGGCCCCCCAGGGAGTTCATGGCTAGGGCAGGATTCAAACCCGGATTTAGACCTGCAGCATTAGAAGTGGATTGTAACCTCCTTCAGTTGTGACGGCGAGGGCCATAGGGAGCTGGGATCTTCTTTACGTTTAGACAGGCACAAATAATTGGGTGAAATTGCCAATAGTATTAATGTTTGTTTAAAGTACAGAAGGGGCTCGCTTTCATGGCCCCTTGGGGAGTCGGGATTTGTAGCAAAAGATGAGGAAAGTCAATAACTAATGGGAGCTGGGCACGGTGACAACCACCTTTGTCTTATTCTTCTCATCTCTCTGAGCACATTCACACATGCATGAATGTGTCCTTACAAGGCCGGGAGAAAGCATAGACTGCGTTCACACCTTATGGTGGCGACGGCGGCAGCACGCCCACAAGCAGAAGACGGGGCGGGGGAAGGAGGCGACCTGTCATTCGTCAGTATTGTCGCGGCAAAACCCTGTTCGTACCGGACGTTATGCCGGTTTCTGCTTCCTTCCCCCACCGCGTCTTCTGCTTGCAGGAGTGCTGCCGTGCCGCCGCTGCCGTGAGGTGTGAATGCGGTAAGCAATTGCAAATCTTGCAGATTTCTGTGTCTCTGTGAATGTGCTATTCCACGTAGGCCATTTTTAGATGAGCGTGGCAGCGCCCGCGCTTGTTTTCCAAAAGACCCGGCAACTCGATTTACACGTTACGCTGCCGCCGAGCAGGCGCGGGCGATGTGCATCCATTTCCGGCCGTGTATGACCGGCCTCGATCGCCAACCCGGTCAGTTTGCGGCCGGAAATGGATGTGCATCGCCCGCGCATGCGCGTGTTCGGCGTCAGCGTCGCATGTAAATCGGGCTGCCAGGTCTTTTGGAAAACAAGCGCGGGCGCCGCCGCGCACGTCTAAAAACGGCCTTAGTTTCTGCTTTTATGCGGATTTACAAGGCCAAATGAGAGGGCTGTGAAATCCAGCTCTGTCAATCGGCCTTTTAAATCCACATAAAAGCAGAAATGACGTGGAATAGCGCAGTCAGACCGATACAAAAATGGATGAGACTTGCATTCAGATGTTCTCTCCCGGTCCTGTAAGGACACGTTCATTGGAGATTGCCCGGGGAATGACGTTTGAGGCCGCGGCGCGGCTATGGAACGCCTTCCTGGTAGGAATTTGCCTCTTTCTGGATCTCCTTTCCTTCCGTCGACAATGCAAAGCCTGGCTGTTTCACCAGGTGTTTGGTGAGGGGGACAGGGAGTGGGTGGGTGGATGGGTCGGGGGTTTCTTTTAGGGGAAGGGGTTATTTATTTTCTCGAGCCTTATTCTTTTATGGTCTTAACGGAGTTTTAGATTATATTTATTTATTTGTATATTGTATTTATTTATATTGTGTTTTTATCATGTTGTACACTGCCCAGCACTGCCATTGGGCAGGAGAGGGGCGGTATATACGTATTGCTAGAAATAAAATAAATAGATAAATAAATGTTTTCATGTGTGTGCGTATCATCACTTATTGATATTATGATTGTGCACAGAGCAGGTGCGCATCATCCCACTCTCGTCCTTGGTGACTTCAACGTTCACGTCGATGTCCCTTCCCAGCTCTCCACCTCTCGCTTCCTCTCACTCGCCTCCTCCTTCAGCCTCCACGTTTGGATCAACTCCCCCACCCACGCCAACGGCCATTCTCTTGACCTCGTCTTCTCTAGGAACTGCTCTGTCTCTGATCTCTCCTTCGATCCTCGTCCCATCTCTGACCACTTCCTTGCCTCCTTCATTGTCTCCCACTGTCCCCCTCCTCTTCCCCTTCTCCACGCCCCTTCCATGACCTGCAGGCCATTAACCCCCAGGACTTTGCCTCTCTCCTCCCCCTTCTCCCCTCAGTCGTTTCCTCCTCCTCCCCTGACTCTGCCATTTCTGCTTTCAATGCTTCTCTCTCCTCCACCCTTGACTCCCTCTCCTCCCGCCCTGCCTGCTCCCACAACCCTCGTCCTTGGCTCACCCCCAGTATCTGCCACCTCCACTCCTGCACTTGTGCTGCTGAACGCCTCTGGTGCAAATCCTGCTCTCATACTGACTTCCTTCACTTCAAATTCTGTCTCTCCTCCCTTACTTCTGCTGTCTCCCTCGCTAGACAAAATTACTACACCTCCCGCATTGAGTCCTGTTCTTGGGACCCTCGCTGCCTGTTCTCCACTTTTGACTCCCTCCTCAAGCCCCCCTGTCCTCCTCCTCCCTCTTCCCTTTCTGCTCAGGATCTTGCTTCCTTCTTCACCTCCAAGATAGACAAGATCCGCCTCGACATCGCTTCCCACTCCTCTCTTCCCACTCCCTCTCCCTCTTCCCCCTCCTTCTCTCCTGTCCTCCTACCCTCCCACCTCCCTTGAGGAAATCTCATCCGTGCTCTCCTCCTCCAACTCTTCCACTTGCCCCCTTGACCCCATCCCCTCCCGCCTCCTGACCTCCATTGCTTCCACTATCGCCCCTTCCCTCCTGCACATCATCAACCTCTCCCTCTCTACTGGCTCCTTCCCCTCCATCTTCGTCCCTTCTCCCTAGCTGCCCCCCACGCCTGGAGCTCCCTCCCTGCCCACATCCGCCTCGCCCCCGCCCCTGTCTCTTATACACATCTAGATGTGTATAAGAGACAGCACCTCTTGTGCTCTGCCCTCCCCGATTTCTCGCTCCCCTCTCCTAACTCCTGCTGATCCCCTCCATCCCTGTCTCTTATACACATCTTACCTGAGCTCTCTGTACTCCTATCCTCACCACACAGACCAGCCAGCCATCATTCTCGATGTAACCGAGCCAAGCGCGTGCACCTGGGACCTCGCATCCTCGTGAACGTTACACCCCTTGTCTCTCCCTCTGTTCCCCTTCCTTCATCAAGCACCAGGTACATTGCTGGCGCTATATAAATGCTTGCTAATACTAATAATACATATACACACACACGCACATTGTGTGTATGTGCATAGATAGATAGATCCTTGAGCTGCTCTGTCGGGCGGGATATAAATTATGTTAAATAAAATAAATAATTACATTTATATAATTATATATGTTTATTTAATTATTTCTTTTATTAAACATAATTTATATCCCATCCTTCCTGCCGGAGCAGCTCAAGGCGGCTAACAATCATAAATTAAATCAATTAGAAATAGAAATATGAAACAAAAATAAACAATCCAAATAAAACAAGAGCATAAAACAACCCATATGGGGGATGTCAAAGAAAACCGAAAAACACTACCCCTCCCCCCCAGTTCCCCCATCTCCCTCACCCCAAAAGCCTGGCTGAACAACCAGGTCTTACACACTCATTGAAAGGAGGGGAGGTGCGGGGCCAGGAGGGAGTTCCACAGCCTCGGTGCAGCCACCGAGAACACCCTCCCCATTGTTGCCCCCCAAGCAACTTGGAGAGCTTGGAGAAGGGGGTTCCCGGTTGACCGCAGAGGCCAATCCAGCCCCCAGGGAGTGAGGCAGTCCTGCGGATACACGGGGCCTAGGCCGTAGAGGGCTTTATAGGTAAGTGCCAACACCTTGAATCGGGCCCAAAAGACAATAGGCGGCCAGGGCAGAGCCTGGAGCACCGGTGTGATGTACTCTTCGCGACTCGTCCCCTTAAGGAGATGGGCCGCCGCGTTCTGCACCAGCTGCAGCCTCCGAACTGTCACCATGGGGAGCCCCATGTAGAGCGCGTTGCAATAGTCCAGTCTAGAGTTGATGAAGGCATGGATGATAGTGGCCGGGTCAGAGGCGCTATATCTATACCTCTAGTGTGTGTGTTGCCAACACACCATGTCTGGCTACATTTATTTATTTAAAATTTATATCCCGCTCCTCCTGCCCACAGGGCAGCCCGGGGCAACAAACAACAATCAATAAAACAATAAAAAAATGTTTTAAACAATTTAAAAATACAATATGCGGGGAACCCCCACCCCTTGCCAAAAGCCTGACGGAACAGCCAGGTCTTACATATTCGCTGAAACAGCAGGAGAGTGGGAGCCAGCCGAGCCTCCTCTGGGAGCAAATTCCACAGCACGGGTGCGGCCACCGAAAAAGATCTAACATCGGTGGCCACCCGCCTCACCTGGGGAACCTCCAAAAAGGCTCCCACGGCCGATCTCAAGGGTCGCACGGGCACATGGGGAGTGAGGCGGTCCTGCAGATAAGCAGGGCCCAGGCCATGAAGGGCTTTAAAGGAACCTGGCCCGGTGCTTTATAGGCAGCCAGTGCAGAGCCCGGAGCACTGGTGTCATGCGCTCCCTGCGACCCGCCCCCGTAAGGAGACGGGCCACGGCATTCTGCACCAGCTGCAGCCTCCGGACCAGCTTCTTGGGCAGCCCCACGTAGAGCGCGTTGCAGTAATCCAGCCTCGAGGTGATGAAGGCTTGGATGACAGTGGCGAGGTCAGAGTCTGAGAGATACGGACGAAGCCGTCGGACAAGATATAACTGCCGAAACGCACTCCTCACCACAACCTGAAATTCCAGGCTGAGCCACGAATCAAGGAGCACACCCAGACTCCGAGTGTCATCAGCATACTGATAGCACTGCATGCCCTGATACCCCCTCATGATCTCCCTTAATGGCTGCATATAGATGTTAAACAAGAGGGGGGGCAGAATGGCACCCTGCGGGACTCCACACGTGAGGTCCCGGGGAGAAGACGTACACTCCCCCAAGACCACCCGGTGAGTTCTCCCGGCCAG
>QEPC01005668.1:142425-165800 GCA_003113815.1 Sphenodon punctatus | reverse complement strand
CCCTCCAGCCGAGGCTGATGCTGCACAGAGAACCCAGCTGGAACAAGGTCGACCAGAATAGGGCCAGATTCATTGTCCAGCCAGGTCTCTGTAATACGCACGAGGTCGGCGTCCCACTCCTGGATTGACTCCCGGATGGTAGATGACTTATTGACAACTGACCTCGCATTCAGCAGCACCAGACCAAGGCTTGGGGTCTCCCGGGCCTCGACCCACAACCTACTCATGTGGGGGGTTGAGAGGGGAACGGGCACAAGGCACCACTCCCTCCTCTCTGATGGAACACACCTCCCCATTGGACCATATCTCCCCTGACCTGTAACCACCCCGATAGCTGCAGAACCCCTCCCCTCCTCAGAGAACCCCGTTCGACACCCACCCTCCATAGGCTGCCCCGAGAGGCCGGCGAGAGGGACCCCGCCCCCCTACTCGCCTACCCCACCCTACATCTATTAGCAAACCCCTCTCATCGCCTTCCGTCAACATCCCAACCTACGCAAATTGCTAGTTTGAAATGAAACTAGCCCAAATTGCTAGCCCAAATGAAACCACCTATCGACAATCCAGGATCACACCATTGTAATTCCAGTCGGTGCCTTCGCATACTTGAGAGAGACAGCAAACTGTAAAAGCAGTGTAACGGCAAGACCTATTTTATCAAACAGAATATCACCTATAAATCCAACTCTCTCATATACGTTATTGAATGCAAATGCCCTGGATGCCACATTCAATACATTGGAAAGGCAACTACTGATGTTTGCACACGTTTTAGAAACCACAAACCGGCTATCATCACAAAGAAGCTAGAACAACCCGTTTCTAAACATTTTAACTCTGATAGCCACAACCTTTCGGACTTGGCAATATTCCCCATAGAGAATCCACCACTAGAATGGTCACTAGAAGAAAGGGAGAACTTTTCGATATACGGACTTTGTACCCTTGCACCCCAAAGCCTTAACCTAGAAGTCAACACCTTAGATATCCTCCTGATCTTTAGTACGTCTCCCGTCTCTTTCAGCATCACCTGCCTTGGAATTCTTCTTCCCTCAACTGAACTCCCAGCAGCAGACACTTGAAATCCAACTAGTTACTGAAGAAGGCGGAAGCTGCTAATTTACCTCTGTTTGGTCATTCACTTTTTGACATATTTACTTATTAGTGATTGACAGTATCCTTGTTGGATCCAGAATACACTTGTCTGTAGTCTTGTTCTGTTGCTTTTAACATTACTTTTGTTATATATATTATGAGTGTATGTATGTATCTATCTCATCTCTCCAGGTCCTGGGATGATGTCTATGACTAATGGTATTTTTCTTGCAGATTGAAGGACGATAAATGGATGAATATCCAAGTGGGAGATATAATTAAGCTAGAGAACAACAATTTTGTGACAGTGAGTGACAATTATTCCAGATACGCATGCTGCGACTTCTCTGTAAAGCAGCGAGTGACTTGACAGTGACTTTGATCTGAACAACATTGTAAAAGGAGTGGATTAAAAAATTCATGATTTTTAAAACTGAAATTGTTTTACATTTAAATTGAACTTTTTAATTTAAATAACTAGCTTTTATTTCTTTAAAATGAATCTAGTTGAGAATAAATTAAATGCATGCCAATCACTGCTGCTAAAGATTAAATTTGCTATCATCTGTTAAAATAATTTATATGTAATATCTGGCCAATGTCCTCATCACGTTTAGTCAGGGCTTAATTTGTGAATTATTTACCTCTGATTCACTGCTGCCGCGACGTGGTGTTCGTACATGGCGGCCGTATTCTCCCATTGCCGAGCCGGCCGGACACTGGAGAGCTCAGACCAGGGTCCGGGGCCCCCTGTACCATGGTGCGCCGGCAGCAGCTGGCTTGTGAGACGGGGGTTGCCAGGTTGGGAAAAGGGGCTGACTGGAGGGAGGGGGGCGGGCTGTGGAAGGGGTCTGGCTGGGGGGTGGGGGATTGGCTGGTTGGGGGATGATGCTGGCTGATTTCTGGGAGCCCTGGCATTACATTTTCTACAAATGAAGCACTGAGTTTAGTGATTAAAGGCTGCTTTTTATAAACAGCATTAGCGGGAAATGTCCTTAATTGTGGGTGGTCAAACGTTATAAATATGCCTATGTTTGTCCGATTGAGTTCTACGGTTCTGATCCCACAGAGATGCAGGCTATTGCTTCTCAGTCTTTACGCATGTGAGTACTGTAGCTCCATTGATTTCCAGGATGCTACAGTGCGTAGAGTTACGCGTCTGTGTAAGTCTTTGTAGGATCGGGCCACAAGGACCATAATAACTTAAAAGCCCAAAGGGGATTAAAATGGATTATTTAAAGCAAAGATGTTTTTTTGTGCTGATTTGGATCGCCCTGGCCTGATTGCAGGTCTGTGTGAAACCCATAAAC
Organism: Sphenodon punctatus; assembly: GCA_003113815.1. NCBI lineage: Eukaryota > Metazoa > Chordata > Lepidosauria > Sphenodontia > Sphenodontidae > Sphenodon > Sphenodon punctatus. The sequence continues at coordinate 163,395 of QEPC01005668.1, read as the reverse complement.
GTGGGGCGGGTTCCTCTCTCCAAGAAGTTGAGCTGGCTCCACGATCATTGTTCCCGAGGGGCTAAGTTCTTGTTTTCATTGTGTTCAGGCTGACCTGCTGTTGCTGTCGAGCAGTGAGCCGCACAGCCTGATGTACATCGAAACGGCTGAGTTGGATGGGTAAGCGAGCCATGGCAGCTGGGAGCCAAGAAAGAGTCCTTAGTGGGCAAGAGAGACCGGGCTGCTTCTGTGCTCTGACGTTATGTTCTTAGGATCCAGACAGCAAAGTTCGGACTGTGTCTGCCATGAGGTCCGTGACTCTGAGTGCCCAGGGCCCAAGGGTCATGTTTTCTAACCCTTTCTAGTGGTGTTCCTCTGCACGGTCTCTGCTGGACACAGTCAGCTGCCCTCTCTTCTCTGGCCTGTTAGAGGAGATTTTTGCCCATGATGACCTCTCCTGCTGCCACCCCTTGCACTGATCTCTGTGTTCTTGAAAGGGTCCGGTATCGGTTCAGGGGTCCTGTTGGGTGTGTTTGAGCACCAGATGGAGGAGAGCTATGGGCACAGCCAGCTGCAAAGCCCAGGTCCCCGGTGCGGGAGCAAGAGGCCACCCTGATGTGATTGGTCCCTGCTTTTGTTGCAGTGACCGTTCTAATCTGTCAGTGCAGACGAGCAGAGACAAGCTCCCGGTATTGCCCTAGCGATCCCCCCTATTGTGCCGACGCCTTGCCCACCCGCGCACCACACGGGCAGACAGCCACAAGCCACCCACCGCTTTAGGGCTGTCTCTGTTCTCTGGGGCTTGGAGCTGCCCACAGCCCTTCAATCCCTGCCACCACACAGCCCAGCGCAGAGGCTGAGACTCGTCCCCATCTGGGCACCCATGATCAGGGCCTTGGGAAGGTTCCCCCCCTGGACTAGTTGGATCCTAGAATGTCTGAGCTGGAAGGGACCTCAGGGGACATCTAGTCCAGCCCCCTGCTTGGATGCCGGGGCACGACCGCTACAGCATCCCTGGCAGATCTCTGTTTGAAAATCTCCCGTGAAGGAGAGCATGGGACCTCTCGGTCAGCTTCTTGCATTGCTGCACAGCTCTGTGACTGCTGGGACGTTTCCCCTGATGTCTCCCTTCCTATAACCTGAGCCCATTGCTCCTAGTTCTGCCCCCTGTAGCCCAGCAGAACAGCTCCGTGCCCTCTTCTGGGGGGCAGCTCCTTAGCTATTGGAAGACTGCTATCATGTCTTCCCTTAGTCTTCTCTTTGCTAGTCTAAACATACCTGGCTGCGCTAGCAGACCATAGTCTTAGCTGATCTCATGGCTGCAGAGGCTCAATAAAAGGGGGACCAGAATCCAGCCCTACTCCTGGGCTCGGTCCGGGTAAGGACTAGACAAAGGCCTCTTCATGGGGCCTTGCACTTTGCAGCTGTGGCGCGAGTCCGAATGCCTCTGACCCTCCTTAGCTCTGGGCAGGCGTAAAGCTTGGAGCATAACTGCTTCCTGCAGAAGCAAGGCGTTCCAGCGCTCTTGTGGTCATGGGAGAAGGCTCCCGGATGGGAAGCTTCCAAAACCCGCCAGGACAAGCATCTGTCTGGGATGACCCTTGATCTCCCTCCTGGCCCTCCAGTTCTATGATTCTGTGGCGCTAACCTGCTAACCCCTGAGCCTATTGCAGCACAAGGGCCTTGGAGAAGAGACCTGCTCAGTTGGATTGAATCTGAGGATAAAGAAGCAGATCAGCTGAGACAGGAATAGGAGCAGTGATTTTTTTGTGTCCATCATTTATTTTAGGGAAACCAACCTAAAAGTGAAACAGGCACTAACAGTGACTTCGGAGCTGGCGGGGAATCTGCAGAAACTGACGGAGTTTGATGGTGAGTGTGTCTGTGAAATGGGATGGCGCTGCAGAATATCTGAGAGAGGGTCGTTGTCCTGGACTTGGATGTTAGTCAGGTGTTTGACACCGTTCTACGCGATCTGCTTAGGAGCAAGTCTAGGGAATGGGGCTTCCGTGGGGCTGTGGTTAGGTGGGTTCCCTCAATTACCATGGAAGCCAGACCCCAAGAGTAATTTGCTTTGCAGTCGGACTGGGATTGGGCCCTGGTCAGGTGCATTGTTAATGTTTCTATAGTTAATAAACTGAATCTCATTAATTAGAGGCAGGTTCCTGCTCTAGGGGGCTTACATCAGAGGCACAGAGGCAATAATAGGGAGGAGCATGCTTATCAAATGAGATGAGACCCAGCAGGGAGGAATTTCAAAACGTTGAGAGGACAGGATTAGAATAGAAATGATCTTGATCCGTTGGAGCATTGGGCTGAAAACAGGAAGGGGAAATTCGATAAAGAGAAATACTGGGGATCCAGGAACCCAGGTGGAGTCATGATTTGATTGGGATTTGTCTGGGGTCGTGGGTTTATGCTACAGTCCCCAAAGTATGATGGCAGAGGCAAACCGCTTGAGACCCATTGCCATGAAGTACAGGGGAGAACAGTCGAATATTGCCATAAGCAGGACAGGAAACAATTGTCCTCTAGCAATTGTAGAGCGTGGGGTGGGGGGGGCTTAGAGTGAAGGAGGAGGAATTTGGGTTAAATAGCAGGAGGCAGTTTCTAACCAGGAAGGCAGATGGTCAATGGACCCAGCCACCAGGGGCAATTCTGGAGGAGTCCGGTAAAACAGTGGTCTTCTTGGATGCTTTACCCTCCTGAAGGGGCAGAGGGCCTAGATTACCGTCCGTCCCTAAAACTTAAAGCGTGAGCTTCCAAGCTCTCCCTAGTCTGGAATGTTCTGCAGCATTTGGAGGCTTTCTGTGAAGAACGTGTCTCCCAAGCGCGTCGATTTCAGCTCTTCCCTTTGCTGAGCTGGGTTAGGGACTCGACGGAGGTTTCCAAATCTTTGTCAAGTGGGAATTGTTTAAGCTGAGTTTGGTCTCTTTGTGATAGTTCAGTGGAGCTTCCCCGCCTCTCGATTTGTGTTTGGGAAATTGCCCGGGCGTGTGCCCGGGCTTCGTGCCGAGTGACCTCTCCTTTGTCTGGCTGAGCTCGGCACAAGTGCTCAGTGGCACAAGTGCTCAGTAGCCAAGCCGTTGTTCATCTCCTGGCTCTGTGAGGCGGGGGAGAAGTAATCCCCACAACAAACAAAGGCAGGGAGCAGAGCTCAGAACGTGGGCTGGGGCCGGGTGCCATTAGTCACTGCTCTGTTGGGGAGGGCGGCCAGACCTCCCCTTTAATCCAGGATGCTTATGAAAAATACATGGTACAGGGCTGCATTGGGGGCAGTGCAGCCCTGCACCATGCATTTTTCATAAGCATCCTGGATTAAAGGGGAGGTCTGGCCCCCCTCCCGTTGGGGGACGTAGGAGACACGCAAGGATGCAGTGAGCCCGTTCCAGTTCGCTCCCGTTGTCTGTGCCCAAATTCCTTGGGCTTTGACTCTTTAGGGTGAAATGGTTCCAGAACTGGTTTCAGCAAGTGTCCAGTAGCTCCTTTCCTGCCGGGCTGGGGAACCACATGGCCTCTTTCCGGTTCCTGGATTTGGCCCCTGGATCCCCGTTCCAACCCCAAAACACTGAAAATCTGAGCTCACGTTAAGTGAGCCGAGAGGATTCGGGCCTGCCCACAAGGAGACTGATGCATGATCTCGTGCGTCTCTCTTCTAACCTCCTTCCCCCAACGTCTGTGCGGCCCCCGGGAGGGAACAGATTCCCTCACTCCTTCTCTACAGGGTCTGATTTTGGTGCCGGAATTCCCTGGTCTGGCGTGTGCAGAGGATCGGGTCGGGCTAAATCATTCTAGCGGCACCAAGACCTGTTGTGCTCAAGCAACCACCTGGTTTAACTAGCCGGGCTTGGGAAGCTTCTGGGCTGCCCTTGGCGAGCGGATGAATTCCTTTTCCTGGCAGTTTTGCAAGAGGCAGGTCACCCAAGAGGAGGCTGTGGCAGGAGAGGGCTAGTTGTAATCCGAGTTGGAAGGGATCTGCAGGGCCACCTAGCCCAGCCTCCTGCTTGGATGCAGGATGGTCCCATCTTCCTCCCAGAAGGCTGCCCGCCCAGCCTTTCTGTCGAGGGTTTTAGAGATTTAGAAGGGTCCTGTTTGCTGGCCATTTGGTAGCTCACCGGATTAGCCAGCAGCACGCTTCCTTTCCTCTTCCCAAGCCTTCTAGCAGTGGAGGAGAGACCTGGGGCTTCTCACTCACCTGTCCTGGCTTCTTCCGGTCTGACCCCACCTTCGCTGAGGGAGGAGGAAGCAGAGAGAGGCTGTAGCGTGTGAGGGGAGGGACAGTGGCAGCCCCCCGCATGGACTGACCCTGGCTTCCCCTTGTTTCTTTGATTAATAAAACTGACCCCCCCACCCCCCAGTTTAGGGGTGAATTTTGGGACTCTGCTTGGAGCAGGGGGAGCAGTTCCCTACAAGGTTGCTAGGCCCCTTGTGTCCTGCGAGAGGGGCCAGGATTCCACCCCCACACTCTGAAAACGGCCCACGGCCTAGTCCTGATGCTTTGTTTGATTAACCCCTGGGCTCCGAGGAGCCGAGAGAGCGGTGAGTGGGTGGCTTTGGGGAGACCCATTCCTGCAGCACAGCACACTGGCCTCTAGCGGCGACTCCTCCCTCCTCTTTCCACAGATGCACTCCGAGTCCTTGCTTCCCTTCTGGCTCCTTTCCTGCTTCACTTCTTTGGGGCCAGTAGGCATTGGCTCAGGCGAGCACTGCAGTGGAGAGTTTCAGTACCTCTGCCTGGGTAGGTGAGCGGGTTCCAAGCATTGTCTCCCGTCTTGCCCGTGGCCGGCTGCGATGCTGAAAGTGGCTGCGTTTGTGAAGCTTTGCTAAGCACGGCTGGTGTAGGGAGGGAGGCCTCTCGGCCAGGGCAAGGCTGCGTTCTGTGAAAGTCTGCTTGCTGCTGCCTTCTGCAATGCATGGATGTTTGCTCTTGTCTCTGACGCCTGCGGCTTGTTCCTAGGCAGATGGGGGACTATTTCACTCTTTGAACAATCGAACACACAGAGCCTTTCCCTAGGATCTGACCCACTGTCTGCTGGGTAATGGAGTGGCTGAGGGTAAAGAGGAGGCGGTCTCTCTCTTGGACTCTAGTCTGTAATGAAAGTTCTTGGGGTTCCCTCTCCCTGGCTGGCACCCCGAGTGCCTCCAGACCTGCTGTGACTCAGTTTACCCACTTGTAGACTGTGATGGTCAGCATTCAATCCAGAGTGTGCCGGCCCCTAAGCATAAACTCACTGCCACCTGGATCTTGGAGGTGCCTCGTTGCCTACACTGATAAGTGAATCAGGCTTGTCTCAGTGTAGAAAGCAAAATGTTCCCCCCGACTCTCCGAATTAATTCCAGTGACCGCTCGTAAAGAGAGAGTTTATAAAAAGGTTTAACATGCAGGATTGGAGCTCACTCAGAAGTCGCATAACAGAAAATAGCAGGAAATTCACACAATGCCAGCTTGATTTGGTAGCGCTTCTGACTCCTGTTTTTACTCTAAAAAGAGAGTTCACAATCTTGCCTGTTCCAGGTGAGACTTGATGCTTAGAGAGCAAAACCCCGTGGGACAGACTGTAGAACAGCGCACTCTACAGGCAGCCGCCTGAACTGTCTCCTAGAAGGCCCAGCGGCTGCTTTCCTCTTTCCCCCCGGTTAACGGAAACTGCCATGCCATGCCATGCCATGCGTGCCTCTGAAACAGCTTTGTTGGCTCCTCTCTGCAGGGAACTGCTCACTCTCTTCACTTGGCTTCGTTGTTCAGTCCTATTGTTCTGTGGCAGTCTGTTCACATTTTACAACATTTCCACGCGCACACTTGTGGAAATACAGAAACGCTGTTCCTCATCGGTGATACCTCGCACTCCTTTATGACTGTCTCCTCCTAACAAGACAGAGACGCAGTGATGTGGTCTCACGGAGAGAGGGGTTTGGGCTGTTGGACCCCAGGTTGTTTAGAGAAATGCTTCTATCGAACCAGCTGCTCTTGGTGGGAACGGCTCGGAAGCGTGCGCACTCTCGCCAAAAGAAGTTGGTCCAGTCAAAGATCCCGTCTGAACTGCTGTCTCCCCCTGGCCGTGCAGATCTGGCCTGGGTGGGGGATGTGGAAGGTATTCGGGGGCAGGGGGTTGAGAAGGGCTCCAGCAGGCAAACACTTAGCTGCACACTTGCACTGAGCTAGGGGACTCTCCAAAAATGGGGGAGGGGGGAGTGGAAGTGACAGGGGGGAGAAAGAGGGGGAGCAGGATGTAGTGGGGGAAGGGGTCTCAACTAGAACAGATGAGCGGGGTGGGAGGTGCAGCTCAGAAACGTTTGAGATCCTCTGGGAGAGGCTAGCAAGCTGTCCGTCAGGTGGGGTGAGGGTTTCTCAGTGCACCCCACTTCCCTGCCCTCCAGGGCCAGTCGAGAGCAGGATCCAGGCAGTGCTGCTTCTGGCATAAAGTGGTCGGAGTAGTAAGTGCAGAGCTCGGACTCCAGGCAGGGCAGAGGTGGTGAACGCTGACTACTGAGGGAGGCATTTACCTTCCACTTTCTGCTTCCAGGTGAAATTAGATGCGAAGCCCCCAACAACAAGCTGGACAGGTTCACCGGGACTCTCATCTTGAAGGGGGAGAAATACTCCCTGGATAATGAGAGGCTGCTGCTCCGAGGCTGCACCATCCGGAACACAGAGTGGTGCTTTGGTCTGGTGGTGTATGCGGGTAGGTCCCTCTGGCCTGAGCTGAGCTGAGCGGCTGGTTTCATGTTTCAGTTCCTTCACAACTCTTGGGTGAATGCCATCTAGTCCTGGCAACTCGTTACTGCTTCTCATTTTGCTCTACAGCCTCTTCCAGTGTCACATCGAATTCCGACCGCTCTTCGGGATTAACTCATGGTTGTTGCATGCTTTTGAAGCAGTTGTCGAAAGAAATTCTTTCTGTTTTATCTTCCAGGGCCAGACACCAAATTAATGCAGAACAGCGGCAAAACCACATTTAAGCGGACGAGCATTGATCGGCTAATGAATGTCCTTGTGTTAGTGGTAAGTCCCGATGTGTTTCACTCTGTTGCCTCAGATGTGTTCATCATTTCAGAACGCTCCGCCCTTCTGTGCGGGGACACAGAAATATCCAAAATTGCCAGTGATAGAAAGCAGAACATTGTGGAAATCCATTTGCATTTTCTCTCTTTCTCGACTGCCGCCTTGTGAAGTGGAGCCATTGACCTGACATTGTCAAAGACTTATTTCCATGTTCCTTCATGCAGCCGGCTCTTCCCCGCCATTGTCTGGGCTCTTTGCTTTGAAGCCTGCAAGTAACATTCCCCCCCTGTCGTTTGAGTGGTTTTCCATTTAAATCAACATTGATTTTTTGTCTCCACCTCTTTCTAAGAGAGTTGTGAGCTCAGTCAGAGTTTTTCACTGTTTGGATCCCTGGCATCTTCACGGATGCTGCAGGGCTCCTGATCCCAGAGTTTAACTTACCCTTTGCCCCCTCTGCTGCACCAAAGTGAAACCTGTTGGGGGCTTGTTCCTCCCCCGAGGCTGGGGTTGTTAGCGAGGGGTCCGTTAAAGCCGCGGGATGTGATCAGTGGGGAGACGGTCTGTGGTTACAGCACGGTCTCCTAGACTGTGCCTGGATCCTTCCTCTGTCCGGCCTTCATTCCAGTAATGCCCAGAGAGGTCTGACTCTGTTACATGGGCCCTCACAATTCCACCCCTGTTCCCCAGCCAGAGAAGCATGAAAACAGGAGGATCGCTGCTATCAGGAGATCTGCGAAGGGTTCCTTCAATCCCTGAGTGTTCTCGAGTGCTGGGCTGCAAAAGCCAAGGCTAGGAAACAACCCTGAGTTCTCTTTTGCCCCCAAGGGCAGGACAAGACTCAATGGGCGTTAAGTTTCAGGCGGGTTGGTTTGGGCTAAATATTAGGAAACTCTCACTGTCCGAGCAGTTCAGCAATGGAACAAGCTGCCTGGGGGAGGTTGTGGAGTCTCCTTCCGTGGGGTTTTTCCAGACAGGGCTGGTCAGGTACCTGTCAGGGAGACTGCAGGGACTGGGCAGGGGGTGGTTGACTAGGTGACCCCTCAGGAGGATTCTATCACAGGGTTCCCTCTTCTACCTCGGCCTGTCCTTAGGGTTTGAATGTGGGGGAGGAGATGGGGGGAAGAGGGCTGCCATGAGTAACATTTAGGCAGGAATTGTCTCTGGGGGTGACGCTGGAGATGCCGTGACTCAGCCGCCACGGGGACGATTTGGAAGTTCCTTGGTGGCGCTCAGAGGCACAGAGGGCGGAGGAATGTGTGTGAGGAGCAGCCACTCCTGCATAGGTCAGGGACAAAGCTTGATCGATGGCCTCAACCAGCAGATCATTCCCTCCCGTCTGAGATGCCTATTGTGTGCGGCCCTGGGATTTCTAGGTACGAGCAACGGGATCTTTCTGAACGCAAGTCTCTTCTTCTTTGCAGATTTTTGTGTTTCTGGCCACGATGTGCCTGATCCTGGCTGTCGGGAACAGCATCTGGGAGTACCAGAAGGGCTTTTACTTCCAGGTCTACCTGCCCTGGGCAGAAGGCGTTCACTCAGCTGTTTACTCCGGCTTCCTCATGTTCTGGTCGTACGTCATCATTCTCAACACCGTGGTGCCCATCTCCCTCTACGTCAGGTAGGGACTGGGAGGCGACTGCCTGCCTTGCCAGGGTGCGCGCTAAGGGAAGCCTGGCAGAGCAGGGGGTGCTGCCGTCTAGCGCGGGGCGGGCGGCCATGTCAGCCTGGCAGAGCAGGGGGTGCTGCCGTCTAGCGCGGGGCGGGCGGCCATGTCAGCCTGGCAGAGCAGGGGGTGCTGCCGTCTAGCGTGGGTCGGGGAGCGCCGTGGGGTTCTGCTGCTCAGAACGGGGCAACTGCCTGCTTTGCCAGGGTGCGCGCTAAGGAAAGCTGGCAGAGCAGGGGGTGCTGCCGTCTAGCGCGGGGCGGGGAGCGCCGTGGGGTTCTGCTGCTCAGAACGGGGCGGCTGCGTTTGGAACTAGCTGGGGATTTCTCCCCGTCGGGAAACACCCCGTTCCTTCTCTCCTGGTCAATCCCCAGCCCCCACCCACCCAGGTCTTCTCTCTGAAACAGGAATGGATCTATACTACTTGGTGTTCCTAAGCGAGCACCAGACTGCCCCTTGTTCAAGGGGAAGGGCTATGGCGGTAGGGCTGTTGGGGCCAGCCTCAAATTTGAAGGCCAGCTCTACTTTCAACGACTGGATCAGGAGATGCTCCCCCAGGAGCCGCTGCGGGGGTGAACCGCCCCCCCCAGGAGCCGCTGCGGGGGTGAACCGCACCCCCCAGGAGCCGCTGCGGGGGTGAACCGCCCCCCCCAGGAGCCGCTGCGGGGGTGAATCCGCGCCCCGTCTCCCCGGAGCTGCTGCGGGGGTGAATCTGCGCCCCGGAGCTGCTGCGGGGGTGAATCCGCGCCCCGCCCCCCGGAGCTGCTGTGGGGGTGAATCCGCCACACACACCCCCAGGAGCGGTGCTGGCCACAGTGCGACAGCATCATGAATCCAGAGTTAAATTCATCTGTCATTAAGTATAAATACCAGAGATCAGCAATGAAGAGTTTAGGGTAACATGCTAATCTCACCCAAGTATTTTGGCACTTGAGTCTCATAAAAAGTCAGTGGGATTTAGGCTCCTAAATCTCATCAGCGTTTGAAAATTGTAACCTTAACCCACAAGGAGACCTCATGTAGATGTGTCTGGCCTTGCGGGGAAAGGGCAGAGAAGGACATCGAGAGTCCTGAGCTCTGTTCCTTGCTCAGTTGCTAATAGCCCCTGACACCTCATTGACATTAGCTGTAAAATGGGGCTAATCGTACGTAGCTCCATGTAGATGTGATTTGGTCAAACTCGTAGATCAGCCTTAATTTTAGAGGTGCGCACCAGGGACCCACGTTCATTTTCATTTTTGTTGTTTAAATCTTTAATTTTCATTTTTGCTTTTGTTTTTGATTTCCATTGGTTTCAATGGAAAACACATTCTTGGCTGTACCTTCTTTGTTTGTCATTGTGTTTGGATGAAACCTAGTGGGATTGTACTTCCAATGGAAGGCATTATGTGTACCAAATTTCAGAAAGATTGGATAAAGGAATCCGATTTTATAAGCAGTTGAATTATATTATTTTGCAAAAATCTGCATATACATTTCTGGCTGTAACTTCTTTGTTTCCCAACTAATGTGGATAAAACTTGGCAAGATTATACCCCTTCCCAGGTCTACTATTTATGCCAACTTTCGGAAGTATTGGATAAAAGGTCCTGGTGGTATAAGCAATTAACTTATAAATGTATGTGTGACTGTAACATCTTTGTAGTACAACCAGTGTACATGAAATTTGGCAGGGCTGTATCTCACACCTTCAGGATCATCTCTGCCAAATATCGGAAAGATGTGATAAAGGGTCCCAATATTATATGCCTGCACAGCATATGCAGAGAATGAGCCTATGACAGATTCATGTGTCATTGTCTAGTATAAGATCGGTTTATGATGCCAATTGGGCAGCAGAAATGTCATCCAAATATCCTCATTCTGTGCTGTGACCATCCCAGCTTCTCTTCCCCACTTGTTACTGGGAAGTTGGAAACATCTGTTTAGGAAAGAGCCAATAGAGATTCTCTGATGTCCTCTGTCACAGCGCTGCAGGATGTGATTGTGATGATAATTGGCCAGCCTGGATGTGTAAACTATGTCTCCTGATCCCCAAAGTCCCAGTTATGTCCCTTCTATGCCCGCCTCAGGGCCGCCCCCTATGCCTGTCTTGAAGCCACCACTGATTGGTCCTGTAAAGCTGGAAGCATGCAGTAACTGGCCAGTGAATGTGTCTGTCTGTCAGTCTGTTGGGTTGCTCCCCATCCTCCCTCCTACAGCCTCCCTCCCCCTGCCATGCCAGGTGCCTGCCTCTGACCGGCACGGCACGTGCTGCTATTTATCTGAATAATGGTCTTCCAGGGGACAACTTCAATTGCTTATACAATTGGGTCCCTTTATCAAATTGTCCTGACAGAGATTGACAGGGAACGGGTGGGATACATTCCTGCCAAATGTCTTGTAAACAGGATGGAATATAAAAATGTTACAGCCAGGAATGCACTTTCAATTTGATGGCTTATAACATCAGGACCCTTTATCCAGTCTTTCTGAAATTTGGCAGGATTAGTAATCCTGTGGCGCGACATAACATTCTCAGGTTTCATTCAAATTGGATGGAAGATCAAGAATGTGTAGCCAGGAATGTGTAAGCAGCTTTTCTTAAAATCACAACATTCAATTGCTTATAAAATCTGTTCCCTTTATCCAATCTTTCTGATATTTGGTACCGATCGTGCCCTCAGGTGGCGGTACAATTTCCCCTAGATTAATCAGAATTGAATAATAAACATTAGCTGGAAATTCGATTTTCAGTGTTTTCCCATTATTTCAAAAACAAACATTCATTTTAATTTTTGTTTTCTTTAGCATTATTTGTTGTTTTTGTTATTACAATAACTACAAAGAAAATGAAATTTTTTGTTGTTATAATAACAAAACCAACTTGCACACCCCTACTTAATTTATACTTTGAGAGAGGTGTTCTCAGAGGCCTGTGCCAGTCTGGGACCTTGCGGAGAGGCGATCCAGCAGAGATTCAATGGGGATCCCTGCCCTGCCCTGGCTGGGGACGGGACGGGACGAGCCAAGCAAGGAGTCCGGCCAAGAGGGATGGGAGGATCCGGGTTGGGAAACCGTCTCTGCTCTCCTACAGCAGTTCATCTGGCATTGGTTACACCTCCCCGCTGAGCGCCACGGGAACCGCTAGACCCTGGGGTGCAGCCACCTCCTTGTGACTCGCGCCGTCATCAGGAAAAGGGCCTGGGCCTGGGGTTTGGTGGTAGAATATATTTAGTTGCTATATTTATATCCCGCCCCTCCTGCAAGCAGCTCGGGGCGGCTAACCGTTTCATCGGTTTAATCAGTTAAAACAATTTAAAAAACATTAAAACAATCATAAAAATCTTACAAGAACAGGGAGGACAGAAATTTACAAAAAATAATAAGGAAGGGTAGGGTGATAAAAACCCACTAACCGCCCCTCTCCCCCTCCGCAAAGGCCTGGGCGAACAGCCAGGTTTTACAAGCTCGCCGGAATGTTAACAGGCTCGGGGCCTGGCGAGCTTCCTCCGGGAGGGAGTTCCAAAGGCGCGGCCCGGCCACCGAGAATGCCCTCTCCATTGTGGCCCCCCACTTAACACAGGGGACCTCCAAGAAGGCAGCCCCGGACGACCGAAGGAGCCGCTCTGGGGCGCGGAGGGCGAGGCGGTCCCTGAGGTACGAGGGGCCGAAATGATGTGATTGGAGGCTGAGAAGAATCCTAGTGGGTGATTGACGTGTCTGGGAAGCTTTTTCAGTAGGTTTAATGAAAGGGACCAAAAAGGGGCTCCAGTTGTGAGTACACCAGATTGCTTTAGCGTGAGAGACCCAACCGGTTCCTTCCGGTCGGTCCCATCGTGTAGTCGGTTTCACTGGATTCATCCTTTAACTGTAGCTGATCCCTAATCCCAGTGACAGAGCTTGGGAACTCCTTCATCTTCTTCCTTCCCTTTCCCCCAGTGTAGAGATTATACGCTTGGGCAACAGCTTCTACATCGACTGGGACCGCAAAATGTACTGCCGGCTGAGGGACACGCCCGCCCAGGCCCGCACCACCACCCTCAACGAGGAGCTGGGCCAGATCAAATACATCTTCTCGGACAAGACTAGCACCCTCACCCAGAACATCATGGCTTTCAACAAGTGCTCCATTGACGGGAAGTTCTACGGTACGGACCCTTCTCCTTCCCTGGTGATTTGTGCCGCGGCGGAGAGCAGGACCCACTGTGCTGGAGGCTGTGTGAATCTTGCAGTGAGCCCTGGAGAGGGCAGAGCTGGGCTCTTCCACTTTTTGCCGAGGGCCATTTCATTCATGTACAAAAGCAGCTTTGTCGCTGGGGTAAAATCCAGCAGCGTTTGCTATTTCTGCAATTCCTAGTCTAAGCTCCTCTGTAGCTGGGGCCAGAAAGTCCCCTCTGGGTGTTCTTCTAGGAAGCCAATTAACTTGTACGGGACTAAAGTGTCTGGTTAGAAGGACACCCAGTCTTGCTGTGCAGGCAGTGAGTGCAGTCTGCCCCGCTGGTTAATCGCTGTCCTGGAGCTGCATCTGTCAGACAGGAGGCAGGGAGAATTAACCCTCTTGTCTTTCATTTTCTTGACAGAAAAAAACTGGACAGCCAAGTTGCTTTTGTTAAGTGTCACTTTATTGCCCCGTTGCAAGTTTTCAAGGGGCTTGCGACCTGCTTTCCCCAGTACAAAATGCCCCAAGTGTCTGACTTGGTCTGTTTCTCACCCACAGGGGATGTCTTTGACTCGAACGGACACAGACTTGAGATCAACGAGGTAAGGGCTGCCGCATCTGATGTTTTGCGCGGACTCCACTGGCCCCAGTTCACCTCAAGGAGGCTTACTGGCAGGGCCATCAGACGCACCGGTTTGGGGGCTTTGATCCCATGTGCATCAATCCCGGCCTCCAATTGCCCTAGGACAGCCTGGCTCCGATGTCCAAGCAGCTCTCCTTTCCTGTGGGCCTGGGTTAAACTTTAGGAGCCTGGTTCTTAGAGGTGCTGACTGAGCACCTGGACATCAGCTGGGACTGTGGAGCTCAGCACCTGGACCCAGGAGGCCTTTGGGGAGCTTGCAGGCAATGCTCTATGGCTGCTTGCTGGGGGGTTCCAGTGGATTGCTTTGCACTTGCCGAGGTGTTCCGGGGCTCTAGAATGGTTTTGCTTTGAGCAACTCAAGCGTTAGACAGTCCAGCAATAAGCAGGGAAGGCTCCAGTCAATTCCTCACCACTCTGTCACCCTTCTGCTCTCATCGTCCCTGCCCCTGCACTCTCCAGCCCAGTCTTAACTTGGTCTCCTAACGTTTGCAAAATAGGTGCCGTGATTGCAATAACAGGGGCCTCGATGATCTGTCCCATTAGCTCTTCCAAGAGTCCGTTTCCAGTAATATCTTTGTCATCTGTTATTCTGACCTTTGCACAGAGGGAGCATAAGTGATTTCTGCCAATGTCAGCATTTTGCCTTTTCTTTATTTGGCTGGTAAACCTGCCCACTGCTCTCAGAGCAGGATGGGAAGCCATTATTTTGTTTTGCCAGAAATGTCTCCTTGTCATTCTGCTCCCCTGTGGGAGATCTGCCCCCACTGCCAGTTTGTCAACCAGCAGGTCTAAGGTCTGATGTTCACACATTCATTGTCTTCTAGCTCCTTCTGCTCAGTTGTGTAGGTTTGAGAGAGGAAAGCTTGGGGAGGGCCTTGGCTCAGGTGATAGAGCACACACTCTGCATGTATAAGGTCCCAAGTTCAATCCCCGGTATCTCCAATTCAGGATCTCTGGTGGCGCACGCCTGGGTGAGGCCTCTGCCGGGGATCCTGGAGGGTCTCCGATAGCGCGCCTGGGTGAGGCCTCTGCCGGGGATCCTGGAGGGTCTCGGGTAGCGCGCCTGGGTGAGGCCTCTGCCGGGGATCCTGGAGGGTCTCGGGTAGCGCGCCTGGGTGAGGCCTCTGCCGGGGATCCTGGAGGGTCTCGGGTAGCGCGCCTGGGTGAGGCCTCTGCCGGGGATCCTGGAGGGTCTCGGGTAGCGCGCCTGGGTGAGGCCTCTGCCGGGGATCCTGGAGGGTCTCGGGTAGCACAGCTGGGTGAGGCCTCTGCTGGGGATCCTGGAGGGTCTCAGGTAGCGCGCCTGGGTGAGGCCTCTGCCGGGGATCCCGGAGGGTCTCGGGTAACACGCCTGGGTGAGGCCTCTCCCGAGGATCCTAGAGAGCTGGATTTGAAACCCTGCTGCCGTGTCAGGTTGTGACAATACTGACATGGCTCCTTATATCCTAACCACTGCAAGAGCCAGATGTCGGCTCGGGCTGGTCAGAAACTCTGACTCTGAAATCTCTGCAGGTCTGGCAGGAATTGTGCTGTGTCTGCAGCGCCTCCTCGCTGGAAAGCATCACAGCAAGAGCTGAGCAGGTAGTGTGTTTGATCACAGCTGAGGAGGCAACTTGGTTGTGTAGGGCACCTGCAGAAGAGCCTGGCCAGAGTTTAAATCTTGCACCGTGTCACAATTAGCAGCTTCCATTTGGCCCTAGGAGAACATTGCCAGGCAAGCTTTCCTCGGGCCTCTGACCCGGGGTGGCTAATGCTTCTCTCTTTTGTAGTGACTGAAATTGGAAGGGCGGTGCCCAGGAGCCCTGCACAGCCTGGCCGCAGGCTCTCGCAAACCCCGTGTGTTACTTAGCGGGCGTCGCTGTAAGGGGAGGGGAGCTGCTCTTACGGTGAGGTGACACTGACACTTACTCCCGCAGAAAACAGAGAAGGTGGATTTCTCGTACAACCCACTGGCCGACCCCAAGTTTGCCTTCTACGACCACAGCCTGGTTGAGGCCGTGAAGCTGGGTGACACGCCAACGCATACATTTTTCCGGTTACTCTCCCTTTGCCACACGGTGATGCCAGAAGAGAAGGAGGAAGGTGAGGTGATGAGAAGCTCCCTTGGTCCATAACGGCACAGCAACATGCTGGCTTCGTGTCTCCGCGCACAAGCTGTCATCACCCTGCATCGAAGCAGGGGCTTGGACTAGACGGCCCTCGTGGTCCCTTCCACACCGGCATTCTAGGAGTCTACAGCTGTCCTGGGGCTTCTGTCGTGGGGGACTGTCCAGCGGTGCCGCTCCGCTGGCACCTTCATGGGGGCCAGGGCTCTGTGCAGAGCTGGACAAAGCTGAAATAGTGTGTGGGTGAATCCCTGCATCCCCCTCTGACCCAGCCCCAAAGCTGAGCTCCTGCGCAGCTCCCAAATCTCTACAGGCAGGGATGCTAGCGGCCTCCATCTCTTGGAAAGCTCCCCGAGGGCAGAGCGGGTGCCTGTGGGAGGAGGGAGTGGCTCCAGGGGAGCAAGGGAATGGTCCAAGAGGCAAAACTGTTGGGCTCTGGAACTGTTCCCAGGGAAAGAGGAGGAAGTTTTGCCCCTTGGAATGTTTCATACTAGGAGGGGGAACAGTCTCACACGGGGTCTGGGGAATGGGCTCGATGGGAATGGCACATGGCTGGTACTATATTAATGTTTATTATAATAAAATACTAATAATAATAATTCATGGACCATTTGCATCCCTCATATTCTGGATGCTGTGGTCAGTGACAGGGCAGGTGTGTGCG
Organism: Sphenodon punctatus; assembly: GCA_003113815.1. Classification (NCBI taxonomy): domain Eukaryota; kingdom Metazoa; phylum Chordata; class Lepidosauria; order Sphenodontia; family Sphenodontidae; genus Sphenodon; species Sphenodon punctatus. Next base: position 147,197 of record QEPC01005668.1, on the reverse strand, counting down.
AGGGGAACTTGGGGGCCGCCGCGCTGGTGTGAGCCATGCTGCATAGATGGGTGGGGAGGGGCTAGCTAGCTGCTACACACAGAATGTCTGCCGCGCTGGTGTAAGCCATGCTGCATAGATGGGTGGGGAGGGGCTAGCTAGCTGCTACACACAGAATGTCTGCCGCGCTGGTGTAAGCCATGCTGCATAGATGGGTGGGGAGGGGCTAGCTAGCTGCTACACACAGAATGTCTGCTGCGCTGGTGTAAGCCATGCTGCATAGATGGGTGGGGAGGGGCTAGCTAGCTGCTACACACAGAATGTCTGCCGCGCTGGTGTAAGCTATGCTGCATAGATGAGAGGGGAGGGGCTAGCTAGCTGCTACACACAGAATGTCCGCTGCGCTGGTGTGAGCTATGCTGCATAGATGAGTGGGGAGGGGCTAGCTAGCTGCTACGCACAGAATGTCTGCCGCGCTGGTGTGAGCCATGCTGTATAGATGGGTAGGGAGGGGCTAGCTAGCTGCTACGCACAGCATGTCTGCTACGCTGGTGTGAGCCATGCTGCATAGATGGATGGGGAGGGGCTAGCTAGCTGCTACGCACAGCATATCTGCCAGGCTGGTGTAAGCCATGCTCCATAGATGGGTGGGGAGGGGCTAGCTAGCTGCTACGCACAGCATGTCTGCTGCGCTGGTGTAAGCTATGCTGCATAGATGGGTGGGGAGGGGCTAGCTAGCTGCTACACACAGAATGTGTGCTGCGCTGGTGTAAGCCGTGCTGCATAGATGGATGGGGAGGGGCTAGCTAGCTGCTACACACAGAATGTCTGCCGCGCTGGTGTAAGCCATGCTGTATAGATGGACGGGGAGGGGCTAGCTAGCTGCTACACACAGAATGTCCGCCGCGCTGGTGTAAGCCATGCTGTATAGATGGACGGGGAGGGGCTAGCTAGCTGCTACACACAGAATGTCCGCCGCGCTGGTGTAAGCCATGCTGTATAGATGGACGGGGAGGGGCTAGCTAGCTGCTACACACAGAATGTCCGCCGCGCTGGTGTAAGCCATGCTGTATAGATGGACGGGGAGGGGCTAGCTAGCTGCTACACACAGAATGTCCGCCGCGCTGGTGTAAGCCATGCTGTATAGATGGACGGGGAGGGGCTAGCTAGCTGCTACACACAGAATGTCCGCCGCGCTGGTGTAAGCCATGCTGTATAGATGGACGGGGAGGGGCTAGCTAGCTGCTACACACAGAATGTCCGCCGCGCTGGTGTAAGCCATGCTGTATAGATGGACGGGGAGGGGCTAGCTAGCTGCTACACACAGAATGTCCGCCGCGCTGGTGTAAGCCATGCTGTATAGATGGACGGGGAGGGGCTAGCTAGCTGCTACACACAGAATGTCCGCCGCGCTGGTGTAAGCCATGCTGTATAGATGGACGGGGAGGGGCTAGCTAGCTGCTACACACAGAATGTCCGCCGCGCTGGTGTAAGCCATGCTGTATAGATGGACGGGGAGGGGCTAGCTAGCTGCTACACACAGAATGTCCGCCGCGCTGGTGTAAGCCATGCTGTATAGATGGACGGGGAGGGGCTAGCTAGCTGCTACACACAGAATGTCCGCCGCGCTGGTGTAAGCCATGCTGTATAGATGGACGGGGAGGGGCTAGCTAGCTGCTACACACAGAATGTCCGCCGCGCTGGTGTAAGCCATGCTGTATAGATGGACGGGGAGGGGCTAGCTAGCTGCTACACACAGAATGTCCGCCGCGCTGGTGTAAGCCATGCTGTATAGATGGACGGGGAGGGGCTAGCTAGCTGCTACACACAGAATGTCCGCCGCGCTGGTGTAAGCCATGCTGTATAGATGGACGGGGAGGGGCTAGCTAGCTGCTACACACAGAATGTCCGCCGCGCTGGTGTAAGCCATGCTGTATAGATGGACGGGGAGGGGCTAGCTAGCTGCTACACACAGAATGTCTGCCGCGCTGGTGTAAGCCATGCTGCATAGATGGACGGGGAGGGGCTAGCTAGCTGCTACACACAGAATGCATCTAGCGTTTCATTGTTCTATGCCACGTCTCGGAACGAAGCCACAAAGCTTTGTTTCTCCCTCCCACGGCAGGTGACCTGGTGTACCAGGCCCAGTCTCCTGATGAGGAAGCCCTGGTCACTGCTGCCAGGAACTTTGGCTTTGTGTTTCATGCCCGCACCCCGGAGACCATCACTGTGGTGGAAATGGGGGAGACGAAGGTCTACCAGCTCCTCGCCATTTTGGATTTCAACAACGTGCGCAAGAGGATGTCAGTCGTCGGTGGGTACCTCATGCTCCTCCGCAGCTCTCTGCTTTTCCAGGCTTTCGGCCTCTAGCTTTCCCCCCTTTAATTGTTGTTTCATTGGTGGCAGCTCCTTCTGGTTTCGTCCCTGGTTTTTAGTGCAAGACACACTCACGATTACCTAGCATCAGTGAAATAGAGACAGTGACGTAAGGCAGATAATTGTGACGTACTTTATATTAATGTTCTGTCTATAAAGGGTTAATCAATGATGACTAGACGTTAGAAGTCTCTCTGTAAGCTCTGACCGTCAGGAGCTGGAAGTGAGCAGCAGGGAATGGATGGCTCCTTTCTGAGCTGTTGGGCACTTCTCTGAGGTGCTGTCGGAGACAGGATGCTGGGTTGGATGGTCCATAGCTCTGACCCTGACTGGCACTGACTGCGTTCTTTAATCCTGTTGCAGATGTCAGCGGTGTCACTTACAGGTGGGACTCCCCTTTATTCTTGGAAAAAAGGAATGACTGTGCCTCCGTCCACCCTGGCAGATAGGGGAGAAGATTCTCTTCCGCTGATCTTGGGGGTGGGTGTTTCTGGAGGGAAGAGCAGGCAGGGACTGACTGGCTACTCGACTGATAGAGAGGCAGCCATGGATACTAGCCGCCTGTATGTTCAAAATCACAACATTAAATCACATTAATGCAGACAAAGGTCTGTTTGTAAATGCATTGGTCTCGACCCGCGTCCTCAGCAGCCTGGCAGAGAGAGAGAGAGAGAGCGAGCAAAGATTAGCTGTGTGTTATGCCTGGGTGTGGGCAAGGTGAGGCCCCCCCGCTCAGTGCTTCATTTGGGGGGGCGGGGGGGGGAGATTAATAGGGGTGTGCAGCAGCAGGAACCAACTTGCTTTTTTTAAAAAAAATTGGTTTTCATTTTTTTTTAAAAAGCTGTGTTCATTTTTTGTTTAAAACTAAATTTGTTTTAGTTACTAAATTCATTTCCCGTTGTTTTCAATGGGATTCGCTTTGCTGTTTAAGTGGCTGGAAGAGCTAGTGTTTTACTTTGCCTCCCTAAGGGTGATTTTAGACGTGCAGTGAAATGTTCAGGCCCACAATCCCAAGGACTCCTCAGCACAGACAAGTGCTGTTCACACGTCCCCCCTCCCCCTCCCTGATCACGTGTGAAAAAAGTGCCGTGGTGCTTGTGAAGCTGCACTTTGGCAGTTGGAGTATTCCACTGGATTCCGTTCCCTGGAACATGTCGGTGCTTTCAAAATGGCAGCCTGAGCTTGTGCGAGTGGCGTTTAGACGTGAATCCGTGTCTCGAGTGCATGAGTTAGGGAACGTGCAATCTGGAACCCTCGATCTCTCCTGCCTCCTCCCCCTTCCCCCCATGTGTGCTTTGCTGCCGGCGCTAGCCGTGCGTACGGGATGCAAACGAATGCGCTCAAACAAATTTCCATAGTGGTCACATCCGTTCTCTGCTACTAACATGAATGTCGGCAGAAGTTACTGGTGCCTTAGGCTCCAAGGCAGGCCCTGCAACGTGTGTGACTTAAAAATGTGCCTGGCTGGCCCCCTTCTCTCGCGGCTCCCCGTTGGGCAGCCTTCGGAGGTGGCTGGAAGAGTTTCTCCGATTCCTTCTCCCAGGCTCATCCACGCTTTCCTTCCCATTGTTCGCAGTGAGGAGCCCAGACAACGAGCTGACTCTGTACTGCAAGGGAGCGGACACCATCCTCTTTGAACTGCTCCATCCTTCCTGCAGACCCCTCCAAGAGACGACCACAGAACACCTGGACGTAGGTGCCTGGCCTCGCAGCTCTCCGAGGCCTCGCTCCGATTGACCTGGGAGAGGAATTTGCATTGAGACTGATGGAAGGGCACGCCCACCTCCCTGGGGTGCTGGCGAGAAGCCTCTGCCCTCCTCCTCTGAAAGGAGAGGAGCGTGGGTCTGCAGAGCCTCTGCCCTCAGCTGGCCGCACCTCAGTGGAGTTTAGCTGGACAGCGATTCCTTCTCCCCTCTGAGTCAGCAATGTTAATGCAGCCCGGCCAGCTGGGGCTCTACAGCCCCAGGTGCTGCCAGTTACACTGGCCCCATGCAGAGCTCACGCCCTGTTAGGGGCAGGAGGCGTCTGCAGTCCTTGCTCTGCCCCCTCCCCAAACGCCATCAAAGCTGCATGTTCCGCAAGCCTTCCCTATGGCTGCCGTGTCAAGCTACCTGCCCCTCCAGGGACTCTCCAAAGGGAGGAGGGCAGTGTGAATGTTACAGGAGAATTTGACCCTGCAGACTGGGCTCTTCCTTGTTGATCTGGCAAACAAGCATTGGGCTCCAGGGCTGCTGCAGACAGAGGCCTGGCCCAGTATCGTGCAGACACACACTGGAGTGGAGAGCCTCAACAGCGGCCCGTTCCCACCTAGCTCCTCCCTGTACATAGTGCAGACACACACTGGAGTGGAGTGCCCCAGCAGGGCCCATTCTCCCCTAGCTCCCCCCCTGTACATAGTGCAGACACAGACTGGAGTG
>QEPC01005668.1:118977-134662 GCA_003113815.1 Sphenodon punctatus | reverse complement strand
CTGCCCTTGCCTTGAGGACTCCTTGGAAGCTGCAGCTGATGCTGAATGCTGGGACCCACATCATGCAACAAGCTGCCTCCGGCGGTTGTAGGCTCTCCGTCACTGGCCAGCAGCCACCTGTTGGGGTCGGGATGTTGTAGCTGTCGTCAAACTGCATACAAGCAGGGGGTTGGACTAGATGGCTCGCCAGGTATCTTCCAACTCGGACACTTTGATTCCTGATGGTGGGTCGCAGGGAGCACATGACACCGGTGCTTTGGGGTCTGCACTGGCTCCCAATAGCTTTGGGGTGCTGGTTTGACTCTTAGAGCTTTCAATGGCCTGGGACCTGCATAGCTGAAAGCCCACCTCCTCCTGAACCACACTCTCTTGCAAGTCCCATCTGCCTTGCCTCGCCAGCCCATAGAATGAGGGCACGCAGAGAGGCATTCTCGGACGGCAGCTGCCCCACAGCTCTGTCCGGAACTCCTCCTCCCTGGAGAGTCATCAAAGCCCGAGCTGGAGGCAACGTAACCTTTCTATTTGGCCAAGTGTTTGGCCGGCAGAGAGAGGGGTTAGGAAGTCGGGGTTGTTGGTGGCGGGAGGACCTACAGGTTTTTAAATCTTGTATGTTTCTTATATGCTGTTACCCCCTGAGCCCTCAGGATAGGGTGTGGGACACACATTTAGATAAACATGTTGGGGATGAGGCATTAGGGAGTTAATTTGCTTTCCCCGGTGGGCTCTCCCACCCCCTCCAAACCCTGCAGGGATCCTCCTATAGTGCAAGTGACTGAGGATGTAAGCAGCGTGTGTGGGGAGATGCCGGCTGTTCAGAAACTGTCGGCAACCCAAATGTTAATCCCACCTCCTCTGTGTTCTCTAAATAGACAGCGAGAGCACGACTTTGCAAGGCTAAAGACAGGCCGCGTTGAGTCACACACAGTCCCCATTCACGTTAACCTACTCACTTGGACCGGCAGGAGGCTTGGGGGAAAGACTCCCCCACGCTTGTGACCCTTCAGCCGTGGGGAGCCGGGCTGAGCGGTGACTGCGATAAATCTACAGAGGTTGGGGGTGTAAATCCCCTGGAGGGAGAGGAGTTATTTAGTGCGGTACAAAAAGGCTGAGGTGGTAATTGGGTGCGAGAAGGGGAAATGAAGGAAAACAAATGTAGATTGAAGAGAGAGGGTGGGTTGTAGTTCAAGGGGAATAATCCCCCAAAGGAAGCGATGGAAACATGTCAATTAGAACGTTTCAAACTTGATGCAGCCCTGTGCTGGTACGTGCCGGAGAGCAGAGTAGCCGATCAGGGGGGCTGTTCCGGCTAGGCCTTAGCTAGACTGAGGTGTGTGTGTGTGTGGGGGCACCGCATTACAGTAACGCAACAGGGTTTGCTTTGCCTTTAACAAATGTAACGACAGCCCAACCGTGCCTGGATGGCGGCACGCAACGCAGGAACAGCCAGACGGGGCTGCTTTTAGATGAGCAGGGCGCAGTTGTGTGCGACCCGCTCACTCGATTTTTCAAAATCCCGCAAGGCGGGATTTAGTCGTCACACATTCCCGTGCGTTCAGGGTAGTCGTGCATTGTGTAACGACTGCAAACTAAATACCTCCATGTGTGAGGTATTTAGCTTGTGGTCTTTAAACAATGCATGACCACCTTGAATGCGTAACGAACCACGTCTAATCCTGCCTGGCAGGATTATGAAAAATTGCGTGAGCGGGTTGCGTGACTGCGACCTGCTGGTCTAAAAGCTGCCTGGGTCGGACCAGTGGTCCATCCAACCCAGCAGCCACTGTCCGAGATCACTATCCTTGAGTGGGCTGCTGACCTCGCATGTATCACCGAGACCTGGCTGGACAATGAGTCAGGGCCGGTTTTGGCAGACCTTGTTCCGGCCGGGTACTCTGTGCAGCATCAGCCAAGGCCGGAGGGACGGGGCGGAGGGCAGTGTAGCCATTGGTTTTTAGGGACGAGTTGCCGGTCAGGAGATATTCGGTGCAAACTGAGTCCAGTGTAGAGGGCCTCGACCTTGTGTTTGATTTGGCCGGGGACAGATTAGGGTTCCTGCTGATACACCGTGCACCCCACTTTACAGCAGCATCCCTGACTACTCTTGCTGACCTGGTGTCGGAGGTAGTCTTGTGGTCCCCCGGGCTTATAGTCTTGGGGGATTTCAACATTTATGCCAAGGCCAGGCTGTGTGGGCCTGTCCCAGGTTGTGATTGGCCCATCACATGAGAGGGGGCATCCTCTGGACTTGGTATTTTGCACCGACCTTGAGGCGGGGTGCGTGTGTGTGTGTGTGTGTGTGTGTGGTCCTCTGGTTGAAGGTGGTGTTGTCACCTTTGTCATGGTCGGATCATTACCTCCTGAGGGCTCTCTTCCTGGTGCACTTGTGCCCCCAGTGGGGTGTGGGGCCTATTAGATCGGTCCACCTATGGAACCAGGAAGATTCCTGAATGCTCTGGGGGAGTTACCCTTGGATCCTGACGGCCCCTCGATCGATGCCCTCATTGCCATGTGGAATGATCTCCTGGAAGAGGCTCTCGATCAAGTGGCTCCCAAGCGTCTGCTTCCTGCACTTCAGCATCGCAGGTCCCTGTGGTTTACGGAGAACCTGGGATGGCAGAAGCGTGAGGGGAGGCGGTTAGAGCATCGGGGGCACCGTACCCATGCTGAAGACGACCGATTGCAGCATAAACTATTTTTGAAGGACTATGCCGTGGCTGTGCGGGCAGCAAAGAAACGGTTCTTTGCTGCCGCCATAGCATCGGCTAAATCGCGTCCAGCAGAGCTTTTACAGGTGGTGAGGGGTCTGGTCATGCCATCCTCCACCTGGAACTGAAGTCGTCCAGTGCCCGCTGTGACATATTTATGGCATATATTGCAGATAAAATTGCTCACATTCACCATGACTTCGACTCCGCCTTTTCTGAGGCAGTGGCGGGGTCAGTGGGTGTGAATACCCCTGTCACCAGACAGGGGGCTGACACAATACATGTTCAGGTGCTGTAGCACGTTGTGTAATCTTTAATGGCTGTAACTTACTGAAAGGATCATTATGTTCTCTGTATTAAGGCACATGGCATTGTATTCTTGTGTAGGGGCGGAGGCACAATTAGGTAAAGGAAACCCCAACTCTATGGGCTGTGCGGGGGGAGTGATAATGTGAAGGCAGCAGGTCAGGGTAAGACAATGAGGGCCAACTGTGCCCAAGCTCGTCTCAATGGGGAGGCAAGAGGACTTCATCAGCCCAGTTTTGACAAAAGGGGGCTGGGAAGTTCCTGTCGACCCCCAGAAAGATCTAGATCGGAGACTCCTAGCGGAGTCCAACTTCAGGCTGGGAAAAGGTATAAAAGCCCTTCTCCCCAAAAGACACTTTCTGTCTTCATCCCAACATCCAAGGGGATCGGTTGCCACACAGGAGAAGACCCAACCATGGGACAAGGGGTCGTGAGTATCCCCGGCTTTGGGAGAGCCAGAAAAGGGAACTCAGAAGTACCAGCTTGCGTGTTTGCCCAGTACTTTGCTTTAATAACTTTGCCTTAGTCATCCTAGGCATCCGCTCCCGAGGCTTCGGCACTGCAGGGCCCCATGGCAGTCGGTGGTTAGAGTGTCGATGGCGTCACTCTCACACCCGAGCCGATCGGTTGCAGCACAGAGCATGGTTAAAAGCCTATACTGTGGCTGTACTGGATTCTTTGCTTTCCTTATAGCGTCCGCTCAGTCACGTCCAGCTGAGTTTTTCCGGGTGGTGTCACTTTGGAGGCAGTGGCAGAGCCGGAGGCAAGGATTGCTCTGTCTGGTCAGTTTTTATGGGAGGACTTTCAATTGGTGACGCCTGCTGAGGCGGCAGATGTCCTGGGGTCTGTGCGGGCCACAATGTGAAAATTAGATCCTTGCCCATCCTGACTGATAAGAGCGGCTAGGGAGACCTTGGGGCCGGTGCTGGCCAGGGTGGTCAGTGCTTCCCTTCAGGAGGGGAGAGTACCGGAGTGTTTGAAGGAGGCTGTGGTTCACCCTCTCCTCAAGAAACCATCTCTTGACGATGATGCCCCGGCGAGCTACTGGCTGGTCTCTAACCTTCCCTTTTTAGGGAAGGTTATTGAGCGGGTAGTGGCCTGTCAGCTTCATGTCCATCCGGACCACGTCAGTTTTCTAGATTCCACGTAGTCTGGCTTTCATCTGTGGTACGGTACGGAGACAGCATTGGTGGCCTTGGTCAACGACCACCTCGTGGAACTAGATAGTGGTTGTAGATTAGATTAGATTTATTAGGCATGACAGTCAGTCATAACCAAAACATAAACAATAAACAAAAAACAATAGATAGTAAACCATAAAATCACAAACAAATAAAACAGAGTTCTCTATATAAATGGAAATAAAACATGCATACAACAGAGGTAAAATAACTCCATTGTAAACATTCAAGTAATCAAGTATTTTAAAAAGAAGAAGCAAAACTGGCTTATAAATCCATCCCATATCATGACTCCGCATCACCGTATAGCAATTTGAACTCAAGAAAACGTTTACGAATACTAAAATCCTGAACAAAATATTGAGCAATATCCTTGGAAATCTGCGGAGTATCGCTATTTGGAACTAAATGCAGCAAGAAGGAGTCTGCTCTCCCCGGGAATTTGTCAAATAATGACACCAAGAATTTCTCCTTTGGCTTGTCATACAAATGGCAGGGAAGCATAATATGCTCTACCGTCTCTATTGCCAAATTATCAAATGGGCACAGCCGATCCGCAAATGGAATCCCCTTTATACGCCTTTCCAACACTTGTGATGGAAAGGCATTGACCCAGGCACAGAGAATTAAATGTTTGCCTCTTGCTGGTATATTAAACTTTAGATAATCTGCCATTTGTCCCAAGGTCGGAGCCCATGATAATTAAGCAACCATATGGGCAGATGTATTCATCTTTTCCAGCTCTGACTGCCTATCTATATCCCTAACCCTTTGCAGAACCTCAGCGCCTGCTGCATATGGGGCCTTATGAGCTAAATATGTTGTTGACAGCGCCATTTTTTGCAATTGGTTTTCCATGTGCCTAAACCATACATTTGTAAATGAATCTTCCTTAAGACACTTAAGGAGCTCAGAGTTCTAGGCACTATTAACTCGAGCCCAGAATTTCAAAGAAAGCTCAGATGCCACCAAATGCCAGCTCTTTTGACCTAGTTCCACTCTGAGAGCATCAGAGGGAGTACCCCTCGGGGTCCCTAGAAGGCCCTGTAAGAACTTTGCTTGAATTGTATACAAGTTGTAAGAAGAAATTGGAGCCCAGAGTTCAGCCCCATCAAGGAGCTGGGCCCTAACTTTACTGTTAAAAACTTGAATAGCTGAGGTAATAGCAGTTCTCCCCATCCTTGTAAAAAACCTGTGGATAGCCTGCGCTAAGCCCCTCGAAGCCAGGGTCACCCTCTGAAGACGTTCCGTCCATCTTCCTGACTTGTGAAACAGCAGGCCCAAGCATTTACAACTTGAGACCTGCTGTATCGGATTTCCCTCAATAGCCCACATACAGCATTTTCTTTTATTAGTAAAGACCATAACCTTGGATTTAGAGAAATTAATAGATAATTTGTTGACCTTGCAGAACACTGCAAAGGCATTCATTTGTCTAGTTAGGCCGAAGGCAACATCATCAGCATAGAGCAAACAGCCCACCACTCGCGAGGCCAATCGGCGGGGGGTGGGATTTGTAGTCAGACATCATTCAGATCACCTCATTGATCTATAAATTAAAGAGAGCAGGGGCCAGGACATGTCCCTGCCTCACTCCCACCGAGGTTCCTATCGGGGAGGTGACATGGCCCTGTAGTGGTTGTGTTAGATCTGCCAGTGGCTTTCAACACTGTAAACCAGGAGTTATTGGTGACTCGCCTGCAAGGGGACTGCTTTGCAATGTTTCTGTTCCTATTTGATGGATAGGTCCCAGCAGGTGGTACCCAGGGATTGTATGTCTTCTCTGGGGGTGTGCCGCTCCTCTTTAATGTGTACATGAAGCCACTGGGGAGGTGGTTCGCAGCTGGGGGGGGTCCGATGTCATCATTATGCAGACAATACCCAGCTGTATTTGTCTTTTTCATTGGACCCAGGCCCGGCGGTCTCCTTGCTGTCCTGGTGTTTGGCGGCTGTGGGGGACTGGATGAGGCAGTGCTGGTTGAAGCTCAATTCCAACAAGATGGAGGTGATGTTGACTGGTGGGGCCGGTGATCTGAGGGAGGGGGTGTCCCCCATTATTGGGGGTGTTCGCTCTCCATTAGCACCATCTGTGCGGAGTCTGAGGGTGCACCTGGATCCACAGCTGCACCTGGATCTTCAGGTGTTGGTGGTGGCTAGGGGCGCCTTCCGCCAATTACATCTGGTGAAAAGACTCTGCCCTTATGTCTCGGACTCTGATCTCGCCACTGACATCCATGTGTTTGTTACCTCAAGGCTAGACTACTATAATGCGCTCTACGCTGGGCTGCCCTTGGTGACCGTCCAGAAACTGCAGCTGGTGCAGAATGCAGCGGCTCACCTCCTTATGGGGACGAGCCGCAGGGAGCACGTAGCACCGATGCTCCGGGCGCTGCACCGGCTGCCAATTGTGTTCTGGGCCTGATTCAAGGTGCTGGTTTTGACCTTTAAAGCCCTACGTGGCCTGGGCCCTGCTTATCTGAAAGATCGCCTCACCCCTCCCCGGGTTCTGGGGTGGCCCCTGCAGTCGTCTGGAGATGCCCTCCTAGAGGCCCCGCATTATCGGTGGGTCCAGACGAATAGGAGGGCGTTCTCCGTGGCTGCGCCATCGCTTTGTTATGCTCTCCCAGTTGAGGTTTGCCTCAGCCCGAATCTCCTGGCCTTCCATCATAATTGCAAGAGGTGGCTTTTCCGCCAGGCTTTCTGGGGGGGTTTTATACACAGATTTCTATTGTGGTTTCTATTTCAGTTTTTGTGATTTTATTGATGTTTTATGACATTGTATTTTTGTATTGCTTTATTTTGTAAGCCACCCCAGGACGCTGGTGGCGAGAGGGACGGACCTTTCCTACCAATTGGCTTTCTTATACTTTGTTAAAATAAATTGTTTCCCTTCACTACAGTGGAGTGTGTGTGTGTTCCGATGCCCCTTGGACCTCCAGGGAAGCCTGCTTCTCTTTCTACCCAGTGCTCGATGGACTGTTGGTCTGATCCAGTATGGCACTTCTTATGTCATTGATTCTTCCACCAGCTGTCGGCCTGTCTCTAACCTCCCCATTGGCTTGGCAGCTCCAGGTGCATCTGGATTGCATCGGTTTTTTTTATCTTTCTCAGTCTGGTTTTCATCCGGGTTATGGCACCAAGAATGGACTTGTGGCCTTGGTCGATGACCTGCGGATGGAGTTAGGCAGGGGCAATTCGACCCTGCTGATTCTACTGGACCTGTCAGTGTCATTTGACACAGTTGATCATGAGGTGTTGGTGACTCGCCTGCGGGACTTAGCTGGGGTGGACGGGACTGTTCTTCAACGGTTCCGTTCCTTCCTAGCTGGAAGGTCTCAGCGGGTGGTACTGGGGGATTGTTTGTCATCCCCCAGGGGCCTTCCCTGTGGGGGTGTCCTGCAGAGTTCTCTTCTGTCCCCCCCTCCTATTTAATGTGTACATGCAGCCGCTGAGGGAGGTCGTGCGTAGGTTTGGGGTTCGGTGTCATCACTACGCTGGTGACACCCAGCTTTACCTCTCTCTTTCATCAGACCCAGGCCCGGCAGTCTCGGTACTTTCCTGATGTCTGGCAGCTGCGGGGGACTGGATGAGGCTGAGCCAAATAAATCTGAATCCTGATAAGACAGCGGTAATGCTTGTTGGCAGGGTCATGGATCTGGGCGAGGGCGGGACACCCATCGTTGATGGGATTTGCCCTCCCTTGTCTTCTCCGGTTTGGAGCCTTGGCGTGCTCCTGGATGTCCAGGTGGCGGGGCTGTGGCTAGGAATGCCTTTCGCCAATTACATCTGGTAAGATGGATCTGGCCGTATATTTCGGATCAGGATCATGCCACAGTCATCCATGCATTTGTTACCTCGAGACTGGACTCCTGCAATGCGCTCTACGTGGGGCTGCCCCTGGTGATGGTCCGGAGACTTCAGCTCATGCAGAATGCGGTGGTCCGGCTCCTTATGGGGACGGGTCATCGTGACCACATTACTCCAGTTCTTTGTGCGCTGCACTGGCTGCCTATAGTCTTCTGGGCCCAATTCAAGGTGCTGGTGTTGACCTATAAAGTCCTAAATATTTATTTATTAATTTATTACATTTATTAGCCGCCCCCTCATGCCCATGGCATCTCGGAGCGGCTTACAACACAAGATAACAACAATTTAAAACAACAATCAGTACCACAGTTAAAACACCTAAAAATCACGTAACNGCCCTGTAGTGGTTGTGTTAGATCTGCCAGTGGCTTTCAACACTGTAAACCACGAGTTATTGGTGACTCGCCTGCAAGGGGACTGCTTTGCAATGTTTCTGTTCCTATTTGATGGATAGGTCCCAGCAGGTGGTACCCAGGGATTGTATGTCTTCTCTGGGGGTGTGCCGCTCCTCTTTAATGTGTACATGAAGCCCCTGGGGAGGTGGTTCGCAGCTGGGGGGGGTCCGATGTCATCATTATGCAGACAATACCCAGCTGTATTTGTCTTTTTCATTGGACCCAGGCCCGGCGGTCTCCTTGCTGTCCTGGTGTTTGGCGGCTGTGGGGGACTGGATGAGGCAGTGCTGGTTGAAGCTCAATTCCAACAAGATGGAGGTGATGTTGGCTGGTGGGGCCGGTGATCTGAGGGAGGGGGTGTCCCCCATTATTGGGGGTGTTCGCTCTCCATTAGCACCATCTGTGCGGAGTCTGAGGGTGCACCTGGATCCACAGCTGCACCTGGATCTTCAGGTGTTGGTGGTGGCTAGGGGCGCCTTCCGCCAATTACATCTGGTGAAAAGACTCTGCCCTTATGTCTCGGACTCTGATCTCGCCACTGACATCCATGTGTTTGTTACCTCAAGGCTAGACTACTATAATGCGCTCTACGCTGGGCTGCCCTTGGTGACCGTCCAGAAACTGCAGCTGGTGCAGAATGCAGCGGCTCACCTCCTTATGGGGACGAGCCGCAGGGAGCACGTAGCACCGATGCTCCGGGCGCTGCACCGGCTGCCAATTGTGTTCTGGGCCTGATTCAAGGTGCTGGTTTTGACCTTTAAAGCCCTACGTGGCCTGGGCCCTGCTTATCTGAAAGATCGCCTCACCCCTCCCCGGGTTCTGGGGTGGCCCCTGCAGTCGTCTGGAGATGCCCTCCTAGAGGCCCCGCATTATCGGTGGGTCCAGACGAATAGGAGGGCGTTCTCCGTGGCTGCGCCATCGCTTTGTTATGCTCTCCCAGTTGAGGTTTGCCTCAGCCCGAATCTCCTGGCCTTCCATCATAATTGCAAGAGGTGGCTTTTCCGCCAGGCTTTCTGGGGGGGTTTTATACACAGATTTCTATTGTGGTTTCTATTTCAGTTTTTGTGATTTTATTGATGTTTTATGACATTGTATTTTTGTATTGCTTTATTTTGTAAGCCACCCCAGGACGCTGGTGGCGAGAGGGACGGACCTTTCCTACCAATTGGCTTTCTTATACTTTGTTAAAATAAATTGTTTCCCTTCACTACAGTGGAGTGTGTGTGTGTTCCGATGCCCCTTGGACCTCCAGGGAAGCCTGCTTCTCTTTCTACCCAGTGCTCGATGGACTGTTGGTCTGATCCAGTATGGCACTTCTTATGTCATTGATTCTTCCACCAGCTGTCGGCCTGTCTCTAACCTCCCCATTGGCTTGGCAGCTCCAGGTGCATCTGGATTGCATCGGTTTTTTTTATCTTTCTCAGTCTGGTTTTCATCCGGGTTATGGCACCAAGAATGGACTTGTGGCCTTGGTCGATGACCTGCGGATGGAGTTAGGCAGGGGCAATTCGACCCTGCTGATTCTACTGGACCTGTCAGTGTCATTTGACACAGTTGATCATGAGGTGTTGGTGACTCGCCTGCGGGACTTAGCTGGGGTGGACGGGACTGTTCTTCAACGGTTCCGTTCCTTCCTAGCTGGAAGGTCTCAGCGGGTGGTACTGGGGGATTGTTTGTCATCCCCCAGGGGCCTTCCCTGTGGGGGTGTCCTGCAGAGTTCTATTCTGTCCCCCCCTCCTATTTAATGTGTACATGCAGCCGCTGAGGGAGGTCGTGCGTAGGTTTGGGGTTCGGTGTCATCACTACGCTGGTGACACCCAGCTTTACCTCTCTCTTTCATCAGACCCAGGCCCGGCAGTCTCGGTACTTTCCTGATGTCTGGCAGCTGCGGGGGACTGGATGAGGCTGAGCCAAATAAATCTGAATCCTGATAAGACAGCGGTAATGCTTGTTGGCAGGGTCATGGATCTGGGCGAGGGCGGGACACCCATCGTTGATGGGATTTGCCCTCCCTTGTCTTCTCTGGTTTGGAGCCTTGGGGTGCTCCTGGATGTCCAGGTGGCGGGGCTGTGGCTAGGAATGCCTTTCGCCAATTACATCTGGTAAGATGGATCTGGCCGTATATTTCGGATCAGGATCATGCCACAGTCATCCATGCATTTGTTACCTCGAGACTGGACTCCTGCAATGCGCTCTACGTGGGGCTGCCCCTGGTGACGGTCCGGAGACTTCAGCTCATGCAGAATGCGGTGGTCCGGCTCCTTATGGGGACGGGTCATCGTGACCACATTACTCCAGTTCTTTGTGCGCTGCACTGGCTGCCTATAGTCTTCTGGGCCCAATTCAAGGTGCTGGTGTTGACCTATAAAGTCCTAAATATTTATTTATTAATTTATTACATTTATTAGCCGCCCCCTCATGCCCATGGCATCTCGGAGCGGCTTACAACACAAGATAACAATTTAAAACAACAATCAGTACCACAGTTAAAACATCTAAAAATCACGTAACACACCCCCCCCCAGCCACCTCTCCCCTCCTCCGAAGGCCTGGGAGAACGGCCAAGTCTTGCAGGCCCGACGGAAGGCCAACAGACGTGGGGCCAAATGGGCTTCCTCCAGGAGGGAACTCCACAGTCACGGCCCGGCCACCGAGAACGCCCTTTCCATTGTGGTCCCCCGCTTTACGTGGGGGACCTCCAAGAAGGCGCCCCTGGCAGATCAAAGGGGCCGCTCTGGAGCACGGAAGGCGAGGCGGTCCCTGAGATATCCGGGGCCAAGACCGTGTAGGGCTTTATAGGTCAAACCCAACATCTTGAATCTGGCTCGGTCCGTTATAGGCAGCCAGTGCCTATATGGTCTGGGCCCAACCTACCTGAGGGATTGTCTCATCCCCATGTCTGGGGGCACCCTCCTGGAGGGCCCATATTTTTGGCAGGTGACCACTATGAGGAGGGAGTTCTCGGAGGCCGCCCCATTGCTGTGGAACTCCCTTCTGGCGGCAGCGTAAGACCTGGTTGTTCCGCCAGGCGTTTGGTGATGGGGTGTAAAATGGATTTCTTAGATAGAATTGTTGTTGTGCATTGTTTTATATTGGAAATGTAAGCCACCCCGAACTGCCTGAGGCAGGAGGAGCGGGATATTCAATGTGGAAAATAAAATAAATAAATATTCACTCCTTGTCCACAAGTCAGAGGATTCGTCCCTGATCAGCCGGACTAGTAGCCATTTATGGAGCTATTCCTCTAAGAATGTCTCCCATGGTTTTGTGAAGGGGTGATGTGCTGCTGCTGCAGGATGGAGAATCCAAGGGGAGGTGGGACTGGCTGAGTGGGTGGCTGTTGTTGGAAACATGAGCTCATTGTAACGCTTCTGTCCCGAACACACCCCTCTGGCTGGCACGCGCCCAGAATCTCCTCTGCTTCCCACTGTGCGGCGCGGGAGCAGGGACTTAAAACCCTCCCATTCTGGGCAGTAAACATGGGGGGCGGGATTAGATAGCAACGGAAATCAGTCTGGCTTGGCACTATTTCGTGATGCCCGGCGATGCCGTGCGTGCGGACACGGAGGAGGAGGCGGCGGCAAGGTAGCGCCGCCTGAGGGGGGGGCTCACAGGGACCAGCAGCAGGGGGGCTGGCCTTTAGAAAGGGCCTGATCCTGAGCTGCTCATGGCATTTTGATTCTGTGCTTTGGTTGGTATTCCTCAGTGCTGAAATCACAGAGGGTGTGAGCTGGATGCAGTCCTAGCTACATGGCCTGGCTCTAGAGAGAAACACCCGACTTCAGCTTCAGAGACCCCACTCCTGTTTATGCTCCGAGCCAACACGGTGGCCATTTCTGTGGCGGAAGGAGGGGATACATCTCTCCTTGGGTCTGGGACACAGGAGAGTCCCCGGGCATGGGCCCTGCTGTCGCGAGGGGGAGATGCGTCCCTCCTGAGTCTGGGATACAGGAGAGTCCCCGGTCACTCCTGGGCTGGGGGGGGGGCATGGGCCCTGCTGTCGCGAGGGGGGGATCCATCCCTCCTGAGTCTGGGATACAGGACAGTCCCCGGTCACCCCTAGGCTGGGGGGGGGAATGGGCCCTGCTGTCGCGAGGGGGACGCGTCCCTCCTGAGTCTGGGATACAGGACAGTCCCCGGTCACCCCTAGGCGGGGGGGGGGAATGGGCCCTGCTGTCGCGAGGGGGACGCGTCCCTCCTGAGTCTGGGATACAGGACAGTCCCCGGTCACCCCTAGGCGGGGGGGGGGAATGGGCCCTGCTGTCGCGAGGGGGACGCGTCCCTCCTGAGTCTGGGATACAGGACAGTCCCCGGTCACCCCTAGGCGGGGGGGGGGAATGGGCCCTGCTGTCGCGAGGGGGACGCGTCCCTCCTGAGTCTGGGATACAGGACAGTCCCCGGTCACCCCTAGGCTGGGGGGGGGAATGGGCCCTGCTGTCGCGAGGGGGACGCGTCCCTCCTGAGTCTGGGATACAGGACAGTCCCCGGTCACCCCTAGGCGGGGGGGGGGAATGGGCCCTGCTGTCGCGAGGGGGACGCGTCCCTCCTGAGTCTGGGATACAGGACAGTCCCCGGTCACCCCTAGGCTGGGGGGGGGAATGGGCCCTGCTGTCGCGAGGGGGACGCGTCCCTCCTGAGTCTGGGATACAGGACAGTCCCCGGTCACCCCTAGGCTGGGGGGGGGAATGGGCCCTGCTGTCGCGAGGGGGACGCGTCCCTCCTGAGTCTGGGATACAGGACAGTCCCCGGTCACCCCTAGGCTGGGGGGGGGGAATGGGCCCTGCTGTCGCGAGGGGGACGCGTCCCTCCTGAGTCTGGGATACAGGACAGTCCCCGGTCACCCCTAGGCTGGGGGGGGGGAATGGGCCCTGCTGTCGCGAGGGGGACGCGTCCCTCCTGAGTCTGGGATACAGGACAGTCCCCGGTCACCCCTAGGCTGGCGGGGGGGAATGGGCCCTGCTGTCGCGAGGGGGACACGTCCCTCCTGAGTCTGGGATACAGGACAGTCCCCGGTCACCCCTAGGCTGGCGGGGGGGAATGGGCCCTGCTGTCGCGAGGGGGACACGTCCCTCCTGAGTCTGGGATACAGGACAGTCCCCGGTCACCCCTAGGCTGGCGGGGGGGAATGGGCCCTGCTGTCGCGAGGGGGACACGTCCCTCCTGAGTCTGGGATACAGGACAGTCCCCGGTCACCCCTAGGCTGGCGGGGGGGAATGGGCCCTGCTGTCGCGAGGGGGACACGTCCCTCCTGAGTCTGGGATACAGGACAGTCCCCGGTCACCCCTAGGCTGGCGGGGGGGAATGGGCCCTGCTGTCGCGAGGGGGACACGTCCTTCCTGAGTCTGGGATACAGGACAGTCCCCGGTCACCCCTAGGCTGGCGGGGGGGAATGGGCCCTGCTGTCGCGAGGGGGACACGTCCCTCCTGAGTCTGGGATACAGGACAGTCCCCGGTCACCCCTAGGCTGGTCGGGGACATGGGCCCTGCTGTGGGGGTTTGGTGAGAAGTGGGTACATTCCCCCCTGGATCTTGAACCCAGGACCGTCCCTGGTCACTCCCATGTTGGAGAAGGCATAGTCCCTGCTGTGGGGCTTGTGAGGGCTGAAATTGATGAGGCTGCGCCTCCCTCCCCATGTCACTTTGCCAGTATTTTAATTTTCCAGAAGCTGAGTTAGCTATTGTTACTCCCGGCCCCCTTTCACAGACAGCTTTCCACTGGCTTCATCAGGGGCGCTGCCGAGGAAAGACAGAAGCAGCAGGGTAGGGAGCCAGGATTTGGGCCAGGAAGGTTCAAGGGGCCTTGCTAGGCTCATCTCTGAGGCAGCTCAGTCTTCCTGCCCATTCCTCAGTGTGGGCTTCCCCAAGGGGTTTCCTTGCTACCCCACCCCCACCCCCACCTGGTGGGCCCACCATCCTGCTCCCCCAGCAACTGCAGTGACTGCTCAGCTGCCCAGGGAGAGCCAGAGCTGAGGGCTTGGGCTGTTTGCTCTGGCTCTGTGGAATCCAGCACAGCTGCCTGGAGACGTCACGGAGCCTGGAAAAACTCTCGGAGACCGGCCGGCTGCCAGACAATAGGAGTGAAAATGGGGGCATGGAACAGAGTTTTAAAGCCAAATCAATGTTGAATCTGGACCCAGCGGGAGTGTCTGTCTGTCTGTCCTGTCTGGGCCCTGTTTTGCAAGCTGGTTACTGGTTTCTACCCATCTGCCCGGGAATGCTCCTGAAATACCGCGACAGGCTCACTCGCATGCATCCTGCACCAAGGCAGAGCGGGTGCCAGTCTCCGAGCTGGGCCTGGGAACGTACACAGGCTGCTCTCTCCTCTGCCCCACTCAGGGGTCCAGCAGCAGCTCCGCACCGCTCCGGAGTTTGTGGCAGGGGAAACGTTAGCTTGTTTGCTCAAGGACAAAGGCAGGAACCGCTAGCTGAGTGACTGCCAATGATTTCTTTTATTTAAATTGATATGCTGTCCTGCCCATAAAGGATCGGGTCACCTTAGGTAATAAAAACAATAATAAAAGTCTTACAATCAATTAAAATATCTATCTATCTATCCCCTGATCTCCTCCCCCGACGTTCTCCAACCCCTATCCCTGCCAAGCACCGCCAGGCCAAACAAAGAGTCCCCTGAGGTTACAAAGCCAAGTAGTCTTGAGGCAGATGAGCTCCTTGGTGCCGGCGTTGCATTACCTGGAACAAGCCCCTCTCCCCACATTCCCATCTCGTCTTATTTTGTATTCTCTCTCTGCTCTGCCAGAGATCGTCCCAGAAACCAGCTTTTCCCGTACGCTCCTCTGACGTCTTCCACGCTGCCCTCTCCATGGAGCGTGGCTCCGGGCCAATCCCCAGAGCCCCATCCTCTCCTCATTTAAGGCCCACCTCCCCAATATTTCCAGTGCCCAAAGATGGACAAGCCCTACCCTTCTTGGCTAAGTCCCACCCGCCCTGAATAAGCTCGCCCCCTCATGCACTTTACACATCTACCCACTGCTCCCCGCATCCCCAGTGCTTCAAGAGGGACAGTCGCTGACTTGCTGGCCTGCTTCTCATCCCATCTTTTCCCCATCGACCTCTCAAGGGCTGAATGCCGGCCTTCTGGGATAAGGACAGTGGGATTCAGCACCCAGAGGAGGACTGTCCCTCCGAAGTAGGAAATGTCTGGACAGACACTGGGGTTATGATGCATCCCAAGGGGATGCTGTGTCCGTGATGTGTTCAGGGAGGCTAGCCC
>QEPC01005668.1:96324-107263 GCA_003113815.1 Sphenodon punctatus | reverse complement strand
CTGTTATCTGCAAACTCCCAATTTACTGTAACCAAGCCAAGAACGTATCCCTGAGCTCCCGCATCCTCATGAATGTCCCATCCCTTGTCTCTCCCTCTGTTCCCCCTTCCCTGTCTCCCCTCTCCCTGTCTTCCCATTTATTGGTAAGTTGGGGGGTGTGTGTGCGTGTGTGTGTGATGCCAGGGCAGTGGGGGACAGGGAGGGGGAGGGGTCTGTCTCGTGCCAGGGCAGCGGGGGACGGGGGAGGGGTCTGTCTCGTGCCAGGGCAGCGGGGGACGGGGGGGGAAGGTAGCATTTCCAGTAAAGCCAGGGGACTTGCTCATCAGTCCAGTCAGCTGCTGATTTGCTGGGCTCCGGGGGTTATAAGCCGCTGGCCTGTCTCTGGCTGGCAGCCGAGAGCGGTCTCTCTCTTGTGGCCTGGGGGCCGCGTGCTGACGGTGCCCTCTTCTCCCAGGTACTGCCCGGAACACGCTAAACCAGCCGGACATCTGGTTCGCCATCTTCCTCTGCCTCATCCTCTGCCTCCTGCCCGTCGTCGGCTACAGGTTCCTGAAGGCCGAGCTCTGGCCGAGCACCAGCGACAAAGTAAGGGGGCAGCGTGTTCCGGCCCCGGCCCCGGCCCGGCTCCTGGAGGGGGCTGGGCTGGCAGAGCTGGGAGTGCGAGCGGCGGCTAAGTGTGTTTCCAGCCCGGCTCAGGCCATCTGAAGGCAGATTCCCGAGCCGGGGATTAGAGCGAGCGGAGAGGGGGAAGGCGACGCTGGGCTTTAAGTGTTGTGGCTGAAGCATCGTGCTTCCCAGCAGCCCTGAGCCTGGGCCCCAGGCGCACCCCCTTGGCGCTGGACGGGACACCGGGCTCCCTCAGAGGCGCGGCGTCGGGCACGGGCACGCGACAAGCCCTTCGCCGTGGGGAGAAAGCTCAGGCTAAGCCGAGTTATTGCTACCGTCTAATGCTGGCGAGTTGCCCCCGTGGAGCGGAGCGGAGCATCCAGAGTTCGGCAGGCCGCTCACCCGGGCTGAGGGCTAGGCCCAGGGGCAGGCAGTGTGTCTGTGGGGCATCCCGGGAGGAAACCTAGTGGGGGGCACTTCCCCCGCCGTTCTCCGCTAAGGTTAGCCCGAGCTGCTGGGCGGGAGTCCGGCCTGGGCCTTGGCTGCAGCGAGGAGCATGGCGAGAGAGGCACGTTGGTTCGGGCCCTTATGGGAAAGGCATGTTGCAGGGCCTGCCTTGGTGCCTTAGGCTTCCAGGGCCTGAGCAGAGCAGGTCCCTAGGCTGGGGGCAGCCCCCGGGACGGGACGGGACTCGGAGGCCGAGGCTGCCTGCACAGATTTCTAGCTGGGCTTGAGAATCAGCAACTAGAAAGTGCTTCATCGTTAAATTGAGGCGGCACCCGGGGCCTAAGGGGCCAGCGCAGGCCCCGCAACATGCATTTTTCATAAGTGCCCTGAAGCAACGTGCCTCTCTCTCTGGCAACTCGCGGCAGCAGCCCAGTTCACCGCACACACACACCCCCCTCGCCCGCCGCCCTGCTCCCAACCGGCTGGCCGTGCCGATGGACCCACCTTCTGGCCACTGCACCGTGGAGATGCAGTGAGGGCCCCCAATCCTGCCACCGCCGCCGCCGCCTCACAGCGCTCCCGAGCAACCCCGCAGCCACAATGAACGGGACAAAAAGGGGCCCAATTTCGCATAGTTTCTAATTTAAAAAACACAAAACCAAAAACATTGGTTTTAAAAAAAAATTAATAAATTCAAGTTTCTTGAAAAAATTGTTTTGTGTTTTGGAAGCTGAAATGTATTGAAACCGTGAAAGCCTTCAGTTTCCCCAACCAGCAACGGGTGGCTTTCTCCGTAAGCAGGAGGCACCCACTCCCCCAGGGTTCAGTCCTGAGCAGCTGGGCTAGGCTGCTGGGAATGGAAAGTGTCTTTTCTAAAGAGAAACGTTGGGATCTCGTTCTATCCCAGGAACAGCCCCCCCCCCAAATCATCCAACTTTTTCTTTTTAAGAAAAAGCATTAAACAAAAAGGTGTCGCGCTGCCTGGCAAAGGCAGGGAGCGCGACCCCTCTAGATCAGGGTGACGGGCTCCATAGAGCAATCCCGGCAGGTGGGGGCCATCCCGGATTTCCAATCCCCTCGTCCCATCTTGCTGGCTCTTGGCCAGAGGGAGAAGAGATTTCAATAGTTGGGTTTTCTGTAAATATTAAACCAGGGGAGCCCTGATCTGATCGTCCCCGCCGCCAGGCCTGGGCTGCTCAGAGCCCCCCGGGTTTGACCCACTCCTCTTGCCCTAGAGCGAAGGCATTTTGCGTGTCTGCAGTCCCACTGGACTGGGGTGGGTCATAGCTTCTGGAGGCCTCTGTCTGCCTGGGCCCCACCCTCTGGGGGGGGGAACCAAGGTGCCACATTAGCAGCCTGAGGTGACGGGCTAGACAGCAAATGTGCCTGACCGTGAGACCAAGCACCCTGTCCAGGCAGCACCGGGACTCGGGAGAGAGGTGATTAAGGGGGGAAGAGGATAGAAGTTTATAGCCCAGAGAGACTAAATAGGGCAAAGCACAGTTCCCTTTCCCACAAGACGAGAACAAGGGGACGCTCTCGAGAGTTAAATGGCAGCAGATTTAAAACAAACAGTTGTTTCATTTATTTGTTTAGCCACTGGCCATTACAAAAATAAATTCCATATCATTACAATACCAAATGTGAGATATAAAATAATACACAACCCTCCCGTACTGTCCAATACCCCCATGGGTCTTTACCATGAGCTCCTCTTGGATCCAGCCCAACAAGCAACTAGGAATCGAACCCAGCTCTTGAATCCCTCTGTACGTACATAGCTAGCAAACAACCCTTCAACTCAGTTCACACCGCCTGGCCCTTCCCGGGGCTTATGGCGGCACACTTGGCCCCTGCAGTGAGTGTTCTCACTATTACCATATTGAGAGTGGCTCCTTTAGATAAAGGACCTTGGGCGGAGGGCTGAAGGTTAAATTATTCCCCCTTCATAGGATCCATAAGGGACCTTTTCCTAGCGGGCTGTCTGTTTTCCCATTGGTGAAACCAGCCCTCCTCTGGCGCCACATGACTTAGACCATCAACAGCTGCTCACTGGCTACAGCCTTATTCTATTTAGTGAGGGTAAGTCATACCCCATCCTCCTCCCCCCCATTGGCAATTTCCCAGAGACCTCTATAGCTACACCGCAGGGTCCCTACAAGAACCTTCCCTTGCTAACTTCATTTTCAGCCAATAAACCCACCTCAGAAATTTTGCCACATTCCTAGAAATCATAATATCCTTATCACTTAAGAGAGCAGTTTCCGTAATTCGGACCATAATCCTTATCAGCGGTGTTAGATACCGCTCTCTCCAGTACTGATACCTCGGGCATTCCAATAGAATATGCCTTATCGACTCTACGTTGCCCCTGCTAGAGTGCTGGCAAAGTCTCTCCTCCCACGGGGTCCCTGTAAATCTGCGCTCCATAACTGCAGACGGGAAACTATTTAATCTAGCCAGGGCAAAGGGCACCCTGGTATCCCGCATGCCCCGATCGGCCAGATATTTGGGGCCCTCAGCCAGAATCATCCAGTCTCTAGACTGAATCGCCGCCCTTTGCATCCTAAGTAAATCGTGCTCCCTCTGAAGATCCTGGTCCCAGATTCTAGACTTCACCTCCATCCATGCCCGGCCAAAGGGGAGCTTCATAAGGTGGGATGATGCTAGTCCCAACCACCCGAGTTCCTGCTGTGGAACCACTTACCCCTAGCATACAGGGCAATTGGACTAGCCACAGCCAATATTTGAATATTGCTGCCTTGGCCTGGGAAGCCATACACTTCAGTCCCGCCTCTGCCCTTAATAGGACCGCCGGCGTAGCCCTTGGCACCTGAAGAATTATTAGCAACTTTCTAGTTTGTTCTTTTTCCTGCTTTCGTATCTTATCTACTCCCCAGACGTGCACCCCATAGAGCCACTCTGGCACCATTTGTGCTTGTATGAGGCGCAGAGCAGATTTGAACACTCTCCCCCCTTTGGACCAATAGTAATTTGCAATACCTTGCCCCGTAGCCTTAAGTTGCTGGATGGCAGCTCTAAAATGTACCTCCCAGGGTGGCTATTTGGCAAAAATAACCGCAAGCTATTTATACTGGGGGACCTGCTCTATCCCCACCCCATCCAGAAACCATCTATGCTGGTTTCGCTTTTTACGAACCACTAAGACCTTGGTTTTCATATAATTTATCCTCAGCAGTTCACTCCTGCAGAACTGTCCGTGTCCGAAGGCCATCGTCAATCTCCTGAGGCCTATTGAGGAGGAGGAGGCAACTAACACGGTGTCATCTGCGTAACGCAGATACGATATCACCTGACCCCCTGTCTCCACTGGATGAAACTTGGAGTGTCTGATACAATCCCCCGAGCTGCATGGCAGGAGGGGCGGGGTAGAAATTTATAAAATAAATAAATGGTTTAAATATATTGTGAAAAGTATGGGGGCCAGCAGACATCCTTGCCTCACCCCCCATTCCATCTTCACTGGCCCTGATAGTTTCCCGGTCACATCAATGTGATGTTCATAAGCAAAGCCAGAACTAGCAATAACAGCCTGTAGTCAGTTCCGAACTTAATTAGCTTAAGCCACAGTTTTCCCCGAGAGACTGAATCAAAGGCCATTTTGAGGTCAATAAAACACATATACAGACTCCCCTTTGGACATGAAACCACATATTTGTTGATCAGCTGGTCCACCACGAAAACCTGATCTATTGTGGACATACCCTTCCGGAAACCGGCCTGTTCTCTATCAGTCAAGTTATTTTGTTCCACCCATTGGAATATAATTTGCCTATAACACTCAGAAGGCTTATAGGCCGGAAATTAGCCAGGTCATCTACTGGACCTTTCTTATGAATCGGGATGATGACACTTTCCACCCATTTCTTAGGAATTTTACCTGTATCATTTATGGAGGTGAAAAGCAATGCCAACACCTGACTCCACCATTCCACATTCCCTAACAGCAACTCCGCAGGGACCAAATCAGAACCCGGTGCTTTATTCTTTTTTAACAGAGCAATCAGCTCTTTCACTTCCATTGGCGAAACTGGCTCCCATTTAGGGAGGGACTCAATAGAGGCCTCCAAGGGAAACTCCATCTCCAAAAAGGGGGTTGGAGAAGATGGTAGCATAAAATTGTTCCCATCTCTGAGTGGGGACTTGAGCCTGTTCCGTCTTCTTTCGCCCCCACCCCCTTAATTTTGTCCCAGAATTTGGAAGAGTCCCTTGCTTCTGCAGCCCTAAATAAATCCTCCCAACCCTCCACTAAATACTGGAGCTTCTTCCGTTTAAGAAGATTTTTATATATGCCCCTAGCCTTCGTAAAGGCTTCCCGATCTACTGGGAGCAGTCCCCTCTCTCTTAAACAATGGTAGGCTCAATACAGAGCTTTCCACCCCGCCCTACACTGCCCATCAAACCATCCCTCCTGCTTTCTTCCATTCCCTTTAGCTCGGATTTGACAACCTAATACAGGGTGCAGTTGTTCCACGAGAGAATCAAACAGGCAAAATATGCTTACCCCCTCCAGCGTAACTTTCCAAAATATCTCCACCACTGGGAGACCAGCAATAACCCCTTCAGCCTCCAAAAATACCGGGGGGGACCACTTAACCCTTTTCCATCCCCCCTGCCCATCTCTATCCGAGGGGTACATAATGTTCCATTTATAGTGCCTTGAGCTGCTTCTCTATCTCCTAACCCCCATATCACCAAGGGTAGATGATCTGTTATGGGGCAGGCAATAACAGAAAAACCCATTATCCTATGGAACAAGGGCCCCGAGACCATGATGTAATCAATTGAGCTTTCACCCAAATGGGAAAGAAATGTGAATCCCCTTCCTTATCTCCTGGGAATCTACCATTCAAGACTACCAAATCTGTTGCCGCCACCAAACCCTCCAATTTTAGCCCCAAGGAATTGGTGTAGAGATCTTTTGAAATGCTCCCTAGTGGCCATCCTATCATCATCTCCCTATCATCACTGGCACCCTCCATCCCTTTTGGGGGACCCCAGCACGCGTTAAGGTCCCCCACCACCAGGAGGTCATGATCTGGGAAACAATCACCCAGGGCTTTGACCCAGAATTCCAAATCCTCCCAAATCCGGTCCTCCTAGTACCGTGAATTCGTTGGGGGGTGGGGGTACGTAAACGTTAATGATAATAATAACCGCTCTCCCCTGTCCTCTAATGGTGGATCTCACTGTTAGAAAGTCTGAGCGTACTTCCTCCAGCTTCGCTGTGATGGCCGGTAAATCCCTCGAAACCACGGTTACAAGGCCTCCACTAGGTCGCCCTCTCTGCCCCGGGGGAGGCAATAAACGTCAAACCCCTCCATCTCAATGTCCTCCACCATCCAGGTCTCCTGGAGACAGGCCCAGTCACAGGTCTTCAACTGCCCCAAAAAATCCGGAATCCCCCCCTTATTTTTCCACCCGGCAATGTTCCAGGATTGAAGTGACCAGTTCCTACCATGATGTAATTGTCAGGTCTGCGTCAACACCCCCCCCATCCACCCCTAAGTCTTCTGTCACGCTCCCAGGGGTGGAAACTATCTCTACACTCCCATATACCTACCCCCCACTTTCCAGCTTTTCCCCCTGGGGACCCTGACCCCTAATTCCTTCCTTGGGCTCCGTATTACCCTGAATCTCCAACCGCTGTTGGATAAATTTAAGGGACCCCTGCAGTTCCATTAGACAAGCCAATATCTGCATCTCCACCCCCCTTTTTCCCCACCTGGGCTTCCTTCCCTCTACTGCTACCTACAGTTTCCTGTCCTCTCTCCTTTAACCCCGGTACCCCATCAAGGGGACCCTTCCTACCATTCCATCCCTCCACCTCCTCCTGATGCTTTGCATTAAATACTACGTCCACAACATGATGTTCCGTTGTTTTAATTACCTGGCCCTGTTCCCCCAAGGCTAAGGCTTCCCTATCCTCGGGCGGGGCCTGACTGAAACCCACCTTCATCTCCTCGCCTAACAGCAGAGGGGCAGACAATTGCCCCTCCGACTCCAACGGTTTAATCTCCTGACCCTGATTAACACTAACCAGTTCCTCACTACCTATACCCTGCCCATATAGATTTGCTACATAGACCCAAGAAGGATAAATTCCATACCCTCCCAATAATCGTTTTCCAGACATAATTTTCCGCGGAGTATATTCGTTGTCGAAATGAATAACCAAACCTAACGCCGAATCTGTCTGAGGAAGGAACAAAAATCTAACAATCTCCGATGGTCTGAGCCTACAATGAAATAGGGACTCCAGGTTCCGCTTGATTCAATGTTTAGATGCCCATGAAGGCCTGCCTCCACCAGGAAGTGAAAAAATCTTTAGACATATGCTCTTTAATTCCACCACCATCCTTTCTGGGCTTTTCCCTTCTCCCATACCCGCACCGTTTATCAGTTTCTGAACTGGTTCCTGCGAAAAATGCCTCTCCCCAAGAACCTGTAGGTACTGCCCTCCCTCCTTCCTTTTGGGGGATAGGAGTTTAGGGGGGGGAAAGTGCAAACACATGGGCCGATATTTTCTTGACCTCCCCTACCAACTCCCTTATATTGACATGGATTCCCTCAACAGAAGTTTTAACATCCGTAATCCCCTTGAAAAGATTATCTGCCAGTTTACTCATCAAAACACAATGCTCGGCCAACATTTTACCCACTTTGTAAGAAATTATTGAGTCCCCCTGGGAGGACACTGAGATATTCAAAGAACACTCGTGAGCAGGGGAGGACTGGAGGGGGGACTAGACCAATTATCCCAAAGCTTCATACCTATTGGCAGTGGGGATAGCACAAAAGACCCTAGGGCACTGCTACACTTGGGGAAGTTTGGTGAACCCTAGGTCATACAGCCTAAGTTGTTTAAGTGAAGGAGTCTCCCCCTCTGGTGAAATCTCCAGCTGCCGGCCCCTTTTCTTAGTAACCGTTTGGCCGGCCGGGGGCAAAGAAACCGCCATTCCCCCCAAGCTCTTATACCCCCTCTTGGCTTGCCCAAGTAATTGGCAAATACCGCTAACCAAGGTATAATTAACGCAGTAGACCCCGCTGCCCCAGACCTTCGGCCGACGCCTAAGGCCGCGCGCACAAGGGTGCGCCCTTGCGTGCGCGCTGCTCTGCGGCACGCGCTCGCGGCACGGCCACGGGTCTCTGTTCCTTTTCAAGGGCTACACGTCCAGCTGACACTCCTCCTGGCCAATCCGCCGATCCCCGGGTGGGGCAGCACCGCCATCAGTTTCCAGGCCGCCGCGCTCTCTCTCACCTCCACTTTCGCCGATACAGCCCAGGGAGATACTGTCCCACAGTTAGATCAGGGTGGCAGCGTTCCCAAACTCCAGCCCCCGCTTTAAAACAAACAAAAGGAAGTGCTTTTTCACTCTTGTGAAAGCCGGCACCAGAACTAGCTTCAGACGGAAACGAGATCAATTCTTAACTTGCGAAATCCAGCTCAGTCAATCACCTTCGCAAACTCACTTATAACAGCTGCAATCAGGCTCTCGGCATTCTGACCGGATCAAAGTCGCGCCTGATTTGCATGTGCGTCCCTCTCCTGATCTTCTAACGCCGCTTTCCTGCATGTGTGAAAATGCCCTTAGACTAGGATAGAGCCATAAGTGCTGGCTAGTTGGGGCTACCAGGAGTTGGGAGTGGTCAGCAGGAGAATGGGTCCTATCTCTGCAACCTGTCCATGTGCTTCTCTCGCGCTACTGTAACTGGCCACTGTCAGACAGGATGCTGGGCTTGATGGACCATGGGTCTGACGCAGTACAGCACTTCTTAAGGGACAGGCTGGGGTTGGTGCTGCTGCGGGGGAGGCAATGGGGAGGGCTCTGGTTCAGGAGTGGGGGGGATGGGGAGGGCGCTGCTGCCCACCTACTCAGTGGCAGAGGGTTTTGCCCCCAGCCCGCCCATGGCAGCAGCATTACCTGCTGGCTCACTGCGGCATCTCTGGTTCCAGGTCCTGCTCGAGGTGAGGGAGCTGAAGAAGAAGCCGCTGCCCCCCGAGCCCAAGAGGGTCCTGCGCCGCACGGCCTCCCGCCGCTCCGGCTACGCCTTCTCCCACCAGCACGGCTTCGGCGCCCTCATCATGTCCGGCAGGAACATGCGCCCCAAGCTGCCGTTTGGCACCACCGGGACTTTCTCGCCCAACAGCGAGAAACACAAGCACAAATGAGCAGGCCACAGGGCTCCCCCCTCCCCTCTAACGCCACGCCCTTCTCCGGGGGGGCGCGCGGGGGGAGCCCTTTCCTGAGTCCTGAGCAGGGCAGCTGAAATCTCAGAGCAGAGCGGGAAGCCCTCGTCGCTCCCAGGAACAGTTTGACTCCATCCCCAGGAACTGTCACGTCTGGGTGGGACGGGGCAGCCTTGCGGAGGCCCCTCCAGTCCGCAGGGAATCTGTTTGCCAACCCCCCGACAGTGTTGCTCCACTCTGACCCTGTGACTATATTCCGCCCTAGTCTACCGGGGCAGGACGAACGCCCCAAGGGGCTGTTGGGGGGGACACAGCCTTTGCCCCACAGGCCATGGTCAGCCAGGGAGAGAGGGGCCGACCCCAAAGGCAAACCCACCAGCCTCCTCTCCCCCCCTGTCTTTGGTTTTACAGACCTGGGTGACCGGCAGCGACTCCTAGGCCTAAACCAGCAAAGAAGCCAAGTGCTGATAGTCCCCGTCGAGCAGGGGCACCTGGGCAGCCCGGCTGGACCAAAGTAGGAGCCTCCAGAACAAGGCCCGTGCCCCGGCCCCCAGAGTGAGGGACGGGGAGCAGCTGCCCCCCAGCGCTGGCTGCCAGACCTAGGGCAGGATTCACAGTCTGACCCTGCTGCCTGGCTCAGGGCTCTGCAGAGCTTCCCGCTTGGGTCTGGAAAGCGCCTGGGCCCGTCCTGAGACACCGCCAGGGAAAAGGCCATCCGGTCGGGCTGAGGACCGAGGGCCTCCCCTTCCCCCATTGCACGAGCAGGCCGCTCGGGGGTGGGAGGGATCAGGCCGGCCCCCGCTGCAGAACAGAGGAGCAGTCTGGGAGGTGGGGGAGAAATGGAGAACCAGTTCCATTTCTCCCATTCCTGCAGGCTGCCTGGCCCGTGTTTGCTTCCCCAGCGTCCTGCGGGCCGGGTGCCTCCTTGTAGCTGCTCTTGGGGGGTCTAGTTGCTGGACAGGATTCCCCGGCATTTAGCCCTGGGGGAGAGGGGGGCACGGGCGGAGCGCTGAGGTCAGACTTTTGCCTTTCAGAACATTCACGGCAAGCACTTCCTCCGAGCAATGTCCAGCGGTGACCGGGTTTGCGGTGACCTCCTCGCCGTGGCCTGTTGCTAGGGAGTGAGGCGGTGAGGCTGGGGGGCGGTGAGGCTCGGTGCTGACTGTGCTCTGGTTTACACGTCTGGCCCCCCTGCGCGACCACAGTCCGGCAGGGGAACCGTGAGCCACGTGGGGGCAGGAGGCTGCCCCACAGATGGGGCCGGGCGGGGCCTGTGTTGATGTATTGCTGTTGGCGACGGTGTCCTCTGGACGTCGCTCCTGGTTTTGTAAAATAATGTTTAAAAATAAATATTGTACAAAGGAGCAACGAACCTGGGTGGAGCCTCTTTATCATGGGAACCCACGCGAGCCCAGACGTGGGAGACTTACTGGAGGGTGTGAGAAGGGAGAGCAGGGGCCCTGGCTCTGAGAGCAGCCAACACGCAGGGGGCAGAGAGGAGGGAATGACTGTGGGGCAGAAGGTAGAAGACCCCCTGGCCCAGCAGCGGGTGATGCAACAGCGCCGGGGCGTGTGGGTCCTTCAGGCTCAGGGCCCCAGAGCTGCTCTGCCTGGCCCTGTACCTCCGCCTTTGTGCACACACGCGTGTGCACACACACACACACACACACACAC
>QEPC01005668.1:57039-68371 GCA_003113815.1 Sphenodon punctatus | reverse complement strand
CCCCCCCCCCCCGTACCCGGAGCTTTCTCTGAGGCCTGGCCTGTGTCACACGGGCTCTGCTGTGTCTGGGGGACGCTCGCCTCCTGCCTAGAACTGTGGCGAGCTGAGTTAGAATCGCGTGGGGGCAATAACGGAGCGGTCATTTGCCCCAGTGCCGCCCCCCCCTTGCCCGTGCCACGGTCACAGGGAGACGTGGTATCTCCCAGAGCCTGGGCAGAGAAGCCGCCCCGTCGGTGGCGAGAAAGGTGGACGGCTCAGATCCTGCAGTTTATTTATTTAATTCCTTTATTTCCGTTTTCTTCTATCCCGCAACCTCCAACTCACAGAGCACCTCGGGGCGGTTCACAGAACACACAATCAACGGTAATAATAAAACAAAATCACATAATACACAGTTTAAAATTCATTAAAATACTAAAAATATACTAAAAGGGGGTTACTATAGAAACCCCCTTGCCCCATCAGCAAAGCCCCAGCGCAGAGCCTGGGCGTCCAAACCCCACGACCCCGAGCCTCAACACAGAACCAGAAGAGCTGCAGCCCCCAGAGGGTCCAGGGATGGACGGGCTGTGCTCAGACACATGGGTTGCTTTCAGGAGAAGTGACCATTTTTCATAGGCAGCGCGAGAGCTTTTTTATTTGGCCACGCGTTTGGTAGGGGAGGATAGGGGGGGAGGTTGTGGGAGGGGATTTTGAGTTGACTTTATGTCTGTATATTTGAATGCATCATTATTATCTGTTGTTGCCTGAGTCAAAGAGAATGGGCAGGAAAGTGCTGTGTGTGCACACGTCCTTTTCCCCTGCCCCGCTGCAGTGGGGCACCTGGCATCTTGCCCCAGGGCTTTGAGCTGGAGATGGGGCAGCCCTGTCCTGGGCAGCTCGAGCAATGCAGAGCTAGCGGCGGTGTTGTGCATGGCTGCTCCCAACCCCAGAGGTGGCTGCCTCTCCGTGGTGCCGTGTGGAAAGGAGATTTCTGTGGCGTAGTAGAGGAGAGTTGACTTGCCAAGCCCCTCTGCCTCTGTTGCCCAGGCTGGCGTCTTGCTGCGGGGGACAGGGACCGCCTTGCGCTTTGTTGGTGTGCGGGGGGGGGGGCGCCGAGGCACAGTTTGAAGGAAGACTTATGGAAAATACATGTTTGTTTATTGTTTATTTTATATAAAATTGTTTATCCCGCCCCTATTGCCCAGGGGGCAGCCCGGGGCGGCGAACAATAACAGAAACGATAAAACAATAAAACAATTAAAAACAATTAAAAACAATTAAAAAATCACCAATACAGGGAAAAGAAACTCCCCCCTCCCCCTCGCCAAAGGCCTGGGGGGAGCAGCCAGGCCGAACCAGCAGGAGAGCGGGGGCCGACCGCGTCCGGCCTAAGGCACCGAGCCAGGCCCTGCAACATGGATTCTTCATAAGTCTCATCTAGTGGCTTCCAGCCTCGGCATCGCTGTACAAAGGCACCGGAGAGGGGAGGGGAGGGGGCTGCTGGCTTCTCCCAGCTGCACCACCCTGCGCTCTGCTCGGAGCCGACTCCATCCTCCATCCCCCTCCTCGTCTGGGGACCAGCCGCGCTGAGCCAGCCAGCGGGAGGGACTGGGCTGTGGCATGCCGGCCGGCTCGCAACGTCACCGCGGAGATGGGATTTGCGCAGCCCCTCTGCATTGCCGGCACTCACTGACTCTGGATTCACAGGGCTCCAGCCCTGGCAGGGCCCCCCTGCGCTGCCGAGGAGAGAGCACCGGCCGAGGGACCAGACGCTGCCAGGGGAAGGTGAGGCGGGCGAGGGCATCTCTCGGGGGGTTTGCTGTGTCCGGTCCCTGCCTTGCTTTGCAGGCTCTGCCAGGCCGGGGCTGCTGGGCTCTCTCTCTCTGTCTCTCTGTGCGTTGCAGCCGGGAGCCACTGCTCTCCATTGTCTGCCATGACAGCTGGGGCCGCTCGGCTTGGTCCAGGCTCTGCCATGCTGGGCCGGGCGTGCAGCATGAAATCCCTTCTGACAGGCAGCGCAGACAAAGGGGGCCGCGGGCAGGCTGGGGACTCTGGGCTTGGGGGGCGCACACACACTCGCACACACACACACACACACAGAGTGACAGGGGGGGTAATCCCGCCCCCCTTGCCAGAGGGAAGGGCCTGGTTGGGGGCAGGTTGCAGCAGTTCCTTTGTGTGGTCAGGGTGTGTCTGCTGGGAGCATCTCGGTGGCAGCTGCCACCGCCCGCACAAGGCTGCTTTGTTACCAGCCGGGGATGGAGGGGCCGAGATTATCGTGGCACTTGGAGTCCAGAGCTGGCACCCGCCAGGGCTTGGAGCAGAACCCAGCCCTGCCCCCCACATCCGCACGCACGGCTAGATCCTCCCCCCTGGTTTCTGAAGACGTCCGTCCGAGGAAGGAGATTTCCTGACCCCCCCCCCCCCCCCCCCGGGAGCAGCTCCTGACAGAGGGCACGGCGGAGTCTGCCAGCCTGGATTTGGGCAGCAGCAGGGGGTGGGGGGCTGAGCCCAGCTAAAAGAGCAGGGCAAGGTCTGCAGGGTGTGTGTGTGACATGGGGAGGGGCAATTGGGGGCAGGGTTGGGAGATGGTGTGGCTGGGGTTACCGAGAATGCAGGGGCAGCAGGTGCTGTGCAAGGCCGGTGTGCGTGTGTGGTGTGCACAGGCTGTGCAGGGAGAAGCAGGGGCCGCAGAGGCCAGGGGCTATTTGAGGTGATGTGGCAGGGGTTCCAGAGGGGGCACCGGCTCCACAGGGACAGTGTGGCATCGGGGGATGCAGACAGACGTCACTAGATTCTTGCTGCTGTGTCTGGGCCGCTGGTATCCTCTTTGCTGAAGTCCCAAGTGAAATGAGCGGGTGAGTTCTCTGTGGGCTCTGGAACCAGGAATGGGGGCTTAGAAAAGGCCCGGGCTGCCTGTCGAGGGGGTGATGCCGGCCAGGCTGTGGGGTGCTTGGGCCGAGCCGTGCAGGGGGGGCCGCGTTCAGGACAGGGGTGGGGGTGGGCAGGGCTGAAGGCTTGAGGAGCAGAGGCCTATGGGTAGAGGAGAGTCGGGGACGTTTAAATATTTTATTTGCACGGTAACTCCCTCCATCTGGTCTCCCCGGCCTGTTGGAGAGCAGCCAGCAGGGAACTGTCCTCGGCCCAACCTTGGCCTTGGAAGCTTCCTGGAGGAACCACTTTCCTTCTCTCTCCCCTTTATCCCAGGCAGGGGGCTCTGCTGCCCTTTCGCTCTGGGGGGATGCCCAAACCCAGCACAGCTTGGAGAATTGGGATTCATACAGAAGCTCCTTCCTTCCCAGGAAAGAATGAGATTTGGCCCAAGCCTGTGACTCTAGGGGTTCATTCCCATTGGGAGGAAGAGATTCTGCAGGGCATTAAACGTCCCAGCTGGCCTCCTCCCCTGGGAACTCCCTATCCTCTGTCTGGTGCCCCCCAGCTGCCACCTTCTCTGGGACGGGGGCACCTGCGTGTCTGGGACTGGCAGAGTCTGCATGCTTGTCACCGCCTGGATTCTTTGCTGCAGGAGGGACCTGGGGCAAACGTGCAGCAGGATAGATATAACCTGCCGGCCTTGGCTCTGGGGTGCTGCATGGGGTGCCCCTGCACCAGGGAGCTAGTGCCAGCTCATTGCCAGAGGAGGGGAGAGGCAGGTGGGTGCAGGACAGAGTGAGGGGTGTGTGTGCATGCATGTGTGCAGGGAAGCCTGAGAGAGCTTGCCTTGGGGCACGTGCAGCCCCTCGCACCTCTCCACCCCCGGACACTAGCATAAGAGCTCTTGTAACCACCCTAGGGTGCTGAGTGATTGCGTCGCAGGACATGCGCAGGCTGCGTTGCTGTGCTGAGGAGCGGCCTCCTCGGGCTCAGTGCGCTCCGACTGTAGGCTCCTTGGGGCAGGGACTGGTGGCTGGGTGTGATCATCAGGGACTGGCTGTGCTGTCTAGAGAGATTCTGTATTTGTGTTGTTTTACTGGGAAGGCTATAGCGAAAGCTGATGCCTAACGAATCAATCAATAAAAGATGCTGTTGAGATCCGACGCTGCCCAGAGCCTCCTGCAGCTGCGTGGGAGGGTGCTCTGTCAGCTCTGCGCTGCAGGTGTCTCTGGGGCCCGAGAGAGCACAGGCCTTGGGCAGCTGGCGGCGTTGGCCGGGGGAGGGGGGGGAGACCCTCTGCCCATGGAGCTGGCGGTCCCAGTGGCAGGATAGCGTGGCAGGCGGGGGTGTCCGAGGGAGAGTTGATGCATCTGTAGCCAGCATTCATTTCCCTGATTTTGTGTGTGTTGATTGATGCCAATTTAAATAGGCAATGGCATAATGGTGAGGCGGAGCTTTACAAAAGTTTTCAAAAAAGCAAACTTGAAAAAATGACCCCAAACGCAAGTACCTAGAACGTATCCTCCCACACACCAGCCTGGAACCCGGTTTCTCCAGATAACTTTTCTGGAAGGGTCATCTAGTCCAACCCCCTGCCCCACAAAAGGAGATCCTCTCCTCTTAGCAGCTCAAGCAGTAGAGCTTTGTTGGCCTCTTCCTTAATTCAGGCACTAGAGAAGCCTTCACGCCCTCCCCAGTAAGTTAGGTAGCGGGCTGTTAGGATGCTGTAGCAGAGTTAGCAGTATGGCTGGATAGCTACGTTTTAGCCGGTCGTACTAGAATCTGGGGGTCGCATAAAATCTTAAGAGTTGGGTGGGATCTTGAGGGTCATTTAGTCCAACTCCCTGCTTGGATGCAGGGTGACTAGAGCTACAGCATCCCTGGCAGGTGGCGACCCAGACTTTGTGTGAAACCCTCCAGTGACGGAGCCTGCGATCTCCCTAGCCAGCTTGTCCCATGGCCGCCCAGCTCTGACTGCTAGGAGATTTTTCCTGATATTTTATTTATTTATTTATTTATTTTGTCAATTTATATCCCACCCCTCCTGAAAACAGCTCAGGGCGGCTAACAATTTTAAAACATAAAAAATACAACCATATAAAATTTAAAACAGTCATCATAATATTAACAACTAAACAGGGCTAGGCCACAATAAAACAATAAATAAGGGTAGGAGGAGATTAAAAACCCCTAACCCCCCTCCCCAAAGGCCTGGGCAAACAGCCAGGTTTTACAAACTCGCTGGAATGTTAAAAGGCTCGGGGCCAGGCGAGCTTCCTCCGGGAGGGAGTTCCAAAGGCGCGGTCCAGCCACCGAGAATGCCCTCTCCATTGTGGCCCCCCGCTTAACGCGGGGGACCTCCAAGAAGGCACCCCCGGCAGACCGCAGGAGCCGCTCTGGGGCGCGGAGGGCGAGGCGGTCCCTGAGGTACGAAGGTTCAAGTGAAATCTCCCTTGTCACTTGAACCCAGTGTTTATAGTCCTGCCCCGTGGAGCCCGGCAGAACAGGCTTCTTTTCACTAGACTAAACATACCCGGTTCCTTCAGCCTTTCCTCATCAGACTTGCTCCCCAAACCCTTTATCATTGTTCCCACCCGCCTCAGAACCTGCTCCAGTGTGTCAGTGTAGGCTGGAGTTGTTACTTCTGCCGGCTTGGAGATGACGCGTCTGTTGATGCAGCCTACAATCACATTCGCCTTTTTTGCCGCCGCATCCCATTGCCGACTCACATTCAGCTTGAGATCAACCCCGATCCCTAGATCCTTTTCCCATGTGCTGCTGCCAAGCCAGGACTCCCCCATCTTAGACTTGGACACTGCAGAACTTTACATTTCCCAAGTTGTCTGGCTACGCTCTCTTCCGCCCTCTGCCCTTGAGAAGCATCTTGGGCTAGGGTGAACCAGTGGGACCGGAGGAGGAGACCGCAAGGATCAAATCCAACCACTTCACCAAGGCAGAATTAGACCTTGAATATCTCTGACCAACTACTGTTATTTATCTAGAAACAGCAACGTTCCTGGCAGTGCAGAATCATTAATTAGAGACAGGTCTCTGTCCCGAGCGGCTTACAATCTAGGAGAGATGAGGGAGAGACTGGAAGATAGGATTGCCACCTAGGCACATTTTGAAGGAACATTTATGAAGCATACGTGTTGCAGGCTAAGGCCCAAGGCAGGCCCCGCAACATGTGTTCTTCATAAGCGTTCCTTACAAATGCGTGTAGGTGACAATCCTGCAAACACCCATGAAGTTGAGAAGTTGCAGCGTTTAGCTTAGTTAGGGAGGGGAAATGGGCCCCAAGTGACAGGTCAGGAGAGGGAGCAGCCTGTGGGGTGAGGAGCTGGGGGAAGCCTGATGGGAGAGGAAGGTGTTTGGGAGGGAGTTCCAGGCACAGGGGGACCCGGGTGGGTCAGGGAGGAGGAGAGGAGAGAAGTTCCTGGGTGAGAATGTAATGGGAGTTGAGTGCAAAACCCAAGGGTGGGGATATAAATTTCAATCAATTCTCTCCAGCAGAGTGGTGGTTTGCATTTCAAAGGAACCGAACACAGCAGGCGAGGATGAGCAAGCGGCCGTCAGTCACTTAAACATTTCTGCAGTCGCTTAAAAAGCCCAGGCCTGACTTGAGCCCAATCCAATAAAGCTCTTGTTGTATTGAGCCCCGAGGCCAGGCTGCTGGGGGTGGGGCTTGTTCAGGACAAGGAGTGAACGTTCGGAAATTGCCCTGGGCGAGGTCAGCACCTGCAGCAGAACTGGGGCTTTCACCCAGGTCTGTTTTCCCATGGGAATTTGTTCATTTATGTAAGGCTTGAGGGGCTCCTCAAGGCTCCTTCTCCTTGGAGGATTTGTGTCCAGAATCTTCGCTGCCCTCGTGCCCACCGGCGCCGTGTGCCAGCCGAGACCTCGCCAGAGGCCAGGTGGCAGCAGCTCATCCCTTGATTCCTAGCCACATGAAGCCATGGAATAAAAGAACGATGTGGGAGATTTCCAATCACATAATCTACACAGATCATACATCTAATTAATGCTCAGGAAGCAGAGAGATCCCATCCATTCTAAAAACTTCAGGGGAAAAAAAATACAAACTTTAAGTCTGCTTAAAAGTTCCATTTTTTATTGGAGTTTTTAATAAAGTTTAAACAGTCTACGCTCAGCAGTTCTCTAGTTGTTAATGAACATAGGCTGGGTCAAACCAACGGTCCATCCAGCCCAGCGTCCTGTCTCCAACAGCGGCCAGTCTCGGTTGCTTCAGAAGAGTCCCCAACAGGTTGAAATGGGGTGATGATCCACTCCTAATGGTCAGAGGTTACTGCCCCCAACCTACTTGGCTAAGATCTATTTATAGACCTGTCCTTGTGTAAACTCGGTTGTGCTGCCGGCCTTCACATCTTCTGGCAAGAAGTTCCGTTATGTTGATTGTACGTTGAGTGAAAAAGTACTTTTCAAATCGGCTGCCAGTTAGCTTCATGGAGTGTCTCCTAGTTCTCGTGCTGTTTGAGGGACTAAATAACGACTTTCTATTGACTCGTTCCACGCCGCTCGGGATTGTAGAGTGTTTTAACTTCACAAACGGGCAGATCTTAGACAAAGTTGGAATGTAGACTAAAAATGTTGTTTTCAGGGAAGTGCGATAGCATTTTACACGAATGCACTTGCAGATATTTCTGAGGTATTGGCTAGTAACTCCGTATCTCATAGAGCAGGAAGTTGGCATAGATTTTGTCTAGGAACCACAGTCAGAAGATGTGAGATTTGAACTGGTCTCCTTTCTTGGGCTGCAGGTCTGTGGTTAGGGGGGCATGGGGGTTGCTCTGCTAACATGATGGTTGGAGGATTCATGAACTTATTATTATTATTAACAAACATTTCTATAGCGCCAGCAGTGTACCTGGCACTTTACAAAGTAATAAAATAGACACGGTCCCTGCCCCTAGGGCTTACAATCTGAGAGACAGGAGCTGGGGGAGAGACTTAGGAAGGGGAACAGAGGGAGAGACAAGGGGTCTAACATTCATGAAGATGCGAGGTCTCAAGTGCACGTACTTGGCTTGGTTACGATGAGAATGACAGCAGGCAGGTCCATGTTGCAAGGATAAGGGTAAACCGATCGTAGGTATAGGAATAGTGGCTCCGCAGGATAAAGAGTCAGACAGAGCAGAGCGAAAGAGGTGAGTTTTAAGGAGAGATTTGAAGGTATGAAGGGAGGGGGCAAGGCGGATGTGGACAGGGAGGGAGTTCCAGGCATGGGGGGCAGCAAGTGAGAAGGGACGAAGGCGCTTAGGGGAGCAGGGAAGGCGTGGAAGGGTGAGAGAAGGGACAGAGGAGGAGCGAAGTGCACGGGCTGGAGTATGGAGGGCGATAAGTGCAGAGAGGTAGGGGGGAGCAAGGTTGTGAAGAGCTTTATAGGTGAAGACTAGGAGCTTGTGTAGGATTCGTTCAGGAAGGGGAAGCCAGTGAAGCGAAGAGAGGAGGGGCTGCACATGGTCGAAGCGGCTGGCGAGGTAGATGAGCCTGGCAGCAGAGTTTTGGACAGAGATGAGGGGAGAAAGGTGAGACCGGGGAAGGCCAGTGAGAAGGAGGTTACAGTAATCGAGGCGAGAGATGACCAGAGCATGAACAAGAGTTTTGGCAGACGAGACAGAGAGAAAAGGGCGAATCTTAGCAATGTTATGGAGGGAGAAGCGACAGGATTTAGCAACAGAGTCAATGTAGGGTTTAAAAGAAAGGGGTGAGTCAAAGATGAAGCCTAGGCTACGGGCTTGGGGGACAGGCAGGATGGTGACTCCATCAATAGTTATTGACAGTGAGGAAGGAGAGGAAGGATGAGGGGGGAAGATAAGGAGTTCAGTTTTAG
The DNA here is from genome assembly GCA_003113815.1 of Sphenodon punctatus. NCBI lineage: Eukaryota > Metazoa > Chordata > Lepidosauria > Sphenodontia > Sphenodontidae > Sphenodon > Sphenodon punctatus. Next base: position 59,664 of record QEPC01005668.1, on the reverse strand, counting down.
CCATGTTGAGTTTGAGTTGACGTTGAGACATCCAGGTAGAGATGTCAGAGAGACAGTTGATGAGACGAGCTTGAACAGAGGGAGAGAGAGAGGGAGTAGAGAGAGAGAGTTGAGTGTCGTCAGCGTAGAGGTGGTATTGGAAGCCATGGAAGGCAATGAGTTTGCCTAAGGATGAGGTATAGATCGAGAGGAGGAGAGGGCCAAGAACAGAGCCTTGAGGAACACCAACTGAGAGGGTAGTTTTTCCCAGGAGATTTGGTCAGGATGGGTGTGGTAGGGCATGGGATGGCCTTGGGGTCCAGGAGTCGGTCGCTCTGCTCCTGCCTCCACTCCTGCTCTCTGTTACTCCCACCTCGCGATGTGGGGGAGCGCAGTGGCCATGTTGGTCCCAACAGGAAGAGGAGGAGACGCAGCTGAGGGCCGTGGGCTGCAGTTCACTTGTCTAGAGGTGACCAAATCTCCTGGGAAAAACCTACCCTCTCAGTTAGTGAACTCTTTATCTTCCCCCCTCATCCTTCCTCTCCTTCCTTCTCTGTCCATACCCCCACCTCACTGGGGGGGCGGGGCATGGCATGGCATCACTCATAAGAACATAGTCCGTGCCGTACTGGGTCAGATCGACAGTCCATCAAGCCCAGCATCCTGTCTCCGACAGTGGCCAGTCTCTTTCTCTTGGGACAAGTACCCGACCAGTCACCTTGGGGCGATCCATTCCCTGTTGTTCCAGCCCCCAACAGTCAGAGGCTACGTCCCCCAAACCTACTTGGCTAAGAGCCATTAATGGACCGATCCTCCAAGAACTTAGCCAGCGGTATCTCCTTTTAAACTAGCTACGCTACCAGCTGTGACCACTCCCCCCCACCCTCTACCCACCCTGCCAGGCACAGCTCCCTCGTTCACATCTCTCTAAAAACCAATTAACAAAAGCTGCCAAATGCCGGCCCGGCCCGTCTGCCAAAACAGTAACTAGCCTTTGGCCTCTGCCTTCAGCTTTGGGATGGTCGCTCTCAGCACCAAGCAGTGGGTTTGCAAATCTTTTTTGGTCGGGAGCAGCAAAATCTTTCTAAAAAACAGGTAAGCGGCTGTTAAAAAGCCTCGCACATCCCCCCCCCCCCAATATCTCTGCAGCCGAGCTGTGAAGGCTGGCCCTGCCCATAAAGCCCTGATAGGTTAGGAATAGGCAGTGGGGAGGAGCTGGCTTTGCCCCTCCCCCAAGCCCTGATTGGCCAAAGGTCTAGGAAGGAGGCCCCTCCCCTCAGCAGTGTCTAGGGGAGTGGAAGGGGGAGCAATATATAATATCTTTATATAGTCCCCCCCTCCCTCCCCCCGGCACTTGGAGTGCTTCACATAGAACAATTTAACACAACTATTAATCCTCACAACAACCCTATGAGGTAGGTCAGGCTGAGAGACTATTGTGACTGGCTCAAGGTCACGCGGGGAGTTTTTTCTGGCTAAGATGAGACTAGAACCACACACACACCCCAGTCCAAGTACTGCACACTTGGCCATTACACCCCTCTCCCCCGCCCCGCACACTGCTTCCTCTGTCCCCAGGAACTAGGCCCCATCGTTGTTTGCTGAGAGAGAACTCGCGGTCCAGGCTGGATCTGAGTGAGTGCTGGGCTGCTTAGGGGAGCTGCGAGCAGAGCTCCTGAGCCCAGACAGCCTCCCTGCCCCTCACCGCCCCCCACTTGCAGCCTGAGCAAGGGCAGAACAGAACTGCCAGCAAGCTTCATCGCGGCTCCTGTGCCGCTGGCTGCTGGATTTCAGCCCTGTCTGAGCTCTGCAGAGCAGCCTGTGCTGGGGAACCCAGTTGGATCCAGCCCGTTCTGAGCCCCGGGAAGCAGCAGCGCAGGCGCCTTGCAGAAGGCCGTGGGGCCGGAGCACGTCCGTCGTGTGGGAGAGGAAATGGGAGTGGCTGGGAAAGAGAAGACGAACTTTAATTTGGTGTTTTAACTTTGTTTAATATTGTTTTTTAATTTCTTTTGTATTTATTTGCGATTAGCTTGTGGTTGTAGCCACTCTGAGGCCTTCAGGAGAAGAGTGGGATAGAAATCTGTACTAACAATGATTGACCGTGTCCCGCGTTCGATGCTTCTGTCAATGCAGCCTAAGGTGGCTCCGGCCTCCCCTGCTGACTCATGTTGGGTCTCTGATCCGCCACGGCTGCTAGCTCCCTCTGCCGCCGCGCCGCTGCCCGGCCGTCGTCCCCCATGTTGTATTCACACCTTGGGTGGGCTTTGCCCTCGTACTCGTGTCCCTACGGTGGCTGCCGGGTGCTGCCGCCAGAGGCAGGACGCTGGGTGAGAGGGGCCCGTGGGCTAAGCCAGTCTGTAGGCTTCTGTCTGACCACCAAGCCCTCGGTCCCAGCGGCTCATTAGCTGGTCCTTCCTTGCTGCCGCGCCCCCAGGATTTATTTTATTTTATTGTATTTATTTTATAAATTTCTACCCCGCCCCTCCTGCGAACAGCTCGGGGCGGCTTCCAACCATAAAACCATAGACAATACGCATAAATGTTTTAAAAACATCAGCATATATAAACTATAAAATATTGAACAGGGCCCAGGGACATTAAAACAATAATTAGGGTAGGGGAGAAAACCCTAACCCTCCCTCCCCC
>QEPC01005668.1:30460-49715 GCA_003113815.1 Sphenodon punctatus | reverse complement strand
CCCCCCCCCCCCCCGCCTTCAGCAACTGACAGTCTGTCTAGTGGCGCGCTTGCTGTTTACACGCACAGCTGGCAGGGACGGGGGGATTCAGGGATCAGCCAACCCATAGAAATAGCCTGTCCTAGGGCCCCAGGAGCACTGGCGCTGAGGCTACCAGGCCTGGCCTCCCTGCGGGACCCCTTCTGTCTGTGTGGCCTGGGCCTTCGAGCGTACTGGCCCGGCCCCACGGAGGAGAGCAGCAACGGCGATTAAAGGGCTGGGAGCATAAATCCTAGGAGGCGAGGTTGAAGGATTTGGGCGTGTTCAGCTGGAGAAAAGACTGCGGAGGGGATAGAGCAACCGCCAAGAAATATTTGACAGGCTGCCATGAAGGCTGAGAAGAAATATTCTCTCTTGCTCTGGGGACAGACCACAGGGACAAGGCGCAGACAGGGAGGGCTCAGGGAAAGTTTCCTGACAGTGGATTCGTAGGCGCGGCGCGGCGCGCGAGCCAGCGAGCCGTTCCCCGGGATCGGACAAGCCGCTGATCGGTCTAATGGCTGTTTCCAGATGAAAAGCCATGAGTTTGTCTGGTCTGTGTTACTGGTGGCATTTCTCCCAGGAGGAGCTGCGTGCCTGTCTCATTCTTCCTTGAGAGAGAGAGAGAGGCAGGCGCTGCTTTTGAAATTCTCCACGGCGGGAGAGCATTTCAGCAAATGGAGGAACTTACTTTTCTACGCACCATCCGGTCAGCCTGTGGAACTCCCTGCTGCAGGATGCTGGGACGCCGGTAGCATCCCTAGTCTCAAAACAAGGGTTGGCTAAGTTCATGGAGAAGAGGGGCTGTAGCTGAGACGGGCAACGGATGCAGCCTTGTGCTCTGGGTCTTTCTGGACGTGGGGGGCTGGGCGTGACTGATGTGATGGATCAGTCTGTAGACTGATGGCTGTAGGCTGATGTGATGGATCAGAAAACAACTCCCGCCCCCTTGAGCCCAGCTAGCCCAGTATCCTGTCTCTGACAATGGCCTCTACTGGAGGCCCCATGGCATCTCTTCCACTTTTCTCTGGAGCCTCCAGTAGGGGCCATTGTCAGACAAGCTGGGCTCAAGTGTGTGTGTGGGGTGTGTGTGTGTTTCCTGCCCTAAGACCTTGCCTCCTCCTGACTTTCCGTAGGCCTGTCTGTTTCCATTGTGTGTGTGTGTCTCTCTCTCTTATTGCCTCTGCCCCATGTCTTTGCAGGATATAGCCTCATTGCCTGCAGGGCTGGCAAGCTTCTGATTAGTGATAAAATCTTCTTCACAGTCCTTCCTTCCTGAGCTATAATTCGCCAGCAGGAACGGGGAACCCTCACTCCCCAAGCCCGTGAGCCGGAGAGGGAGCGAGAGGTCTTGCTGCATGGGGGGGAAGGGACACAGGGAGAGGGGGTGTTGAGGGGAGTACTGGGATTTGGGAAGGGGTCATATCTGGCCTGAGGTGCCCCACTCCTGCTCTCTACAGGACGCGGTGGCTGTAGCTTCCCTCCTCTGATGTAAAATGCAAGAAGGGAACGGAGGCCAGGCCTGTTGTGTTAGTGGGAGCCATGGGGCTGCTGCCCAGAGCCAGTTTGCACAGAATGAGCGGTGCTGGGCAGGCCGCATGCCGGGCCGCTACGCGATAACCAGGGCTGCCTGCCTGACCGGGGGGGCGGGGGGTGTTAGAGGTTCCAGCTAATCGGTGGTTAATGACTAAAAGGACACTAACCCCAGCCACAACCAACCCACAAATGCCCAGGAGCCTTTGGTAGCCACTTGCAAGAACCAGGGGCTGTAGATAGAAACCAGAGGAGGCTGGGGACATGGTTTTGGTATGGGTGGGGAGTGGGTGGGGAGAAGCACAAGGACGCCCACCGAGGACTAGGAAGCTCAGCATCACTCTGGGGAGGTCGGGGAGGAGGTCACGTAGGGAAACATAATCCAAACTCTGCGTAGACAATGCTGGGTACTAAGCTAGGAGTTACCGCTCAGGGAAAGGATCTGGGGGTGATTGTGGACAATACAATGAAATCCTCAGCGCAGTGCGCAGCAGCAGTCAAACAAGCAAACAGAATGTTAGGAATTATTTGGAAGGGGATAGAGAATAAAACTGAGGACGTCATAATGCCTCTATACAAATCAATGGTGCGACCGCACCTGGAATAGTGTGTGCAGTTCTGGTCGCCCCATCTCAAAAAAGACGTAGCTGAACTAGAAAAGGTGCAGAGAAGGGCAACAAAAATGATCAAGGGCATGGAAGGGCTCCAGTATGAGGAGAGGCTTGGAAGGTTGGGGCTCTTCAGCTTGGAGAAGAGACGACTGAGAGGAGATAGGATAGAGGTCTATAAAATCATGAGTGGTGTGGAACTAATAAACAAGGAGCAGTTATTTACCCTCTCAGCGAGTACTAGAACTAGGGGACACTCCATGAAACTCAGGGGTTGCAAGTTTAAAACAAATAAAAGAAAATATTTTTTCACTCAGCGTATAATTGGGTTGTGGACTCTCCTGCCAGAGGCTGTGGTAAGGGCCAGTACTAGAGCTGAGTTTAAAAGAGGTTTGGACAAGTTTCTGGAAGATTGGCCCATTAGCCGCTATTAGCCAGACAGGATCAGGGAACATGACGGGAGCTGGGGGGAAACAACAGGGAATGGATCCCCCATGGTGACCTGTTGGGTGCTTCTCCCAAGCCACCGTGATTGGACACTGTCGGAGACAGGATACTGGGCTAGATGGACCATTGGTCTGACCCAGGCTGGCACTGACTATATTCTTATGCGGATGCTGTCTAGCTCCGTTTGGCTGTGTGCTGCCCCAGGATATATTAAGCCATTGTGTCCTTTCCTGGACAGTAACTCCCTTTTGTGTATCTTCTCTCTCCCCAGGTGTTCAAATGCCCTAATGTGATGCATTCTCCAGGCCTCTCCTGCCCCCCCAGGACCTTCCATGGGTAGCCCCAGAGTGGCGGATGTCCTGGAGAGTGATCCCCATGATGGATAGCCCACCCAAGCTGACAGGAGAAACGCTGATTGTCCATCACATTCCCTTGGTACATTGCCAGGTCCCCTGTGGCAGCAGCAGCAGCAGCAAGCGCACCAACCCATTCTGCCAGCCCAACCTGGGCGTGGCGCGGATCCCCACCCTGCCGGAGCGGAACCTCTCCCAGACCGACTCGCTGGTCTACAGCAGCTTGCTGCAGGCCTCGGACGCACTGCTGCCAGCGGTCGATGCGCCCGACGACAAGGAAAGCAAAGCGAGAGACTTGATCCTCACCGGCAGCACCAAGCGGCAGAACCCGTTCCTGCTGAACGAGGACGAGAACCAGGAGCTCTTTGGCGATGGGCTGGGGCAGAAGTCCTTCCACTTGCACAGCTCCCTGGTGGGTGGTAAGCCTGCCTTCCATCTGCACGAGCTGGCGCTGCCGCCCTTCCACCTGCATGACACCAACCACGTTGTGAAGCCCTGGAACGCGGCCAGCCGCTCCGGCGTGGTGGAGGGCCAGGAGGACAAGCTGGCCAACGACGACGTCCAGAAGAGGAACAACGTGAATCGCTGCCGCCTTGCCTCAGAACGCATGGAGCTGGACGAGTGCAGCTGCCAGCAGCAGGGGGACTCCTCCACCTTCTCCTTCGAGGCAGGCGTGGAGGAATGGAGTCACGGCAGCTCCGACGAGTCGGTGAGGAACCAGGAGGCGCCGCGCAGCCGGACGTGCAGCTGTTCCAGCACGGAGCAGCGCTGCCGGTGCCACAGCCTGTCTAGCCAGTCGGAGCTGGCAGATCACCAGATGGGCTACATCAGCGACTCGTCCTGCAACAGCTCGGACGGGGTCCTGGTCAACTTCAGCGCCCTCTACAACAAGATGAACAGCCACTCGCGCTCCAACCTGAACTCGGCCAACCTGTCCTGTGACTCGTCCTTCTGCAGCCACTCGGACACGGGGGCGTTCTACCTTGACCTGCATTCGTCGCCCACCGAGTCCAAGATGTGTGAGTCGCACCATCCGGAAGGCTCGGGGAAGGCGTGTGCTTGCCACCACCCCTCCTCGCCCATCCTAGATGACAACTGCAACTCCTACCACCTGCACTGCGAGCCGTGTGCCTCGGACAACTCGGAGCTCACCTCCTGCTTCCAGAGCCAGGCCCGGCTGGTGGTGGCCACCCAGAACTACTACAAGTTGGTCACTTGTGACTTGTCTTCCCAGTCGTCCCCGAGTCCGGCAGGTTCTTCCATCACCAGCTGCTCCGAGGATCACACCAAAGGGAGTCCCGTCCAGCCCACCGAGTACTACCTGTTCCGGAGGCCAGAGGCCAAGCAGGAGACAGACTGCTCCAAGGAGGAGTCACAGGGCGAAACTGGGAAGAACACCATCGAGGGGCAGGTGTACGTCAATGTGTCCCCCCCGAACCTCAACAGCGGGAGGCAGCGGTCCCGGAGCTATGACCGCAACCTGGACCACAGCCCCACTGGCAGACTGGGCTCCCTGGAGCGCATGATGAGCTGCCCGGTTAAGCTCAGCGACAGCCCGGCCCTCACCATCCAGTGCTCCCCGCCAAAGCGGGTGACGTCCTTCGCGGAGCTGGCCAAAGGCAGAAAAAAGAATGGCTCCTCGCCGCCGTTCCGGACCAGTGGGGACTCCTCCCTTGAGTTCTCCCCCATCCCAGAGCTCCAGAAAGATTGCCCGATCTTCTCGGAGGACCGGGCGCGCCGCAGCCAGAGCCTCCCACCCATGCCCTTTGTCCGCTGCCTCAACCGCAGCTGCGAGAGCTACTGCACGGGGCACGGGTTCGAGAGTGGCCAGAGAGCATGCTCCAACAAGGACTCACCCTGGGGGGAGATGCCGGAGCTCGCACAGGGGATGTCCGAGGAGGCTGGGCCTGTCTACAGCCATGGACAGAGAGACGTTAGAGCCAGAGCTGACGGTAAGACCCCAGTCTGAAACACTGGTGGATCCCCTGACCGGGAAGGGGAACGCCAACAAACAGTCATGATTTGCCATGGGAAAAACTCATAAACTAGCCCCAGAGTTTCATTTCATAGCACAGGCCCCCAAATAGGGGGTGGGGGGAACCGGTCTCTCTTCACCGGCTTTGGTTTTTACAATTTCCGAAAACTGGTTTTTTGTTTTTGTTTTCAGTTAGTTTAATTTGTCCCAAACTGAAAATGCTTTGGATTGACAGGAGCTGCAGTGTTGGTTTGCAGGTGCCAGATGCAAAAACATCAACAACAAAAAAGCACAAATCTAACAATAACTTGGGAGAAACCAAAAAGTTTTGGGAGAAGTAGATGTTAATTTTTTTTTTAAAAATCCTACCAAAAATAACATTTGTTTGGAGAGTTTCCACCAGCTCCAGTGTCTCCCTATTACCCAAGCTGGACCCCCTTGTTCTCTCTGTCCTGGTCTGATTATTAATTATGATGATTATTAGTTCTTATTTATATAGCACCAGCAGTGTAGCTGGCAGTGCACAGTCCACAGCTATAGACAAGTCCCTGCCCCAAAGGACCTACAATCTAGGAGAAACAAGGAAGGGGGAGAGAAGGGAGAGGTGAACATAAGGAAAGGCAAGGAGGTTGAGAAAATGCAGGTGCACGCGCTTCACTTAGTTACAGGGAAGAGATTCTGAGTGTGGGATGAGGATGGAATTTCACTCATGATCAGGGAAAGCCGGGTTTTCAGGATGGATTTGAAAGTTGGGAGGGAGGGAGCAGAGCAAATGTGTCCAGGGAAGGAGTTCCAAGCCTGGGAGGCAGGAAGAGAGAAGGGACAGAGACGTTTAGAGGAGCAGGCGAGTCGCGAGCAGGCGAGGGTGGGGGCAGAGGAGGAGCAAAGCTCCCAGGAAGGAGTGTGGCAGGATACAAGAGCGGAGAGATATGGGGGAGCAAGGCCGTGAAGAGCCTTGAAGGTGAAGCCCAGGAGCTTGTGCTGAATGCGTTCCCAAAGAGGGAGCCAGTTCAGGGTAGAGAGGAGGGGCTGAGCGTGGTCAAAGTGACGGGCAAGGGGATGACTTTGGCAGCCGAGTACTGAATGGAGATGAGAGGGGTGAGATCTGAGCAGAGGAGATGAGTGAGGAGGAAGTTACAGTAGTCAAGGGGAGAGATGACTAGAGCGTGGACTAGGGTTTTTGCAGTGGGAACAGTAAGGCAGAGCTGCATTTTGGCAATATTATACAGGGAAAGCAGCAGGATATAGCAACCGCCTAGAACTGAGACATAAAGGAGGGAAGAGTCAAAAATGAATCCCCGGCTAAGCACCTGAGAGACCGGCTGGATGGGGACACCCTCAATGGAAATTGAGAGGGAAGTAGGAGGGGAATGTTTTGAGAGGGGGAAAGATGAGGAAGGTCACAGAAAGAGCAAGTGGTTGAGAAAGCAGAAGGGGGGCGAGTGGCAGAGACGGACCAAAGCAAGGTGGTGGACGGAGACAGGAAGGGCATCAAAGGAGAGATCAGAGAGAGAACAGTTCTTAGGAAAGACTAGGTCAAGGGAGTGGCCGTCATGCTGCGAAGGGCCATCGGTCCACAGGTGAAGGTCAAACAAAGAGGTCAGCGAGAGGAAGCGGGAAGCAGCAGGGTCAGAGGGGGTGTCCACATGCGGATGAGGATGGGAGTATTGTTGTCCGAAGGGAAGGAAGAAAGCCAAGCATCAAAGTCAGAGAGAAAAGAGGAGGGGAGCCTGGGGGGCGGTAGAGGACAGCCACGTGGAGCTGGAGGGCCGAGGAGAGCCAAACGCAGTGGGCCTCAGAGGAAGAAGGAGGAGTCCTGCAGGGTTGAAATTGGCAAGGAGCGGGCCAACAGCACCACCACGGCTGGGGCAGGGATCGGTGCCCGGCTCTTGGGCTCTGAGGGAATTGCTAGAGCCATGGGGGAAAGGCGAGATCCTGTTTGTGTGGCGGGAGGGCAGGCGGGCAGGAGGAATGTAGCCAGGCAGAATGCCAGGAGGAGGAGGAGGAGGAGGCGACGGCTCTCCCATTACAGCTCTCCTCTCCAGAGAGCGAGTCCTCTGCTCCCTGCCAGCCCCGAGGGGATGGAGTCAGCAGCTACGGAGACTAAGGCTAAGCTCTTGGGGACTGTCCCCCTCTGGGCTGGGCTGTGGGGCTCTGGGCGTTCCTGCAGCACTCTGGGTGCTTCCGCACAGCGGGCGGACGGTGACCCCTGGGCTCCAGGCAGATGAGAGAGGCGCTGTGGAGACGGCTGAGCTGCCCAGTCCGGGGGCAGGAGGAGCAGCACAGGTCAGGAATCCCCTGTCTGGGAGGTAGAGTAGCTCTCCGGGAAGAGGCCCGGTCGTTACCTGGATTGCAACCCGCCCAGCACCTCTTCCCTCAAGGGCCGCACCCTGTGGCTGCCCCACAGCAACTCCCTTCCGTGAAGGTTCTCCGTAGCCCTAGTCAGAGAATCTTCCGGAGACGATGGAAGAGCTTTTGGTTTGGGCAGGTGGCGAGAAGGGTGGGGAGGCTGGGGTGGGGCTTTTATGTCTGTCTGTTTTATCTGTTTTTATTGGCTGTAACCTGCCCCGAGCCCAAGGGGAAAGGGAACGAGAGCAATCATGGTAAACAGGGCGGGGAGCTTGTCCCTCGTGAGCTGCCGGCTACAGGTGCTTGTTTTCCTCCGCTGGATTAAGGAGCTTTTATTTCCCAATACTTTTTTCCTGGAAAGGTCCTAGACGCCGCCCTCAGCGGTGCTGAGCTTCAGTCTCCTGTTACCAGAGATTCCTGTCAGCTCGCGCGGCGGCCCTCTCTGCTCCCTCACCCCCGTTCTCACCTCCTCTTAGAAATAGGGCTGCAGCTTGGGGCTCAGATTCCTTGCGGTTTCCCTGAGGATCCCCGTCCTCGGGTTTGCTGAGTTCTGAGTAACCGAGGAATTACCCTGGTACACGAAAAACTCAGCAAACTCCGTGGTGCTTGGAAGGGGAGGCAGAAAGCAGCAGGGGGGAGTGGGAAGGGACAGGGAGAGGGGGGGCCGGGCCCAGCAAACTCACCGGGAAGTGGCTCCGGCGCACCTCTGTGCATGTGGTCTGGGTCTCGGAGTCGGGCGCATGCTGCTGAGGGGGACTCGGCCTCTGCGCATGCTGTCCGGGAGTGCGTTGGGAGGTCTCAGAGGCGCACCGGAGCCGCTTCTCAGTGAGTTTTCTGGGCCCCCCTTCCCTGCCCTTCACCCTTTCCACTTCCCTGCCCCTGCCATCTTTCCTGGCCACTGCTGCCCTCTCCCCCGTCTCCTGCCCCTTCTCAATACTCGCCCAGTCTCCGACGATCAGGCCGAAATCTCGGGCCCGGGACTCGGAGACTCAGGAATACTCGCAAATGATTTGTTTTGCTACTCCCTCTGGGCGTAGCATCCCCTTGCTGTTTATATGCAGACGACACGGTGCTGATTTCACAAACCAGCATCGGTCTGAGACGCTCCATGCAATCGTTTGGGGACTGCTGCCAGGCAGAACGTCTGTCTATTCATTATCTTAAGACCAAGGTTTTGGTGGTAGGGTCCAGAGGGGCCCAGAAAGTTCATCGCTGGGCAATAGGCCCAAACACCATAGAGCAGGTCCAGCGCTTTAAATACCTGGGGCTGCTTTTTATCTCCAATGGAGGATGGAGAGCCCACTTCATAGCTGCTCGAACCTTGGCCAAGAAAACTACCTCGGCTATAGTAAAATTTTTGATGGGAAAGGGGGAAAATTGGTTCTGCCTGCTATACGCTTGTTTAGGGAGAAGGTTATCGCCCAATTGCTGTACTCAATTCCTGTCTGGGGTATCTCCTTAATAGTTTTCTGAGAGCAATGATGGGAGCCCCCAGAGGCACCCCACAGGTAATTCTAAGAGCGGAGGCGTGTGCCCTTCCCCTTAGAACACATGCCCTCCCGGCGGTGGTCAACTTCTGGGCCAAGGTGGCTTTATTTCCCCCTCTTGGGGAGTCTCTATTAACATTAACCTTGGAGAGTGGGTTGCTAAGAGGGGTTGAGCGGGAAATCCACCATTTGGGATTTTCCCCGGAGACCCTGGCCCAGTTAGGAATGACTGCGACGAGAAGTCTTTTTAAAAGGAGGATCCAAGATCAGTCACTACAAACGGAGGGGGCACTGATGGCCGCCCAGAAGATTGTGCCAACCTATCTACCCTATTTGGCGGAATCTGCCGCCCCATACTACCTCCTTGTATGGGAAAACGCCGGGGTGCGAGAGGCCTTCCTTAAAATGAGGGTTAACATGCTGGCCTCTGCGGTACGGGAAGGCCGCCAAAAGCAGGTGCCTTGGGCCCTACGGATTTGTCCTTTATGCTCCCTGGGGGAGGTTGACACCTTGGAGCACTTGATTTATCAGTGCCCCGCCCTAGTGGACCCCAGATGCAAATACCTGGGGAGGAGCAGCGCGGGCCAGGCGCTGGTTTCAAAGGGGGTACAGCACCTGCTCAATCCTGCGGACTCGGAACAAGCAAGGGCAGTTGCAAGATTCGCACTGGCAACACAAGCTATCCGCAGTCCCTTCCCCCCCCTAACTGCCCGTGAGACGCGAGGCGGCGGGTTGGACCCAAAGCCGTGGAGAACCAGGGCTGGTTAAGAAGGGGTTAAGTGCGCACTTATGATCCCCTGAGTTCAAGACAATTTGCATTGTCTCAGCGGGTCTAAGTTGTTTTGGTGACACGAGAAAGGTAAGAGGCCACTGAAACCAGGGGCTGATTTTAAATAGTTTAGTTCTGTGATGGGGTTCTCCCCTAGTAATGCAGTGGCTTGTGGACTGGGTCACCAGGTACTTTAATGTATGTGTTCCATACGGCAGTGGGCCGGTGGAAATCTGTAAAGGGCTTTGCCCAACAAACAAACATTGATTGTTTGGTTCTCCCTCAGTTCAGCCCTACTTAAACCGCGTCACTCAAGTGTCAGTAGGTGGAGAACTCACTGCCCTCAATGATTGTGCTGACCCTTCAGAGAGAGCATCGCCCTAGAGCCTCTCTCCGCCTCTGCTGCCCTTTCCACACAACCCCTGCTTTCCGCGATCCCTAACCCACCCACCCCCCACACTGTAGCCGTCCCCTGCGTTCTGTACCCCCAGGCGCCCACAGCGCACTTGGCCTGAGTGAGGGGCCTCTGTCTGACCCCGCTCCAATCACTCTGTGTCACTGTCCTGATCCTGCTGCTATTTAATACTCAGCCAGTGTTTCTCTCGCTTTCCCAGGTAGGACTTTACTCTGCCAAGTGTGACTCCCATGAAACCGGGCAGGGGGACCTGGAGGCCTCTCTGAGCCAAAAGGAATTTACCGTGCTGCTAACCTGGCTTGTGCAGTTTGCAGGGGCTGCACGCCCCGCCCCCCGCGGCGCTGGGTGAGAGGGAGGGGCTCCACAAACACACTGCAGGGCATGTTCTCTGCGACGGGGGTGTAGGCGCTGCTGCAGACTGTAAGGACTAGGCGTTAGCACCAGGGCACCGTGGATTCTGCAATCCCCCCCCCCCCCCACACCCCTCACCAAATTCTGCAAGTAGAATAAAGTATGCAAATTAACCACAGCCTGCTAATCTTGTATGCAAATGAATTTCCCAGCATGCCACTGCATCAGTCTTGAACATCTCATGGTTTGTTTTGTTTTTTAAACCCTTACATAATCTCCCCCAGACCCATCCCCAGGGCCGTGGGCCGCTTCTCTCCAGCACGGGTAGCACAGAGCCTCCTGGCCCCAGAATGAATATCGGCACCCACTCCGCCGGGAATTCTGCTCCCCCTCCCGAGGCAATTTCTGTCTCGCCAAATGCAAAAATAGTTGTGATTGCAGCAGTCCCAAACGTGTGGGCTGGTTGTTACTAGGCTTTCCTGGGGAGCGTTGAATGCAGAGCAGGAAGGGATCGCTGCCGCTCTGGGCCGAGCCCGCTGGGAAGGCGCTCGGAGCCAAGCGATTGACCTGCCAGACGCTCGCTGCCCGCGCAGAAACTGCCCCCTGATGCAGCCGGGCGCTGCCCCCTCCCAGCACGAGCCGCGTACAGAGGGGAGAGACTCCAGGGCCCCAGAGGGAGGTGGGAAGGTTTCTCCCCTAGCTCCCTTGCTGGGCAGAGCTATCGTGGTCTAGCTGGAAGCTCGTGTGGCCAGACCTCCGCAGTGTGGCCGGCGTTTGTGCGTGAGCCTGTTTACACAAGCAGGTCTCCCGCGTGAGCTTTCACATCTGCATGCGCCAGTCACTCCCGCAGGCGGTGAGTGTGCGCAGACACTGTCGCACCCACCTGTGCGGGCAGATTCTCTTGGTCACAGCTGGAGGGCAGTCTCTCCGGCAAGACCCATTGCTCCTGGCTGTCTCCTCTCCAGGGGCAGCAGACCCGCTGTGCCGGCTCCAAGAGGCAAGCTCTTTTATGTCAGTGAGCAGAAGTATAAGGAGGCCGGGGTGTGTGTGTCCTAGTTTGTCCTGCAAAATGGGAGTTTTCTCTTGATGCAGCCAACAAGTCGCCGTGCCCCAGGAATGAGGCCTTTGGGCAGGATACGGCCCTGTCAGGGCACTGAAAGGGTGGTGCTTAGAGGGGATGGTGCTAGGCAGTGGGAGCTGGAGGGGAAGGAGGAAATTGGGGTGAGGGCGGGTGTCAGGACGTCCCTAATTCTGACTCTGAAGCTCCCTGCCCCCCACCCACGCCGGCTGAGTTGCATGAGGCAGTCTGCCCCCTCCTTGGTCACTCGCACTCCCAGTTTATAACAGCCTGACAGAGTCTCGGGCTCCCTGGAGCAGCTCGACACTGTTAGGGCAGCTGAGCTATATGGGAGGCTTGCAGGATCGGGGCCTGATGGGTCAGGCAAGCTGTGGGCTGGAGCCAGCCTGTGGGTCAGTGGCCAGGAGATCAGTTCTGAGAGAGGGTGCCATACCTGGGGGTAAGCCAGCCCAGCTCTGAAGCCGATGCAGAGGTCTGGCCAGGAGGCCAAGGAATGGGCAGGTACCGGGATGGGAGGGAGGCTGGAGGAAGTCTGCTCATCAGGGGAGAAGCAGGGAGGAAGGGTGCAAAGTGCTGGGCTGCTCTGCAGAGCCCGAGTCTCTGTCAGCTGTGAACGCAGGCACCAGTGAGGGGGCAGGCAGCCCCAGAGCCTCGTGGGAGGCGGGCTTGGTCCTGCAGCTCAGCCGTGGGGGGGAGGACGTGACAGCAGGGGGCCTCTCCCTGGGCGGTCCTGGCCGCCGCGGAGCACTCCGTGCTTGTTAATTCTGTGCACTCGTGCGTGGAACCAGGCTGCCGCCGCTGCCTCTGGAAGGAGAGCCACGTCCGGGACGAGACCCAAATCCAGCATCACGTTAATGCAGATTCTTGCTGGGCACCGGCCTGCAGCAGGGGATGCCTGCCTGCCCGCCCGCCCGGGGCAGCCTGGCTTCGGTCTCCCCTGCGCTGCCGGTTGGGGCAGTGTCACCGCCTGGCTCTACCAGAGGAGGCAGCAGCCTGCGGACACGGCCCGGCCCCAGCAGCTGCCAGCTGCGTCGGGAAGAAGGAGGGTGGGTTGGGCTGTGGTTTGGTTTTGCCCTCTGTGTCCAAGCCCCGGCTGTGACATTCCTCCTGGAGCCTTTCTTTGGTCATGTTGGACATGCCTGCGGGCAGCACCAGCTTAGCAAAATCACACTCTTTCTTTCTTTATTTTTGATGTGTTTATTTTTTTAATTTCTATGGCGCCCTCGACACAAGGTCCAGGGCAGCACACAATGCACAAACCGAAAAAACAGTTATAAATGTTAAAATTCATACAATAAAACCATCCTCCCCCACCCCAACCAAACCCCAACTCTCCTCTGGCCAAATTATTTTCCAAATAAAAAGGTTTTGCACCGTTGCCGCCTCTGGAAGAGAGCCGGGCTGAGGCTCAAAGAAACCGCCACAATACGGGGAAGCAACCGCGAACGCTCTCCCGCCCCACGGACAGCGGTCACAGACAGAACACACGCCAGCCCAAAATGATACTAAAACGAAAGACTTGCCGATCCTCTAAAGCCTCTGCTTTCCTTAGAAGGCGGCACTCACTGGGCAAGAGCACCAATCAGCACACTTTGTCAACTGCGGGTCACTGCACACCGGGACCAACTCGCCGTACCCTGCCTTAGGCTCGCCAATGTCTATTTATTTATTTATTTATTTATTTATTAAATTTTTACCCCGCCCCTCCTGAACACAGCTCGGGGCGGTTTCCAACAATAAAATACAATGTCGCCAGGATTCTGGGCGTCCCTTCTCTCTGACTGTCCCCCAGAGGGCCGTGACCGGATCCGGCCCTCTCTGGACGCCGCTCCTTGCTGACTGCGCCATCAGCCAAAGGGTTACTCCCAGGTCGCCTGGATCTTATCAGCGCCGCCATGGTGGCATAAAGTGAGGGTCAGGCTTGTCTCGAAGTGGTTCGAGAGGTCACCAGGGGCAGTGACCACACAGACACAGAGTTTCAAGGAGAGATGAGAGAGAGGTCCCTGCGATCAGCTGGGCACGCCTCCCTGTGGGTATCATTGGTTAGACTTGTTCGTCCAGCGAGGGCTCGCAGGGGTGTGTGCTCAGTTGCTGCCCCGATGCTAGGAACTCCCTTCCCCTGGAGGTTCAGTTGAGTCCGAGCCTCAGCGTCTTTCGGAGGCAGCGGTGTAAGACCTTTCTCGTTGTCAAGGCATTTGGCTGGCAGGGATAGGGGTTTGGGGTGGGGTTGTGAGGGGGGTTGGAGTGGGAGATGGGGAGGTGGTGTTGGGTGTTTTCGGGGGGGCTGTGGGATGGTTGGGGGGGTGTTGTATTTTGCTTTTATGGGGTTTTATGTTTTATCCATGTTGTTAACTGTCCTGAGCCTTCAGAGAAGGGCGGGATAACAATTTGAATAAATAAATAAAAGTGAATAAATAAAGTTTATGTAAAAGGCTTGGCGCTGTCATCCATGTGTTTGTCGCCTGGAGGCTGGAGTACTGGCATGCCCTCTACGTGGGGCTGCCCATGTGTCCCCTGGCTGGGGGCTGTCGGGACCCCCACTCGCCTTGTCCCTTGCCCCCGGCAGTCACAGGGTTCAGAAATTCACAGTTGGGTCAGGCACGTCTCGGGGCTGGCCAAGAACGCCCGCCCTGCTCTGTGCACGGGGGCAGCGAAGACGAGGAGAGCGCGTTTGGGGTTTAAAGAGCAGCGTTACGCTTGCAAAGGGAACGCAAAAGGGCCTCGAGCGAGTCCGGAACGGGCCCAGGGGACAGAAAGGCCAAGAAGCGCATGGCTGACTCTCCGTCCAGTCCCCGGGCGAGTCCTCCCCAGGTGTCGGGAAAAGTCTTGGTTCCTGGATGGGCGTCTCCTCTCTGTGTTCCCCAGCCGGGGGACAGGGCGTCGGCTTAGGGTCCCGCACAGGATCCCGCGCCCCTGCAGCCCCACACGGGCCCCACCGGCTGCAGCAGGAACGTCCGTCCCAGGGTGTTGCCTCTCCCCTGCTTTGCCATTGTCCCCGAGTGGGTTTCGATGGCCCCGGTGGGTGCCTCAGTGGCCGTTAGCCTGGTAGCTCTGCCCGTGCAGAGGCTGCTAGGAAAGCTGAGCCACAAGTCACCCAGCGTTCAACCGTGAGCTGGGCCCCAGCCACATTCCCAAACATTTATGTATTTATTTTATTTAAAAACGTATACCCCGCTCCCACCAACCCTAAGGCAGCTCGGGGCGGCTCACAACATCTTAAAATCATACATTAAAATCAATACGAAAAGGGTTACTGAAACAATCAATTCATCATTAAAACAATAAAGGTGGTAAACCCCTTGGCGAAACCCCCCCCCGCCCTCAAAGGCCCGGACGAACAGCCAGGTCTTACAAGCCCGACAAAAGGCCAACAGGCTGGGAGCCCAGCGAGCTTCCTCTGGGAGGGAGTTCCACGGCCGTGGTGCGGCCACCGAGAACGCCCGCTCCATCGTGGGCCCCCGGTTCACCTGGGGGATCTCCAAGAAGGCATCCCCAGTAGATCTCAGAGGTCGCTGCACGGCCCGGGGAGTGAGGCGGTCTCTCAGATAGGAGGGGCCAAGGCCGTGTAGCGCTTTAAAGGTCAAAACCAGCCCCTTGAATCAGGCCCGGAACGCTATCGGCAGCCGGTGCAGAGAACGGAGCACCGGTGCTCCGTGCTCCCGGTGACCGTCCCCATCAGGAGCCGGGCCGTTGCATTCTGCACCAGCTGCAGCCTCCGAGTCGTCACTGAGGGCAGCCCCACGTAGAGCGTGTGCCTTGAGGTGATGAATGCATGGATAAGGGTGTGGTCAGAGTTTGAGACGTATGGGCCAAGGGATAATCCATTGCTAGTACAGTGAACATGGGGCTTAGCACCCCAAGACCTAGCTGGAGTATACGGCTCCGTGCACGTGCAGTGGTAAAAGCAGGGGTTTCCCAGGACACCATGGTGACGGTTCGGAAGCTGTAGCTAGTGTGAATGCGGTGGCTTGTCTCCTTACAGGGACGGGCCGCCAGGAGCACATTCAACCGGTGCTCCGGGCTCTGCACTGGCTGCCGATAGTCTTCCGGGACTGGTTTTAACCTATACAGGCTGGGCCCTGTCTGTCTGAGGGGTCGCCCCACTTCCCATGACCTGGGGAGGCCCTTGCAGTTATTGGGGGGGGGCGCCCTAATGGAGGCTTCCCGCTATAGACTGGTGGGGACCGACAGGCGGGTGTTCTCAGCAGCTGCGCCTGTGGTGTGGAACTCGCTCCCTGGGGGGGTCCCTCTCAGCCCTGATGGTCTCACCTTCCGGCGCCTTCCGCCAGACGTTCAGTGACGGGGAGGGGAAGGGTGAGGGGTTGGTTTTGCTTCGTTTTATTTGCACACCAGCATGAGGTTTCCTACTGATTTAAATATTTTATTTATTTTATATTCTAGTGTGTTATATTATATTTATGTACATATATTGTATTTTATGGATATGTTTGACTGTAAGTTGCCATGAGCTGCCGGAGGCAGATACTGAAGGGATAGAAATAAATAAAATAATAATGATTCTGTTGCTGATGGAAGGTCGGAAGACGAGACAGACACAAGTTCCTGGGGTTAAACATGGGACATGCTTCAGTCATCACAGATCAACGGATATCCCTGCGCACTCGGTCCCACCAGCCAACCCCACTCTTTATTTATTTATTTATTTATTTAGTAATTTATACCCCACTCCTGCTGCTAAAGCAGCTCGGGGTGGCTAACCATTCATAAAAATACAATAAAAATAAATACAAATATAAATACATCATAAAACATTTCTGTCCATATGGAGGCCATCAAAAAATAACCAAAACCCCTAACCCAACCCCCTCTTCCCCCGTCTCCCTCACCAAAACCCCGACCACCCTAACCCAACCCCCCTCTTCCCCCGTCTCCCTCACCAAAACCCCGACCACCCTAACCCAACCCCCTCTTCCCCTGTCTCCCTCACAAAAACCCCGACCACCCTAACCCAACCCCCTCTTCCCCATCTCCCTCACCAAAACCCCTACCACCCTAACCCAACCCCCTCTTCCCCGTCTCCCTCACCAAAACCCCAACCACCCTAACCCAACCCTCCTCTTCCTCACCAAAACCCCAATCACCCTAACCCAACCACCCTTTTCCCCGTCTCCCTCACCAAAACCCCAACCACCCTAACCCAACCCTCCTCTTCCTCACCAAAACCCCAATCACCCTAACCCAACCCCCTCTTTCCCGTCTCCCTCACCAAAACCCCAACCACCCTAACCCAACCCTCCTCTTCCTCACCAAAACCCCAATCACCCTAACCCAACCCCCCTCTTCCCCGTCTTCCTCACCAAAACCCCAACCACCCTAACCCAACCCCCTCTTCCCCCGTCTCCCTCACCAAAAACCTGGTGGAACAGCCAGGTTGTCATCAAAAGGAGAAGAGGTGCGGGGCCTCCCGGGCCTCCGCTGGGAGGGAGTTCCATAGCTGAGGAGTGGCCACTGAGAACGCCCTCTCCATGGTCACCCCGTGAGATATCCGGGGGACTTAGAGAAGGGCGCTCCCAGCCATCTTCCGAGCCGTGTGCCTTCTCGGGTCTGACCTCCGACACAGAACCGGCCTCGGGCGAGCCTGCCCAAGACCGCCAACGGCCTTCAGAGGGGCAGGGCTTCCATCCTGCCCTTTTCCCGGCAGCTGGCCCCAACCATCCATTGGGGTTGAGAAGGAGAAAGCATGTGTCTCCCCGTCCCAGACACCGAACCGCAGCGCCCCCAGTCGGGCAAGCCTGAGTGAACCACGTTTCGACACCCCCCCCGGGCACCTTCCTTGCCCTACTGCCCCCCAGGGAAGACTCCTTAGGGTTGCTGGGCGGGACCCCGCTGTGACCAATCCTGACACCTGACTAACCCCCAAGCCAGCTCTCCATTCGGACACTGCAAAGAAAGCAAACACCCCCCTCCCCCCCGCTAAAGCCAATCAAGCGAGTGGGGGGAAATTCCTTCCCGAGCCCCAGAAATGGGCGACCGGGCACCTCCCACAGCGCCGCCCTGGAAAGCCTGCACAAACTGAACACACGCATGAGCTTCTAGGGTGGGAGGGAGGGTTCTGCTGTCTCCGCGTCCTGGCTAAATACCCCCTCCCCTGCCCTGCCCAGTCACATGGGTCCCAGGCTGCGAAGCAGGTTGAACGCCCCCCCCTCCCAGCTGACCAGGTGTGCTCACCTGACACGCCCCCGCCTTGACCCGGCTCCTGGGCTCCAAGCTGCCCGGCCTCTCCTCCTCCCCCCGCTGCAGACCCCTCCCTCACCTTGCAGCGACCCAGACACCAGCCTCTAAAGAGAGAGTTTAGAAAAAACGTTTCATGTTGCCCGTACAGGATCTGAGCTTGCGCAGAAGCGGCGTAAGAGAAAACAACAGTCAATGAACGCGGTGTCAGCTTGACTTGTCTTTCTCCCGGCTCCTCCTCTTAAAAGCATCCGAGTTTGGAGTCCCGATCTTGCCCGTTCCAGAGCCGGTTCGAAGCCTAGAGCAAAACCATGTTCTTCTGTGCTGGCAAGACCGCCTGTGCTGACGGGTCGCTCTCTACAGGCTGCCAAGCCCACAGAACTCTCCCTCTCTGGTTAATGGAGAGCTCTGTGCCCTGCTTTCTCTCGCTTAGCTTCGTTAGTGGTGCAGAGAATAGAAACTCCTCTTGTTCTGTGCGGGACTTGCGTGTTCACTCCCTCTGGTTCCCCAGCCTGTGGCGGGCGTGGCAAGCCTTCTCCCTCTCGGGGGCCACTTTGCAAATCAGTGTGAGCTCTGAGGGCTGGCTGGAAATTGGGGGTGGTGGGGGCTTATGGGGGGTGCTCTGGAAGGGGAGGGTTCGGTTCATGGATCTGTCCCCTCTCCTTGTGCGCAGGCCCTCGGCTCTGCTCCCTCACCCCGAGCTCAGTCTGTCGGTGCTTGGGGGGAGGAACTGGCAAGGTTCCCCACCTCTGGCCCATACATTGTGGATATGCTGCTCCTTCCCAAGTGCACGTAGAGCTGTTCCGTTGGTCATAACTGTACGCTAGCTCCTGCAGCCTCTCAACGGTCTGGGACGTGTCCCACTTATCGGAAGGACCACCTCCTTCCCCGGGCCCTAAGCCGGCCTTTGCGGTCTGCCGGGAGCACTCTCCTTGAGGCCCTGGACTGTCGGCAGATGGCCACCCTGAGGAGGGTGGTCTCGGGGGCTGCCGCGCTGCTGCTGCGGAACTCCCTCCCGCCTCTGCTCAGCTCCCAGCGGCCGCGTGAGACCGTATTGTTCTGCCAGGCATTTGGAGAAGGGCGGGGGGGGGTGGTGCATTTATGTTTTATTGTAATTGTTGTTTTATGACGTTTGTTTTTATGATTTGATATTGTTAGCTGCCCTGAGCTGCCTGCGGCAGGCGGGGTGGGGGGATATCAAGAATATAAAATAAATGGCTAACCCCAGAGGCTGTGGCTCTGGGAGTCTCCATGTGGCCTGTCCCCTGCCTGTGCTTTCCCTCCCTGCTCTCGCCTGCCAGCCTGCTCCTGCTCCTGCTCCTGCTCCTGCTCCTGCTCCTCCTCGCTCTTGTCTGCTGGCCTGGGCTGCTCTCTCTCTCTCTCTCTCTCTCTCACCCTCTCTGGTTCTGCTCTCTCTCTGTCTCCCCCTGCAGGCGGCGGCGCAGACAGCAAGTCGGTAGTGCGCTATAGCAAGGACCAGCGCCCCACCACGCTACCCATCCAGCCCTTTGTGTTCCAGCACCACTTCCCCAAGCAGCCCAAGGCCCGGGCCCTGCACAGCCACTTTGCCTCCAGCCTCTCCCAGCTCTACAGCTACTCCGCTGGCCGCAACGCCAGCCAGCAGCTCTCTTCCACCTCCCAGTCCTCCGCATCCGCCACCTCGGCCGACCAGCCCATGGC
>QEPC01005665.1:1390-12060 GCA_003113815.1 Sphenodon punctatus | reverse complement strand
ATTTATTTATTTATTTTTCAGATTTATATCCCGCCCCCTCCTGCAATGCAGCTCGGGGCGGCTAACAACAACAATAAAAACAATTAAAATTCAGTTAAAATATAAATATAAAATACATCAAAAAACAGGGCTAGAAAACAGTAATAAATAGATAAATGGGTGGGGGATTAAAATCACCCCCCCCCTCCCTCCCAAAGGCCTGGGCAAACAGCCAGGTCTTACAGTTCCGCCGAAATGTCAAAAGGCTTGGGGCCTTTATAGCGTGTAAAGGTCTCCCTACCGCACAACGGACCGCACTGCTGTTCGTACGCCACGTAGTGAAACTTCATGGATGGCCTAAAGAAATAGTGAGCGATCGAGGATCCCAGTTCATTTCACGATTTTGGACGGCGTTATTTAAGGCACTACGAGTCAAACTAAGACCTACCACCGCCTACCACCCGCAGGCTAACGGGCAAGTGGAAAGAGCCAATCAGACTCTGGAACAATATTTGAGATGCTATATTAGTTACCTCCAAGATGACTGGTACGCATGGTTACCCTTGGCAGAATTCGCCTACAACAACGCTTTAAATGCCTCTCTCGGAAATTCCCCGTTCTTCATAACCTACGGGTATCACCCACAACTAGTCTCTCCCGATATCCCATCCGTAACTGTCCCAGCAGCAGGGGCGCTAGCACAACAGCTACATCAAGTACATGCTCTCGCCAAGGACATGCTGGACAAAGCCCGCCAACAATACAAGCATTATGCCGATCAACACCGAAGGCCAGCCCCCCAACTACAGCCTGGCGATTGGGTTTGGTTGGATCGATGACACTACCCCTCCAAACGGCCTTCAGTCAAACTAGATCATCAATATCTTGGACCCTTCCCAGTCCTAAAAAAGGTGAATGAAGTAACTTATACCCTTCAATTACCCCCGAGAATGCGCATCCATCCCACTTTCCATATATCACTACTCAAGCCTGCTATTGCTCCCCATGAGGCTGAACTTGCTGAGCCTGTACCACAGCCAGAACCAGGGAACACTGACCCTGTTTACGAGGTCCGTGGCATCCTTGACGCGAAACTTCAGTGCGGAAGGCTACACTATCTTATTGATTGGTGGGGCTTTGGTCCCGAAGAGCGATCGTGGGAACCTGCAACACATGTCTGTGCTCCGCGTCTCCTTCTGCTATTTCATCGCCGCCACCCCGACAAACCGGGCCCTGCACGACGCCTGGGGGGGGGGGCCTCGAGGGAGGGGTACTGTCAGTCACAGCGGCCGCCCCCTGGCGCGGCGACTATCCCCTACAATCAGATGCCCTGCCCCCCCCAGCACGAACCAGACGGAGGCACCTCTGCAACGGACCAGGCCTCCCGCACGCCCCGCCAGGACGCTGACAGCGGGAACACCCCACGACGCAGTCAGGCTCCGCCCCCCCGTTGCGCCGATCTGCACGCCTCCAGGAGCGTGCAGAGGGCGGGGCTTCCTCTTCAAAAACCGGCCTCACTGTAAGTTTGGGGCCGGTGAACAGAGCTTCTGCCTGGATGAACTAGCCCCCTCCCGCTTGAAAGCTAAGCGCAAGACCGTTGTGAGATTCCCTCTGTGTTTGTCTCCCTTGTTGCCTCCATTCCCTTCGCCTTTCCCCATCCTTGTTTGACGTGTTTCTTGAAAGTGATTTCTTGTATTGCCTTGTGGTTGCTTGAACTCCTATTTCCTGTTACTCCTAGAAGGTGTGAGTGGGTGGTGTGAAGGGGCCTGCGGGCCTGGCGTTTCTGCCCCCTCCCTGGGTCCCCTTCTCTTCCCTTCCCCGCTCCAGTGTGCAAGCCCCTACATCCCTGCTCCCTTTACCCCGGGTCCTTACCTTGTTCCCCCTGCACCAATCCCCACAGTCTCTACCATCCCCCTGTGGTGTGCAAGAACCCTGCCCCAACCAAAGCTCTGTGCCCTATGATGATAGGGGCCTAAGTTCCAGGTGCGAAAGCCCAAGGAACGGCCCAAATACTATCCTGACAGGCCGCCGGGACCCTCATCGATTACAACAGAGCTCTCGGAGAGTGTGTGGTGCGCCTGGGCAACCCTTGTTCCCCCTTCCTTTCCCCACCCCTCCGACAGCAGGCCCCCCTCATGCACATACGGATATGTCCGGAGGATCCTCTAGTCTGTCTGCATCGGAAAGGGAAGTAATTTATTTTCCGTGGTGGATGGTGTCTCATTTCCTGGGGTCTGGGGCCACTCCTCACAGCTGCTCCAGATCTCTCTGGAGTCTCAGTCTCTACACCATGATCGTCCTTCCTCTCCCCATCCTCCTTCTCCTCAATGTCTGTGGGTATCGCTCTCCTTGGCTGTCTAGTGGGTTGGACAATAGGGACTGAGAACCAGGACTCCTGGATTCTCTGGGAGAGGGGGCTAGTGGGTTAGAGCAGGGTGGAGGAGCTTGGAAACAGGACTCCTGGATTCTCCAGGAGTGCAAGTGTGCTAGAGCAGGGGACTGGGTTCTCTGTGAGGGACATGGGAGGCTAGTGAATTTGAGTCAGGGATCTGGGAGCCAGGACTCCTGGGTTCTCTGGGTGGGGAGTGGAGGGCTAGTGATTTAAAGTGGGGTGGGGAGCTGGGAGCCATGATTCCTAGGTTTTATCTGTCTCTCTTCCTCAGCTCTGCCAAAGCCATCTCTTATGTGGGACCGGGCTCCATGTCTGGAGGGAGGGTACCGGCTCCGCTGCTCAGCCCCCAGTCAATTTGGGGGTAGCTGGTTCACCCTTTACCGGGAGGGGGCCCCAGAGCCTGTCAGCAGAGAGAGAGCACCAGGTGCCGAGTCTGAGGTGACCTTTCTCCTTCATCGAGCCAGCCCAGGAGACCAATTCCGCTGCCAGTACCAGAGCCAGGGCACGGGAGACCCAGATGAATCCCCCCTCAGCGACACTGCAAACATCACAGACGGTAGGTAGGACAGAGGCTGGCCTGGCATTGGGTTAGATGGGTCCATATAGGGCTGATCTGGGAGCAGCAGAGAGGGGAGCAGGGATACTGGGCTAGATGAGCCTGTGGGACTGGTTCAGAGCAGTAGGGCTGGGGGTATACTGGGCTAGATCCATGGGGCTGATCCAGGGCATTAGGCAAGGAAGGGCTGGATGAGCCCACGGACTGATCCAAGGCAGTAGGGAGGGGAAGGGGGGATATTGGGTTAGATGGCCCTGTAGGGTTGATCTGGAGTGGCAGGGCAGGGACGGGGATCCTGGGCTAAATCCTGGACCCTAGGCCCCTTCCTCTACCCGCAGAGAACCCACGTGTCCTGATTCCGAACCCCCCTGCTCTAACCCACTCCCTCTCACACACACTTGATACTATTCTCCTCTGTCCCTCCAGACCACTACCCCAAACCCTCTATTTCTGTGAACCCCAGTATAGAGGTGGGACCCGGTGGACACTGGCTAATTAGGTGCTGGGCCCCCTACTCCGGAATCAGCTTCGTCTTGTACCAGTCCCGGGAGTTTCGGATGGAGCAGTTACCCGAGGGTGACCCCCCCACAGCCCAGTTCCTTCTGGAGAATGTGACTGCGGCTGACGATGGCCGATACACCTGCTACTACCACAGCCTCACCGAGCCAGTTGTCTGGTCCAATGCCAGCAATGCCCTGGAGCTCCGGGTGCAAGGTGAGGAGTGGGACTGGGGGCTTTTGTCTCTAGGGATGGATGGAAGGAGAGAGAGCTATCTGGGTGTTTGTGGGGATGGAGGGATTGAGGAGGGGCATTTGCAGGGATGGTGTTTGTGGGGAAGTGGATGGAGGGATGAGGGTGTTTGTAGGGATGGATGAGGGAGCAAGGGATGGGGGTGTTTGTGGGGATGGAGGGATGGCTGCAGGGATGGAAGGGTGTGTTGGTTTGTGGACAACAATTGAACCTCTTTGATCCCCTCCCCTTGTGCCTTTTCCTGACTGGATGCCCCTGCCTTGGTGCATGCTGGGAGTCCTGCTTCCCCTGCCTTTACGGCAGAATCTAATGGGAAACTCCTAGCCCTAACCAACTGAGCAAGCATCTTTCCTGGATCCAGTGTGTTTGTGGGGGTCTCTCATACACTTTCTCTCTCCCCCCCAGACACCATTGCTCCAGAGCCCTTTATCTTGGAGGTGTCAGTGGATGCAGCAAGTCAGTTCAGGGTGAATTGCTCCGTGCCCCCTGGCATCACCGGTGGCTGCCTCTGGCTTTACCGGGATGGGGAGCCCCTGGCCAGGATCCTGTTCCCACCAGAAAACATGGGNCGTGTTTCTTGAAAGTGATTTCTTGTATTGCCTTGTGGTTGCTTGAACTCCTATTTCCTGTTACTCCTAGAAGGTGTGAGTGGGTAGTGTGAAGGGGCCTGCGGGCCTGGCGTTTCTGCCCCCTCCCTGGGTCCCCTTCTCTTCCCTTCCCCGCTCCAGTGTGCAAGCCCCTACATCCCTGCTCCCTTTACCCCGGGTCCTTACCTTGTTCCCCCTGCACCAATCCCCACAGTCTCTACCATCCCCCTGTGGTGTGCAAGAACCCTGCCCCAACCAAAGCTCTGTGCCCTATGATGATAGGGGCCTAAGTTCCAGGTGCGAAAGCCCAAGGAACGGCCCAAATACTATCCTGACAGGCCGCCGGGACCCTCATCGATTACAACAGAGCTCTCGGAGAGTGTGTGGTGCGCCTGGGCAACCCTTGTTCCCCCTTCCTTTCCCCACCCCTCCGACAGCAGGCCCCCCTCATGCACATACGGATATGTCCGGAGGATCCTCTAGTCTGTCTGCATCGGAAAGGGAAGTAATTTATTTTCCGTGGTGGATGGTGTCTCATTTCCTGGGGTCTGGGGCCACTCCTCACAGCTGCTCCAGATCTCTCTGGAGTCTCAGTCTCTACACCATGATCGTCCTTCCTCTCCCCATCCTCCTTCTCCTCAATGTCTGTGGGTATCGCTCTCCTTGGCTGTCTAGTGGGTTGGACAATAGGGACTGAGAACCAGGACTCCTGGATTCTCTGGGAGAGGGGGCTAGTGGGTTAGAGCAGGGTGGAGGAGCTTGGAAACAGGACTCCTGGATTCTCCAGGAGTGCAAGTGTGCTAGAGCAGGGGACTGGGTTCTCTGTGAGGGACATGGGAGGCTAGTGAATTTGAGTCAGGGATCTGGGAGCCAGGACTCCTGGGTTCTCTGGGTGGGGAGTGGAGGGCTAGTGATTTAAAGTGGGGTGGGGAGCTGGGAGCCATGATTCCTAGGTTTTATCTGTCTCTCTTCCTCAGCTCTGCCAAAGCCATCTCTTATGTGGGACCGGGCTCCATGTCTGGAGGGAGGGTACCGGCTCCGCTGCTCAGCCCCCAGTCAATTTGGGGGTAGCTGGTTCACCCTTTACCGGGAGGGGGCCCCAGAGCCTGTCAGCAGAGAGAGAGCACCAGGTGCCGAGTCTGAGGTGACCTTTCTCCTTCATCGAGCCAGCCCAGGAGACCAATTCCGCTGCCAGTACCAGAGCCAGGGCACGGGAGACCCAGATGAATCCCCCCTCAGCGACACTGCAAACATCACAGACGGTAGGTAGGACAGAGGCTGGCCTGGCATTGGGTTAGATGGGTCCATATAGGGCTGATCTGGGAGCAGCAGAGAGGGGAGCAGGGATACTGGGCTAGATGAGCCTGTGGGACTGGTTCAGAGCAGTAGGGCTGGGGGTATACTGGGCTAGATCCATGGGGCTGATCCAGGGCATTAGGCAAGGAAGGGCTGGATGAGCCCACGGACTGATCCAAGGCAGTAGGGAGGGGAAGGGGGGATATTGGGTTAGATGGCCCTGTAGGGTTGATCTGGAGTGGCAGGGCAGGGACGGGGATCCTGGACTAAATCCTGGACCCTAGGCCCCTTCCTCTACCCGCAGAGAACCCACGTGTCCTGATTCCGAACCCCCCTGCTCTAACCCACTCCCTCTCACACACACTTGATATTATTCTCCTCTGTCCCTCCAGACCACTACCCCAAACCCTCTATTTCTGTGAACCCCAGTATAGAGGTGGGACCCGGTGGACACTGGCTAATTAGGTGCTGGGCCCCCTACTCCGGAATCAGCTTCGTCTTGTACCAGTCCCGGGAGTTTCGGATGGAGCAGTTACCCGAGGGTGACCCCCCCACAGCCCAGTTCCTTCTGGAGAATGTGACTGCGGCTGACGATGGCCGATACACCTGCTACTACCACAGCCTCACCGAGCCAGTTGTCTGGTCCAATGCCAGCAATGCCCTGGAGCTCCGGGTGCAAGGTGAGGAGTGGGACTGGGGGCTTTTGTCTCTAGGGATGGATGGAAGGAGAGAGAGCTATCTGGGTGTTTGTGGGGATGGAGGGATTGAGGAGGGGCATTTGCAGGGATGGTGTTTGTGGGGAAGTGGATGGAGGGATGAGGGTGTTTGTAGGGATGGATGAGGGAGCAAGGGATGGGGGTGTTTGTGGGGATGGAGGGATGGCTGCAGGTATGGAA
The DNA here is from genome assembly GCA_003113815.1 of Sphenodon punctatus. Lineage (NCBI taxonomy): Eukaryota > Metazoa > Chordata > Lepidosauria > Sphenodontia > Sphenodontidae > Sphenodon > Sphenodon punctatus. The sequence goes on along the minus strand of QEPC01005665.1, from coordinate 5,604 downwards.
GGGTGTGTTGGTTTGTGGACAACAATTGAACCTCTTTGATCCCCTCCCCTTGTGCCTTTTCCTGACTGGATGCCCCTGCCTTGGTGCATGCTGGGAGTCCTGCTTCCCCTGCCTTTACGGCAGAATCTAATGGGAAACTCCTAGCCCTAACCAACTGAGCAAGCATCTTTCCTGGATCCAGTGTGTTTGTGGGGGTCTCTCATACACTTTCTCTCTCCCCCCCAGACACCATTGCTCCAGAGCCCTTTATCTTGGAGGTGTCAGTGGATGCAGCAAGTCAGTTCAGGGTGAATTGCTCCGTGCCCCCTGGCATCACCGGTGGCTGCCTCTGGCTTTACCGGGATGGGGAGCCCCTGGCCAGGATCCTGTTCCCACCAGAAAACATGGGGCCCCCCAGCTTCAACCTCTCTCAGGAGGCACTGAGGCCTGGCAGGGAACTGAGCTGCCTCTATGGGGGGAATGAGAGTGCCCCAGTCTGGACACAAGGTGAGTTGTGGGGGTTGAGGGCAAGTGATAGAAAGGCAGAATGGGAGGGTGGATGGATGGATAAAAAGACATACAGGGAGATATGTATATGATACATCATATTGGGGTAAGCTTAGAGTGAGTGTCAGGGTGGGTTGGGAGCCAGAACTCCTGGGTTCTCTGGGAGGGTTCTCTGAGTTAGAGCTGTGGAGGGTTGAGAGCTAGGATTCCTGGGCCCTTTGGGAGGCAGGTGAGAGTTAGTGGGTTAGAGCAGGGAGGCTGGGAGTTCAGCCTAACTAACTCTCTCTTTTTCCCATTCCCCCAGATTTGCACACTCTGAGCCAGGATTTCACAGAGGGTAACATGCTGCGCTTGGGGATTGCAGCACTGATTCTCTCACTGGTCCTGTATTTCCTAGCAGACGCCTGCCAGGCCCAGGGAAAGCTGGGAGCCTGAGCCACACGAGCAGAGAACCCAGGAGTCCTGGCTCTCAATCCCTCTGCCCTAACCCGCTAGTCCCCACTCCCCTCCCAGAGAACCCAGGAGTTCTGCTTCATCACTGAGGTTTCCCTCTTAGTCCCAGGACCTGGACACCTGCCTTTCATTCCTCCACAATGGGTCCATGCGTCTGTCTTTCTCCCTCCCTATGTGTTGCCCTCCCCAGATGGCAGAGGACTTGGTGGACTCCTCCTTCCAAATAGCGCTGGGCCCTGCACCTAGCGGGTGTCAGCCATTGAGATCTGGCAAATAAAAGCAGTAGCTCAGAAGCGAGACTGGTTCCGAGAGATGTCTGGTTTTGTGCATCCGTGTCTACACCCTTCTTCTACCTGGATGTGTGTGTGCACTTGCATGCACTACTTTCCCCTGCTGGCTCAGCGTGTGTGTGCTGTGCAGGTAAGCGCGGTGCTCTCCCCTGCTCGCTCTGTGTGTGTGTGTGGTGCACACGTAAGTGTGGTGCTGCCCCCTGCTGGCTCTGTGTGTGAATCTGTCTGTGTGTGCATGGTGCTGCCCCCTGCTGGCTCTGTGTGTCTGTGTATGTCAACACACACATTTCAGATCTTAAACATCGGGATGAAATTCTGCGTGAAACTTCTCCCAGAATGTTTGGGTGTAAAAGGTTCTCCTGGTAAACTGCTTTGCTTCAGGCAGCTGTGGTCACTTGGTTTCCATGGCAGCCTGTCACGTCGACAGCTGCGGCTACTTTAGGTTGCCTCAGGGCAGTGTTTGTGTGAAGAATGCATCCAGGAACCGCCTCGGGGCAGTGTGTGTGAGAAAAATGCATCCGGAACTTACTTGTGGGCTTGTAAACCCGGAAGATTGAAACATCCAAAACTTTGTGTCTGTGTGAACGGTGCTGCTGCCTGCGTGTATGTGTGGGTGGGTGAGTGAGAGAAGGGGGGGTGGGGGGGTTATAAATGAGATGCTACCACTCCTGGCCACCCAGGAGCCACTCATCCAACTTCCCATCTCTGGGTGGAACAGGGGGATGCACACTTGCACAAGAAATCTGGAGTGTGCCATGCAGGGCAAGCCAGAAAAGTGTGTGGCAATGGGCACCCACACAGCCCCATCCCGTATGAACTGGGGAGGCCACGCATGCCAGCAGACAGGCTCCCTGCTCATAGGCACTGTGGGAAGGGGGGGTACAGCCTTTGCAAATCACAGGAACTGGCCACGCGCACTAGGGAGTCTGGTTCCCCAGCACTCACGGCCGGGACATATCAAGTTCAAAGGCCAGTCTGGTGCTCTTCCCCCTCCCCCATGGTCCATGGCAGGGGGAGCATGAGGCGACTGCCACGGTAGCCATGCTTGGAGCTGCCCGTTAGAATCCCCCTCCCCACCCACTCCACCTGAGTGGCTGCCCCGCCCCTCCCCAAACTTTGTTCATTTAAAAACACCCAGAGATTCTGCCTTCTTTTCCCTCCAGCCCAGCATCCTGTCTCTAACAGTGATTGTGTCGGGTTCTAGGCCCCAGACTTCTGGTGATTGTAAAGCCTCTCAAGACATGTCTCTAATGACTGTTCTGCAGCAGGGGGGCATTGCTGGTGTTACATAAAACCTGAGTAGTAATAGTCAGAGGAAAAGTGACAAACTGGAGAGGTTTTAGACGATTGTACTGAGATAGGAGCTGCATGATAGTTAACGTGGAATTCCATCCCTGTTTAAAAGCCTACCTATTCAAACCTGCGCAACTGCTAGGAATTCTCTTTTGAAAATTTGCCTGTGTGATCAGGGAATGGTTAGGCATAAACCAGGAAAATATTAAAGAGATCTGGGATTGGTCTACTGAGCAGTGGGCTATTAGAGAACCCAAGAACACAGGTCGTCCAAGCCAAGGTTGATGAAGGAACTGGGAATGTTCATTGGGGGGGGGGGGTGCGGGAAGACAACAAAGGTAGGGAGGAGACAGGGGAGTAGGGGAATAGGCTTAAATTGCAGCATGGGAACTTTAAGTTAAATATTAGGAAACACTTTCTAACTATAAGAGCAGCTGGGCGAGGCTATCAGCTGCCAAAGAAGGCTGGGGAATTGCCTTCGAAAACTAGCCGGATAAGCCTCTGTTGTAGGCTGAGTGCATCCAGGGGGACAGGACTAATTGTTATTCATTGTTATTATTTATTTATTTATTTATTTATTTATTCCTATAGTGTCAGCAACGAACGTGGCACTGAAGAATAATGAATTAGAGACAGCCTGGGCCTTGCCCCGAGGGGCTTCCAGTCTAGTCGAGATCAGGGAGAGGAGAATGCAGGGAGAGACAGGGAGACATTCACAAAGTGGTGCAGTCGCAGGGCATGTGCGACAGGGGCCCTGAAGGAAAGGGCGGTAGCGGAAGCACGAGTGAGCAGTCTGTGCGGTGAGGAGTTAGGGAAAGCTGGATGGCGGAAGGGAGGTTTTCAACAGAAATCTGAAGGGAGGAGCAGAACAAATATGTTCGGGAGGTTTTTTTCCCCAAGAAAGGAGTAGCATGGGAGAAGGGGTGAAGACAGTTTAGGGAGTGGAGATCTGGTGGCAGAGGAGGAACAAAGTTCCCAGGTGGGAAAGAAAGACAGAAAGGAGGGAACAAGTTCAGAATGAGCCTTGAAGGTGAAGACAAGGAGCTTGTGCTGAATGCAAAAGGGGAGAGGAGCCAGTCTTGGCCATATTAAGCTTGAGCTGATGGTGAGAATCCAAGCAGAGAAATCAGAAACAGCTGGTGATGAAAGACTGGATGGAAGGGGAGAGAGTAGGGTGGAGATAGAGTTGAGTTGTCAGCATACAGGTGATCCTGAAAGCCGTGAGATTCAATGAACTTGCCCAGAGACAGAGCGTAAAGGGAGAAGGGAAGAGGGCCAAAACGGAGCCTCGGGGAGCTCCAACCAAAAGGGGAAGGGACATGGAGGAGGAACCAGCAAGAGGGATGCTGAAGGAGCTGTTAGAGAGATAGGAAGAGAACCAGGAAACCAAGGGAGCGCAATGAGTCAAGGAGGAGTCGACAGTGTCAAAGGCAGAAGAGAAATCATGCAGGATGAGGATGGCATTTGAAGTCTTTTCTCTATGGTTCTAAGTTTCTCCTCCATAGGTTTGGGATATTAAGGATCCCAGGGGGACTTCTTCCAAAAGGAAGAAAATGGAAGTTCTGGGGAGCACAGGAGACACCTTGGCCACATGAGCCATGAGATAAACCGAGGCACAGAAAAAGGACAGTTATGAAATGGCATGGTATGTTAGATGCTAATCCTGGAACAGAACCCAGGAGTCCTGGCTCT
>QEPC01005664.1:0-12683 GCA_003113815.1 Sphenodon punctatus | reverse complement strand
AGTGAGAATGGGGGCTATTGTGGGCCACCCAGTAGATATTAGAGAAAATAGAGGGGACCAGGTTGGTCACCCTGTGGTAAGACCAGCTTTGCATAGAGATACCATGAAAAATCAGAAGTGACGGAAGTGCAAAATACTGAAAGCATGAACTGAAATAAAAACTAATGAAAATGCAATTGCAATTGAACATGTGAATGAAAACTAGAACAAAATGACTGAAATCAAAATTGCAAAAAATCAGTTGCTCAAACATCACAAGTGTCATTTGGGTCAACTACAGCCTATCCAACATTGCAAAAAAACCAAACCAACCCACAAACATTTCTTTGGCTGCCTGCTTAAGCTCTAGTTAGCAGCAGTGCTAGCTGGGTGCAGGATTATGCTGTAAACAGGCAAAACAGATGAAAGATGGGGAAGGATATAGAGGTACAAAGAATCTCAGTAGCACCAACCTGGGATATTTTGCTGCAGTGCTCCGCATAACATTTATTTATCTAACCAATGTAACTCATTGGTGGGGAGCAGGAACATTGGGGAAGACATCCAGATTTTTGAGGGAGGTACCGAATGAGGGGTCCTCATGTGACTCTCAGGTACTCTGAAAATATCAGAAAATATCAGAGTCACCCCCACAAGCAGAACCCCAACTTAAACGCTGCATGGTGACCCACAGTTTTTCCACAGAATTTTGCTTCTGGTGAGATTCTCATGGAAAATAGGGAAATTCTGCAGGATTTCCATGACAGTACCCACCTGGTCTTGCTGCTGCCACTTGCAAGGGTGAAGTTACTGTACCGCCTGTCTGTTCATGCCGCTGTTAAAAGGCCGCCTCTGAAAAACTGCTGCCTGCCAGCTCCTTCTGTTGCCATCCGCTGAAGGGCTGCCTCCACTCGGTAAGTAGAGGGTGGGGGGTACCCACTGCCCCTCTGCACCATGTGGGTTGGGACTTTTCCCTGGGCCCAAACAGTCCATGCTGAGGTGGGGGTTTACCTGCTGTGCCCTCTGCATTGCTATGTGTTTGGGAGGGATTGCCTGCTGTACCCTCTGCATTACTATGGGTTGGGTTTGGGGTGGACTGCCTGCTGTGCCCTCTGTATTGCTATGGTTTGGGGGAGGGGGGATTGCTTGATGTGCCCTCTGCATTGCTATGTGTTTGGGAGGGATTGCCTGCTGTGCCCTCTGCATTGCTATAGGTTGGGTTTGGGGTGGGCTGCCTGCTGTGCCCTCTGCATTTCTATGGTTTGGGGCAGGGGGGATTGCTTGCTATGCCATCTGCATTGCTATGTGTTTGGGGGAGGGGGAGGTTTGGGGTGGATTGCCTGCTGTTCTCTCTGCATTCCTATGACTGCATTCCCATCTGCGGTGGCGGTGGTGGCAGAGGAAGGGGCAAGGGAAGATGCGGCAGCGGGGAGGAGTTGACTGATAGGAAAAGAGCTGGGGTGAACAGGGATCTGCCACAGCTTCTCTTGCGCATGTCAGGGCAAGATTTTGCACCCTGACATGCATGAGAGAAGCTGTGGCAGATCCCTGTTTGCACCACTTCCTATCTTCCCTTGCCCCTCCCTCTGCTGCCACCAATGGGAATACAGCCTAAGTGTTTGGGGGTAGAATTGCCTGCTGTACTCCCTGCATTGCTATGCATTTGTGGGTGGTTGCTTGCAGTGCTCTGAATTTCATGTTTGTCAGGGCCTGAACCCATAGTCTCAGGACCTGGTTGCCAACTGCTGTTTCCTCAGTGCCACCGCTTAGTTTGCATGAGAGTAGCTTTTCCCCATTTATGTGTCTTACTCTCTCTTTCCCTCCCACACCTGGTATAGGGTGTGGACACACCTGCCAACTTCCTGATTGGCTCCCAGCTTTATATAAGGCATGCTGGGTGCTGTAGGAAGTTGGCAGAGCTTCTGTTGCTATTTTTCTCTAGTTCTGCTGGCACTTGGACTTCCTGTGTCAGTTGATACTCTTCCTTGTAGCCCGCCCCTATGTCAGTTGTGTTGATGAGTCTCCTTCACTGTTCTGTTCACCCCTCCTTGTTCCTTTGTGGAGCACTTCCCCTCCCTGCTGTTTGTTTTCCACTCCTATTCTCTCTGTGTAGTGGAGCACTTATCCTCCCTCTCTCATCTTTCCCTAGCCTTCCTTCACTGGGTGTGTTGTTGCTCTGTATCTTCCCTTGTACTAGGGATGGGCGAACGCACTTTGGATGTTCGGAGTTTGGATCGAACTCGATCTGTTCGGACATCCGAACCAAACGTCTGAACCTAACTCTCGAATGACTGAACAGTTCGGTCATGTTCGGACAAGTTGTTTGGAGGCAGGAAAAACATCTTTCCAGGGCCGAAAAATAGGTTTCAGTTTCAATTTCTGTTTCTGTTTCAATTTCTCTATTTTTGAATGTTCAGCCAAGTTCAGCCAAACCGAACTCGGCTGAACCGAACCATCGAACCCAAACTTGGATTTCGAACCGAACATCCGAACCGTGTTCTGTTCGCCCATCCCTAACTTGTGCTGCCCTTGTTCTCCTTACTACGCAGTGATAATCTTTGTCTCCTCTTACACCTTCCACTCTTGCCTTGTTGCTTATGTTGATAACCTTCCATGCAGTGAGTGTAGCCCCCACATTCCCTCGTTTCTCCATGTTGGTTTTGTCTTTCTTCATGTCTTGAGTTTCTCCACTGATGCTGTCCTTCTAAACTCTGTCTTGCTAGTCCTGTGTCTTGTTCCCTATTGCCCTAATCCTCCTCCTACCTGTGTTTGCCAAGTCCAGTGTTTGCTCCCTGTTGCCCCCTAATTCTCCTATGTTCTTCATCCTGTCAAGCCCTGGGTCATTGTCCTATTACCCCCTAATTCATCTATAGCCTGTGTCATGTCAAGTCCTGTGTCCGTTCCTTATTACCACTTGCCAATTCTCCTACAGGCCTGTATCTTGTCAAGTCCCATGTCTCTTTCCTCGGTACCCCCTCCCTGACCCTGTATACTCTTCTGGACCCTCCAAGGTCTTCTTCCTAGATCCCACCTATCCTTGACCTCAATGATGAGCCTTAATTGTTACCCTTCCTAGTCCAGCCCTTCCATTCTTCCCTCCCTGGATTCCAACCTCCATCCCCTAACAGTGTTTGGAGGTTAAGGTGGGCTTCCTGCTGTGCCCTTTGCATTGGTATGTGTTTGAGGGTGGGAGGGAGTTGACTGATGTGCTCTTCACTTTACTAGAGTAACTTTTTAACTTAAATGCCTGTAAGTAGAAAAATGTTCATTTTGGGGTTGCAGAATTCAGGCTTCTGGATCACAGGACTTTGGGGTAAAAAATTACAGGAGAATTGGAGCTCTGCCCATAAACCTGGGCCCCTAGTCCTGGACCAGGTTTACCTGTCAGTGGCAGAAATGCAAGCAGCACTTTTACTGCTAGTGCCCTGTACATCAACTCCCTTGAAATCATTTCCTACAGCAAACCCACCTCTCTGCCCCATTTCTCCTTCCATCTGGGTATACTTGCCTGGGAACAGCTCAAGACATCTCAGACCTGTTTAAATATTTACAGCAGACCAGGGTAAAAAAGATTGAGGCATGAATTATTAATGGCTTCACTTTTATCTTGGCAATGGTGGCCTTATTTAGCATGGAGGGTTCCGCTAGCGGAGCCCTGGGGTAATCTTTCCATACTGAGCAAAGTTCTCTAGAAAGTCATTATTAATGTAGAGCTGCTAGATAATCTCATTGGTGTGAAGCACACCAACTGCCGGTCACAGCCACAACCTACTGCTGGGAAAACAATAGGCTGGCTGCAAGAAGGGGCAGGTGGGAATAACCATCTGAACTCCTGTGGATCAAAACCAGGCTTGAGTTTAGAAATCATGCAACTAAAGCTATTTCCCCCACCCCCCTACAGATTGTGTTAATTTGGGTTTGAGAGTTTTATTTTGCCTTGCTTTCTTGCTAAAGCAGAGCCTCTGATATTGCAATCTTTAGTACTTATTAATTATTATTATTATTTAGTATCTATATAGCACCAGCAGTGTACCTAATGCTGTACAATCAATAGCAAGTCCCCTACCCCATGGACTTACATTCAAGCGAGACAAGGGAAAGGGAGACAAGGGAGTGGTGAACATCAGGTGAGACAAGGATACATTCATGAGGTTGAGAAGTGGCAGGTGCACGTGCTTAACTTAGTTACAGGTAATAAATTCTGATTGAGGGGGGAAGAGGATGCATTTTCACTCATGATGAGCTAGGGAAGGCCTGACAGAAGAAGTAGGTTTTCAGGAGGGATTTGAAAGTTGGGAGGGAGGAGGCAGAGTGAATGTGTCCAGGGTGGGAGTTCCAGGCATGAGGGGCAGCAAGAGAGAAGGGGAGAGGACATTTAGAGGAGCGAGGGGAGCGCGACCAGGTGAGGGTGGGGGCTGAATGCGATTCCATAGAGGAAGCCAGTGTAGGGCGGAAAGGAGGAACTGAAGAAGGTCAAACCAACGAGACCATGGATGATTTTGGCAGCAGAGTGCTGAACGGAGATGAGGGGGGTGAGATCGGAACAGGGGTGACCAGTAAGGAGGAAGTTGCAGTAGTCTAGGCAAGAGATTACAAGAACATAGACTAAGGATTTTGCAGTGGAAACAGTAAGGAAGGGCTGGATTTTAGCAATATTATACAGATAAAAGCAGCAGGATTTGGCAACAGTCTGAATCTGAGGCAGAAAGGAGAGGAAGCAGTCAAAGATGAATCCCGGACTCCATGACTGAGGAACAGGCTGAATGTTGACACCCTCAATGGAAACTGAGAGGCCCATTTTTTCCCCACAAAGCTTGCTGGATGACCTGTCGGCTGCCTCTGTTATGCTGATGACATTGCCCTGCTCTCGCAGACAAGAGTGGGGCTTGTTCGACAGCTAAGAGCATTTGCGGTTTTTTGTCATGATAACATACTTACCATCAATTTTGACAAATCAAAGATCATGGTCTTCTCCCCTAAATCAAAGATCCTGTCTTGGGGTGGTTGAGGTCCATAGCTTTTGGTACCTGGGTGTGATCTTTCATAGGGCTGGTACTTGGTGTGAGCATGTAAATAGGGCACTAAGAGCAGTCCAAGCCCCTGCCCAAGCAATTAGTGGTCAGTTCTCCAGACAAGGTAGATCAGCAGTTCTCCCAGCACTACAGGTATTTACCAGTAAGATCCAGGCCCAGCTCCTCTATGGGTCGGAGCTGTGGGCCCCCTTCTACTCTAACATGATAAATGGGGCCCAATCAAAGTTTCTTCGGAGGCTGGTAGGTGTACCTCAGGGTACTCCCTTGGCAGCAATACGCCTGGCACTTGGCCAGAAATCTTGGTCGCAGGTCGCCAATGAGGCTGCCCTGAAATTTTGGACCCAAATCCATTCCAGCCAGGGATCCCAACTTTTGAGGGACCTAAGGAAGGACACCTTTATCAGCAAATGGTCTGAGGCAGTGGAGTTGTAATTCAGATGGCTGGGGTTCTCTCCTGAATATCTTTTACATAAACACCCAGATTCCCTCAGAGGAGAGATCCTCACTCGTTCGAGGGATATGAGTCGACAGTTGGAGGTTGGGGGGGTGGGCCTGCGCCCACACATCAGAGACTATCAGGAATGGATCCCTGAGATGGGGCAGGTGGCAGATTATCTAACCGCGCCCATCTCAGGCAGGGCAAAGCATCTGGTCTGTTGTGCAAGACTAAATGCTTTCCCATCACGCGTCTATGAGGGTCGGTTGGACGGTACACCTTACTCCGACCGTTTATGTCCATTTGACAACGCTGAAGTAGAATCGGTAGCTCACATTATTTTTCATTGTCACTTGTACAACATTATACATTTAAAATATTTAGGGCCTATTATAAAGGCTCACCCAGGCAGATCAGACCATGCCTTGTTGGCATTAATCCTTGACAGCTCCTACTGTGAGGTCACTAAGAATATCGCGACTTTCTTGTTGCAAGCCTTCCATTACAGGAAGTCTTTTATGGACCATCTCTCTTTGCCCCCATTGTTCATTTAATTATTGTTTGAACTAAGGGGATTTTCCCGCAATAGCCAACCCTGCCTGGTTTGAATTCAGTTGTGCAGATATGCTTGTAAATTGTGACTGATTATGCCCTTAATCTATAATTTCTGCGATAGTGGGAACTGGTATAGGTCCCAGTTTGACTCTTGGGAATGATGTAAGACCAAAGATTTGTATAAATTGCTATGTACTGACACACTTGTTTACAAGGATCCTAGGTTTAGGACAAAATTGTTTACTGTACTGTATTTTATTTTATTTGTTTGTTGCTATGGCCTATGGCTATGCACAATAAACTATCTATCTAACTGAGAGGGAAGTAGGAAGGGAATGTTTGGGGGGGAACATGAGGAATTCAGTCTTGACCATATTAAGCTTGAGTTGGTAGCGAGACATCCAAGCATAGATGTCAGAAAGACAGTCAGCGATATGAGACTGGATAGAGGGAGAGAGTGGAGAGATAAGAGTTGCATATCATCAGCATACAGGTGATACCGGAAGCCATGGGTTTCAATGAGTTTACCCAGAGAAAGAGTGTAAAGGGAGAAGAGAAGAGGGCCCAGGACAGAGCCTTGGGGAACTCCCACTGAGAGGGTAAATGACAGTGGAGGTATGAGCAAGAGAAACGTTGAAGGAGCGGTTCAAGAGATACTAAGACAACCAGTTGAGAACAGATTCCCAGAAACCAAGGGAGTGTAGCGAATCCAGGAGGAGACAATGGCTGACTGTATCAAAGGTGGCAGAGAGATTGAGGAGGACAAGAATGGCATAGAGGCCCTAGGAATTAGCTAGGAGAAGGTCGTCTGTGATTTTTGGCAAAGGCAGTCTCAGTTGAGCGAAGAGGCCAGAAGCCTGACTGGAGGGGTCAAGGGGAGTTTGAAGAGAGGAAATCAAGACAGTTTGTGTAGACAGGCTGCTCCAGGAGCTTGGAAGCGAAGGGTAGGAGTGAGATAGGACAATAGCTGGAAAGGTTGGAGGGGGTCAAGAGTGGCCTTCTTAAGGATAGGGGAGATGGTGGTATGTTTGAAAGTCAAAGTAAACTACTCACTCGAGAGGGAAAGATTAATGATATATAGCAGAGGAGGCGTGGCAGTAGGGGCAATTGCCATTAGAAGTTGAGAGGGTCAAGGAGGCAGGTGGAGGGCTAGTGTAACCTAGTGAATAAAGTATTGGAGTTGGACCTAGGAAGGTTCAAATTGCATATTAGCCTTGAACTCGCTGGGTGGCCTTGGGCCTATCTATCTCTGTTTCTTCCCTGTAAATTGGGAATAATAATCGTGAAGGTAAACTAGATAAGGATTTAACCCACTTTGAACACTGGAACTGCTCTAGAAATGCTAAATAACCATGACCTCACCATAGTAATGTGGTCATCACATTGTTGCATTCCTTGCTTTAGTAGTTTGTGGCAGTAATTCCAAGAACTGCAACTCAGCTTTTTTTTGTCAAAAATTATGGCTTCAAACATTCAATCCTGCTCCCCAACAATTTTTTTTTTTTTCCTAAGAAAACTTGATACTGAAGGAAGTCTGAAAGTCAATATTGAAACCCAACATCTAGAAAGATTTTCTTAAAGCTTAAAATTAAAAAATCCTAGAACTGAACCACTGGGAAATATTTGATTGGTTGACTGGATCAGATCAAGCTGCATGTCGCTGGCAGAAAAACTGGAGGCTGAATTTGATGAAGCATTTCCAACTCTTTCAGGGTGATGTTGCTGGTACATGTATTATTATCTGCTACAAAGGGGCACTGGGAAACAGCTATAAGGGCTACTCCTGTCTCCTGGGATTTTTCAAAGGCTAATATTTCGGTTATATGGTTTAAGACTATGTGAACATGCTGGGTGATTCCTCTAGCAATGCCTTGGAATACTTAGCTTAATGTGTTCCAAGATGTGGCCTTTGTGTTGAGATTTTTAAAAAGTTAAATTTCCCAATTCCTTTTAAAAAATGTTCCCAAGAATTCACAATTGGAATTAGTCATCAGATAGAAAATCTGTTTTCCAACCAGCCTAGGACAGATTTTTAATAATATATATTTTTCCTGCCCTGCTTTACTTGCTATATGGTCTACTCTTTTCAAGAAATTACAAGTCTCACAATGGCTGAGGTACATGGCAGGGCTGAGGCTCAGAGCTGGAGTTTAAATGTCCAGCATATCTTGTTATAGGGTTACTTGCATCAATAAGGGCTGTCATACAGTAAGTTCTGTTCCATCATATTAACAAGAGTACAGGTGCTTGCAGTACAAAACTATGGGGAGCACAGCTGCAAGGAGACAGGGAACCCATAAGCTTCACAAATAGGTCTCTAGCAGAATGTCGCAGCGGAAGCTATTTCCGCCGGAAACAGCATTTCCGCAATTAGTGGTACGGCGTGGCAGAGGCTTTCATTCTGCTAGTTTAATTCCGCTACTTCCGCAGTTCCACTAATTTCATTCCGCTACTTCCACAGGCTTCGCAAAATAGCGCAAACATGACATTTTTGCTATTTCTGCCATTCCGCCAGCGCCACAAAATAGTGGAACAGCAGTTTTCCGACAGTTTCCGCAATTTTTCCGCAATTCTGCAATTTTCAGAATGCCGGCAGAATTATTGGAATGTCCACAGAAAAGCTGCGGTGTGGCACGGGCAATTCTGAAATGGCGGAATGGAATCGTGGTGCGGTAACAGCTGCTGCCGCATCAGCCCTATTCACAAACACCCGAAGAAGATTATAATGGGAACACGCAACACATCGGCTAATCAAATATATATTTGAAGTATTGAAGTATATGTCTGATTATTCTTTCTATACATCTCCACACACGAGACAACATTTGTTTGACATTATTGATGTTTATGTTCTTTGCATTAATTTATGTATGATATTTAAGATATTATTTATTTTTGTTTGTGTAGTTGAAATATTTTTCTGCATATAGTTCTTTTTTGTTTATATGATTGTGTTTTTGGCGAGGACTATTACGTCCTTTTTCTGTTGTATAATCTATATGATGACCGGGGAGGATGGTGGGTAGGAAAGTCCTTGATGAAAACCAAATTAGACATCCAGGTTTTTGGGGGCTTTTGTTTCCAGCCTTGGAACAGGCAAATATTGGCCTTTGCCTGGTTTTTCACATGTTGCAGTACACACACATACTAGTGGGAATAGTTCTGGGGCTCAGCCACACCCTGAATTGAATTGCTTGGGCTGAGTCCTGACTCCCCTTTCCCCTCCCCAAATTAAGCTCTGATTTTACACCTCCATTATTGTTGGACATCTGGTCATTATTTCACAGCATGTACCCATACACCAGAACACTGACCCTTGCCCCAGTCAGCATGGCAAAGTGGGATGAACTGCCGGAAAAAAGGAAGCTTTGGAATTACAGACCACCACATAGCAGGGCAGACTGCTGACAGCCAAAGTCACTTCCCCCTGTTTCTCTTTTCCCAATCCCTCTGCAAGGTCAAGGGAAATTTTAAAAAACAAAGGATACACCAGCGTGCTGTGAGGTTCTGCCCTATAGAATTCTATGGAGTTGGGATGTCCTGAAAATAAGGGGCACCACCACTCCCTTAAAACAAAGGACATTTGGCACCACCTCCACTCCATCACCCAGGCACCTACATTATAGAGCACCCCCCACCTACAGACTCTTTCCTGCCTTCTCTAAAGATTGGAATCTACCCAGAATTGTAATTAATAAATCCAAGACAAATTCCTGCAGACTACATGTCTCATAACATTTTACTGCAGAACAGTGAGGCTGAGTTAAAGGGCCGAACACAGTCCTGTACAAAAGCACCACCTGGCCAACACAATTCTGCATCAGAAGAAAGAGATACATGTATCCAACCCTGGATTGTTGGGGCTAGGGTTCAGTTATTCACTTTGTCACAGAATTCTTGTGGCAAGTAACTAAGGGCACTTTCCCATATACCCACTTTTCCTCTGGGAAAATCTCCAGGAGGCAATGGGGTTTGTTTCATACCCCCACCTGATTTGCCTCACAGAGATTTTCCTGGAGGCAAATTGGGTGCATTTTGTCACATGGGAAAGTGCCCTCAGTCTCCCATCTGTAAAATGGTCAGAATGGTTCAATATTCCGCAGAGGTTTTGTAACTGAGGGTAAATGTATTCAGCATTTCTGGCTGTAGCACATAGCTTTCCTTGAAAGTTTTTCCTCCAGCTAGTCATGCCTGCTGCTGCTTAGGTTGGGAAAGTAGGCCGAAACACAGTAGAAGGTGGGGCTGCAAGCAGATATAAATAAACCAAGCCCTGCTCAGCAGCCAGTAAATACTTTTATATAGGGGTGGGACTCTGCGCAAAATTTCGGTTTCAGTTATTTCAGTTCTCATATTGATATCGGTTGTATCGGATCTTTTGCATTGATTTTTGTATCAGATTTTTAACATTGCAGTTTTCCCATTGAAGTAAATGGGGACAAACCACAATGTTAAAAATCTGATACAAAAATCAATTCGAAAGTTCGGATACAACCGATACTGAAAAAGAACCGAAATTTTAGATTAATCTGAAATGGCCATTATCGGGTACTTTCGGTTCTTTTCGCAATCAAAAGTCCCATCCCTACTGTCTAGAGTGAACTGGAATGTACTAGGAAGAGGGAAAGGCAGCAGCTTTCATTTTTAATTTTGAGTGTGTTTGAGGGGCTCAAAGTGGAGCAGTGGCTCTGCTCCAGGAAATAGTTAAGAATTAGAGACATTTTGTATAAGGTTGTCACCTTCCCCCAGGTTTTCACCTGAAGGAGTCAGGATGACATGGAAGGGAGCATGACATAGGGACTCCCCTGCCCCTTTTGGCAGGAATATGCCTCAATGGCTGCCAGTGCCAGAACCAGGTAAATTGGGATCTCATGAGAACTGGTGGTTTGGATCCCCTCTTAAAATAAGAATGCTTGATGAACATACAACGACTTGCCCATCGGAAACAGGAAAATATTTTAAATCATATATATCTTTCCTACCCGCTTTCCTTGCTATATGACCTGAACTACAAGTTCCAGAATGGCTGAGGTACATGGCAGAGTTGGGGCTCAGAGCTGTAATTTAAAGGTCCATCATGTCTTGTTGTTACAGGGTTACTCACTTCAATAAGGGCTGCCATATTGGACACTGGACAGTAAGTTCTTATTACTTTTTGCTGTTCACTTAAACATACTATCCCCACAGAGGCCAGGACTCCATGTGTTGCTGCAGGCCCTGCCTGCCTAGATGTTAGACATATGTTGTTATTTCTAGCTCTGACTACTGGTTGCCAACCACTACCATAGCAGGGTCTAAAAAGGTGCAGGTACCAACACAAAGGAGGACAGCACCTAACAGGAAACAGGTGCTGGCCCTGGGAGTTGGGAGTCTAAGTTGCTAACTAGGGTCAGCTGAGCCTGGGCGTGACAAGGTCAGCTCTGAGGCTAGACAGACAGAACTGAGCCTCAGTTGCAGGTGAGTCAGAGAGTGTGTGCGCACAATCTTGAGTCGATATGGCCGAGGAGGGCTCTGCCCCACAAGGGCTGAGCCAGCCTGCAGCCAGCAGCTGCTTGGAGAGAGGCCTAGCTTCAGGAGGGATTGTGCCTGGCCAGGGTCAATACTAAAAGCTACCTGGGGTCTGTGAGTGAGCACTAGACAGAGTGCTGGGATATGTAAGAATGGTGTATGTAGATAAGGTGAAAGACAGTGAATAAAGGACACTAAGATTCTGTGTGAACCTGGCTTGGGGGGGATCCTGAAAATACTTACCCCAGCCCCGTTACCATACGTTATTGTGTTGGGGTATTGTTGCTGTCTAAGCCCCTGCTGCTGCCACGTTTGCCCCTCCATCTGGCCCCATGGCTGCTGCTATTCCACTAGACCCCTGCTCAACTGGTCCCCACTGCTGCATCATTCCACACACACTTCCCCCCTCAGTAGCACATGAGGAAAGGACCCTGAGCCATTTATGATTAGCACATGCACAGAAGCACAGGGAAGCCTCCTGCACCTTGGTAACATGTTGGGTCCTGGAGCACTGGCTTTACACTTCTTGTAGCGTGTGTAGGAGTTTCAGCCATCCCAAGGGGACACACACACATTTGTATGACACCGAGCAAAACTGACTTCTGATGCTGAGGCCACTACATGCCTAGCATGGTGAGGACTTTCTTCTACCTAATGCGTAGTGGTGCCTACCGTCGCTATGAGCTTTAATGAATTAATTATTGTAAAGTGCTCTAAAATTCAGTTATGGAAGGTGCTCAGGAACATTACAGGAGAAATCCCCATACCTTAGATTTTCTAATCTGTATCCTTCCTTTTTCCTATTCCATTGGGTGTCTTTAGACAGACCCTGGGCTGGCCACCCCTGGACCTGCTCTGGGGGTGGTCAGTCCCATATCCCCTCCCCTGTGATCCAGGTTTACACAAACCCAACAGCTGCCACAGCCTACAGCACACCCACATGGCACCCCCTCACCCACACTATAGAGTTGCGGGTGGATTGCCTGCCAATCTAGGCTGCCGGTCACAACTCTATGGAGTTGCCCAGAGCAACCGCCAGTCAAGAGTGGAGCTACAGTGGCTGTCTGCCACACAGACGGACAGCAGCTCCGCCCCAGCTGGTGCCCCAGGTTTGGGAAGCCTGCTCTGCCAGCGGTGCTCGGGGATGTTCCGGAGCACAACAAGTGGGGCTGGAG
>QEPC01005662.1:885856-899297 GCA_003113815.1 Sphenodon punctatus | reverse complement strand
AAGATTGACAGACACATTCACTGGCCAATTACTGCATGCTTCCAGCTTTACAGGATTAATTGGTAGTGGCTTTTGAGGCTGGCATAAGGGGTGGCCCTGAGGCGGACATAGAAGGGACATAACTGGGACTTTGGGGATAGCATCCCAGCAATCAAGAAAGATAATTTACACATCCAGGTTGGCCAATTATCATCACAATCACATCCTGCAGCACTGTGACAGAGGACATAAGAGCATTTCTACTTGCTGTTTCCTAAACAGATGCTTCTGACTTCCGAGTAACAACTTGGGGAGACAAGTTGGGATGGTCACATCACAGAATGAGGATATTTGGTTGACATTTCTGCTGGCCAATTGACATCACGAACCGATCTTATACCACAATGACACATAAGAGAAGCCCTGGCAATAGCATAGACTCCTTCTCTGCATATGCTGTGCAGGCATAAACAATTGGGGCCCTATATCACATAGTTCTGATATTTGGCAGAGATGATAATAAAAGTGTGATATACAGTCCTGACAAATTTCATGTACACTGGTTGGACTAAAAAGATGATAGTCAGATATATATTTATAAGTTAATTGCTTATACTACCAGGACCCTTTATCCAATCCTTATGAAAGTTTTCAGAGTTAGTAAATATGGGAAGGGCTATAAACTTGCCAAGTTTCATCTACATTAAATGTGAGGCAAAGAAGTTACAGTTAAAATGTATATGCATATTTTTGAAAAGTAATATAATTAAACTACTTCTAAAATTGGATTCCTTTATTCACTCTTTTTGGAATTTGGTATACCTAATGCTTTCCAATGGAGGAACGGTCCCTCCACTTTTTAGTCACATATAATGAAAAACAGAAAAGGTAAAGTCGAATATGTGTTTTTCATTGAAACCAATGGAAAATGAAAACAAAAGCAAAAACAAAAATGATAATTTGATATTTATGAAAACAAAAATGAAATATTTAAATAATGAAAACAACAACAAAAATGATATGGGCCCCTGGTGCACACCCTTACTGGGCTGATCCTCCTTCTCCCCATGCACACCCCCGCCCCGCCACAGCTGATCCTCATCCTCCTCAGGATCTGCACCAGGCAGATGGCTGGGGTGTGCACCATGTCATTTTCATTTTCATTTTCATTTTTCATTTTTGTTATTTAAATCTGTCATTTTCAATTTCATAAATTTCAAATTGTCATTTTCATTTTTGCATTTGTTTTTGTTTTCCATTGGTTTCAATGGAAAACACATTTGCCCCTGCACTGGAAATAAGACACAGACACAGTAAGTTTGGGTAAACTGGCTGCAACTGTTTATTAAATAACCCGCTTGAACCGGAATAAACCTGTTGATAAATGAGAACCAATTAATAACCAATTAAACCAATCAATGAGAATAGTGGAAAGATCCAATTGTCAAATAGAGTTATCACAATTAAATATAATTATCCAAATTCGGTAAACCTTCCCAATTATCCACTCAAAGAATCAAATAGTACATTTTAAAAATTAAGATGCCAATTAGTGAGCCCATTAGACTCAGACCGAATTGATAATTCTGGGTGAGTACAAGGAGAGTGATTGGGTATTAAGTCCTACCTCCTGATATCACATCCACCCCTAATGCCCCTCACTCCCCGCATTTAGTACCATAATGTATAACTAATTGAATTGAAGATAGCAGTCCAATCCCCTTTTCCAATGGACCATAACTGATCCATACTCGAAAAAGAACTGACGAGCAAGTGACCATATTGGGACCGCTTAGATCCTTCCCATATGCCCCTTGATGCTAGTCCTTCTTCTCTGGGATAGCAGTGGGGTGCCGATCCCCTGACGGCTTCCCAGGTCCAAGCTCTTGCATGCATACCAGTATCCACCATTACCCGATGTTTTCCATACTGCCAGACAAATTCCAATACCCGTTCAATTCACTATGGTACTGAACACCATCACCAACTTCAGCAGCAAAGTTTGCTTTAACACCCCCCATAATTCACCCAGAACCACCCCCCAGCCTAACCTAAACACTTTCGTAAGAATTCTTGCAAATTCCCCAGATATAAGTCCAGGCCTCTTTCAGACAGGTGAACCCCATCTGACCAATGCAATTCAGACCTAGTCCTTGTGATATCCTTATGCACAAACCAGATTCCCCCTGCCTTCTCAATACATTGTCTAATCTCCTTATTGACCCTTTTCCTTGATCTGTCCACCGCTCTCGGACTAATGGCTCTAGGTCACTTTATCCTTTAGAACATTTCAGTAAAAACCAAACATGCCCCGGGAAACAACTCCTTCAACCTAAACTAATCCTGCCTTACCATTATGGATAAATCCAACCCCGACCCCCTGGTCAAATCATTCTCACCTAAATGGATTACTATTATCCCTGGGGGATGCCCAACACCCCCACCAAGCAGCAATGGAATGAACTGGGGCCAAAGCATGCTCCGCTTACCCTTCCATACCACCACTGCATGCGAGGAGAAACCGAACTGCGAACCCCAACTCGAAGTTTTAGTCCTCTTCTCTGCCCCCCTAACAAAACTATGCCCAATAATCAAAATTATCTTCTTTTCCGCTTGACAAAGCAACCCTGAAAAGATAAAAACCCATCTATCACAATTACTGAATCCGAGGTAACTCCATTAACCTACCTTGCGGGAAGTGGGTGAATATATGACCTGAATGCCACTGAACGCCATCTCCCAAATGACAATATTGGAAACCGGAAAACCTGCTGCAGCCACTGTAGATGCAGCTCCAATTCTAAATTAGTTTGAACTAAGTGTGAAAACAGACATGATGCTAACAACCCTTTAACCACCCTTGGTGGTTATTTATGCATGTTTCAGGGCTGCATAGGGCACCAATACAACCCTGCAACATGCATAAATACCCACCAAGGGTGGTTAAAGGGTGGTTAGCGTCATGTCTGTTTTCACCCTAACCTCCCAAACATACCCAAAGAATCCAAACTACGCCCCATAACAGCCGCAAACTGAAAATGGGTTAGGGCATAAACAGATTGATGCATAAACAAAGGCCCCAATACCCTAGGTCTTTCGCTTAAAAATTCAACCATTCATGAAACTGGACAAATCAACGGCTCAATGGATTTGAAAAACACCACCTTAGCACCCTTTCCCTGTCTGGTCAGTCTTTGACATTCTAATACAGAGCTCAATCCAATCCACACCCACTTGCAAAGCCCTGCCTGAATAGTACGAACGCGAATTAACCACCAGCTCACTGACCCGTAGTGCTGCGAAAAAGGCAATCACAAAGGCAGTTTGAAATAAACTAACCTCACTTAAACACAAATTTCAGCTAACTTAGTAACCAGGTCAGTCAGTAGCTTGGGCGACACTGGTACCCTGCCATCAGCCCTACCCTGCTCCTGCCTTCTCCATGACTCCAGAATTGCTCTCAAAATAGGAGATCCTGATAACTCAGAAGAACCAACCAATTTTGACCACTTCGCCGCAATCATGCCTGGCGCCAAACCCTTTCTTCGCAGCTCCATTCCAAATTGCATAACCTGTGGCAAAGGGATTGGAAAAGACACTGATCAACCTTTTCCTATAGCAAAAGTACAGAATTCCTTTAGAGCTCTATCATAAACATAATATATAGCTGGGGATACTGAGCCCTTCACAGTTTCTATCAGTTCTAGAATCCAAGGCTCCAAAGCTCCTGGGGAACAAAGTCTTGCTTCTCCCTGGCCATTGGAGTGAGATTCTGAAAATGTTGGATCTGGAAATGAGAGAGGGCATAAGCAATCTCATTACTCACTCCCAGCACATGTTTAGCATAAAAAACTATGTCATGCTTCAAACACCATAAAATGAAAGCTCTAACCAGATGCATCACCCTCTCAGATTTTGATGAGAATGAATTCACCACATGCACGACAGCCAGATTGTCACACCAAAATAATACCCTCCTGTCCTTGAATCTGTCAACCCACAAATGAACCGCCACAACTATGGGAAACAACTCCAGAAAGGTTAAATTCCTCAGAATATCCAAGTCACGCCAATGAGCAGGCCATAGCTCTGAACACTACCTACCCTGAAAATAAATTTCAAGCCCAGCCACACCAGTCACACATCAGAGTGCACCTGCAACTCAGCCTCCAACAAATATAACTCCCTCCACAGGCTGACCCCATTGTGACTCTGGAGAAACTCCAGCCACACTCCCAAATCGATTGTCTTTCATTTCTTTGGTAACTCTGATATGGTGATGCGGCTTGGTAACCTTAGCAGTCCTGGCATAAAGGTGAGACAAGAATGCACTCCTTGGTGCAACCAACCTACATGCAAAATTCAATTTTCCTAGTAATTACTGCAATACCCTCAAAGTCACCTTGTTGGCCCCACTACAGGAAGAAATCTTGTTCCTATGTACCTCCAACTTATCCTCTGGTAAACAAGAACACTGACACACAGAGTCCAGTTCTATACCCAAATAAGTCAAAGCTGAAACAGGCCCTTCCGTCTTTTCCTCAGCTCAACCAAATCAGTCAGTTTCCTGAAAGCAGCCAACAGGTCACTGCACTCCCTTGACCCAGACCTACCGATAAATAAATAATCATCGAGATAATGTGTCACATGCCTCGAACCTGTCCACCATTTTACGATCCACTCCAAGGCCGAGCTGAATTTCTCAAAGGCAGCACATGAGATAGAACAGTTCATGGGCATTGCTTATCATAGTAAAAATGGCCCTTAAACGTAAATCCCAATAGATCAAAATCCTTGNTTCCAATACCCGTTCAATTCACTATGGTACTGAACACCATCACCAACTTCAGCAGCAAAGTTTGCTTTAACACCCCCCATAATTCACCCAGAACCACCCCCCAGCCTAACCTAAACACTTTCGTAAGAATTCTTGCAAATTCCCCAGATATAAGTCCAGGCCTCTTTCAGACAGGTGAACCCCATCTGACCAATGCAATTCAGACCTAGTCCTTGTGATATCCTTATGCACAAACCAGATTCCCCCTGCCTTCTCAATACATTGTCTAATCTCCTTATTGACCCTTTTCCTTGATCTGTCCACCGCTCTCGGACTAATGGCTCTAGGTCACTTTATCCTTTAGAACATTTCAGTAAAAACCAAACATGCCCCGGGAAACAACTCCTTCAACCTAAACTAATCCTGCCTTACCATTATGGATAAATCCAACCCCGACCCCCTGGTCAAATCATTCTCACCTAAATGGATTACTATTATCCCTGGGGGATGCCCAACACCCCCACCAAGCAGCAATGGAATGAACTGGGGCCAAAGCATGCTCCGCTTACCCTTCCATACCACCACTGCATGCGAGGAGAAACCGAACTGCGAACCCCAACTCGAAGTTTTAGTCCTCTTCTTGGCCCCCCTAACAAAACTATGCCCAATAATCCAAATTATCTTCTTTTCCGCTTGACACAGCAACCCTGAAAAGATAAAAAACCCTTCTATCACCATTACTGAATCCGAGGTAACTCCATTAACCTACCTTGCGGGAAGTGGGTGAATATATGACCTGAATGCCACTGAACGCCATCTCCCAAATGACAATATTGGAAACCGGAAAACCTGCTGCAGCCACTGTAGATGCAGCTCCAATTCTAAATTAGTTTGAACTAAGTGTGAAAACAGACATGATGCTAACAACCCTTTAACCACCCTTGGTGGTTATTTATGCATGTTTCAGGGCTGCATAGGGCACCAATACCACCCTGCAACATGCATAAATACCCACCAAGGGTGGTTAAAGGGTGGTTAGCGTCATGTCTGTTTTCACCCTAACCTCCCAAACATACCCAAAGAATCCAAACTACGCCCCATAACAGCCGCAAACTGAAAATGGGTTAGGGCATAAACAGATTGATGCATAAACAAAGGCCCCAATACCCTAGGTCTTTCGCTTAAAAATTCAACCATTCATGAAACTGGACAAATCAACGGCTCAATGGATTTGAAAAACACCACCTTAGCACCCTTTCCCTGTCTGGTCAGTCTTTGACATTCTAATACAGAGCTCAATCCAATCCACACCCACTTGCAAAGCCCTGCCTGAATAGTACGAACGCGAATTAACCACCAGCTCACTGACCCGTAGTGCTGCGAAAAAGGCAATCACAAAGGCAGTTTGAAATAAACTAACCTCACTTAAACACAAATTTCAGCTAACTTAGTAACCAGGTCAGTCAGTAGCTTGGGCGACACTGGTACCCTGCCATCAGCCCTACCCTGCTCCTGCCTTCTCCATGACTCCAGAATTGCTCTCAAAATAGGAGATCCTGATAACTCAGAAGAACCAACCAATTTTGACCACTTCGCCGCAATCATGCCTGGCGCCAAACCCTTTCTTCGCAGCTCCATTCCAAATTGCATAACCTGTGGCAAAGGGATTGGAAAAGACACTGATCAACCTTTTCCTATAGCAAAAGTACAGAATTCCTTTAGAGCTCTATCATAAACATAATATATAGCTGGGGATACTGAGCCCTTCACAGTTTCTATCAGTTCTAGAATCCAAGGCTCCAAAGCTCCTGGGGAACAAAGTCTTGCTTCTCCCTGGCCATTGGAGTGAGATTCTGAAAACGTTGGATCTGGAAATGAGAGAGGGCATAAGCAATCTCATTACTCACTCCCAGCACATGTTTAGCATAAAAAACTATGTCATGCTTCAAACACCATAAAATGAAAGCTCTAACCAGATGCATCACCCTCTCAGATTTTGATGAGAATGAATTCACCACATGCACGACAGCCAGATTGTCACACCAAAATAATACCCTCCTGTCCTTGAATCTGTCAACCCACAAATGAACCGCCACAACTATGGGAAACAACTCCAGAAAGGTTAAATTCCTCAGAATATCCAAGTCACGCCAATGAGCAGGCCATAGCTCTGAACACTACCTACCCTGAAAATAAATTTCAAGCCCAGCCACACCAGTCACACATCAGAGTGCACCTGCAACTCAGCCTCCAACAAATATAACTCCCTCCACAGGCTGACCCCATTGTGACTCTGGAGAAACTCCAGCCACACTCCCAAATCGATTGTCTTTCATTTCTTTGGTAACTCTGATATGGTGATGCGGCTTGGTAACCTTAGCAGTCCTGGCATAAAGGTGAGACAAGAATGCACTCCTTGGTGCAACCACCCTACATGCAAAATTCAATTTTCCTAGTAATTACTGCAATACCCTCAAAGTCACCTTGTTGGCCCCACTACAGGAAGAAATCTTGTTCCTATGTACCTCCAACTTATCCTCTGGTAAACAAGAACACTGACACACAGAGTCCAGTTCTATACCCAAATAAGTCAAAGCTGAAACAGGCCCTTCCGTCTTTTCCTCAGCTCAACCAAATCAGTCAGTTTCCTGAAAGCAGCCAACAGGTCACTGCACTCCCTTGACCCAGACCTACCGATAAATAAATAATCATCGAGATAATGTGTCACATGCCTCGAACCTGTCCACCATTTTACGATCCACTCCAAGGCCGAGCTGAATTTCTCAAAGGCAGCACATGAGATAGAACAGTTCATGGGCATTGCTTATCATAGTAAAAAAGGCCCTTAAACGTAAATCCCAATAGATCAAAATCCTTGAGGTGCACCTGCAAGAGGCAAAAAGCAGATTTCACGTCACTCTTCACCATCAGGGCACCCCGATCACACTCCCTAACCAGCTCAACAGTCCTATCAAAGGAAGCATAATGGACCGTACACAGCTCAGGAGGAATTGCATCATTCACCAAAAAACCCCTGGGGTAATACAGATGATGAATCAATCTGTACTCTCCAGGGACCTTCTTAGGCACTATACCCAATGGGAACACTCTAAAATTCTCCATTGACAAGGACTCAAAGGGGCAGGCCACTCAGCCTTCAGATAACTCCTTCTGTATCTTTTGCTCTACCACTGACTCCAACCCCATCACCGATCTCAATTTTTTTGCCACCATATGCTCCCGCTTTCCCTCAAAAGGAATTTCAAAACCAAACTAAAAGCCATTAACAACATAATGTGCCTGAACTGGGTCAGGGTAATCCTGTAACAAACCCTTGAGGACCCACCATTTAACTGGCGCTGGCGCTCTTTCCTGCACTGAACTGGGTTGGCCGCCCTGCCCCTCCCTGCTCCAGATTGGAATCCCTGCTTGCCCCTCTGACCCACACCTTGTCTGCACTGACATGTGTGCTTGAACCTGTGAAAGGAACAAAAACACTTGCCTTCATTATAATCCCAGCAGGCCAACGACTGCGATCCCTTACTATCCTGTTCACCACAAACATTTTCAGACATTTGAACATCACCCTTGACAATAATGTGCCCGCTATCCGCACGCACCACATCCTTTCCCTGTATGCACACAATCCAAAGGTCATGGTCTTTCACATCCCAACGAACCCCATGCATAATGGCAGCGTTCTGATGAAACACCTCATCATACCTGAGCCATCCAAAACCTTCCTTTGTCAAGTATGCCTGCCTAACAATGTCAAAATATTTCCATAGAGCTACTGCCCTTTCTGGAAAAGCCTGCATCACCACTCCTGCATAGATAATGAAAGCCGACTCCCAGTTGGCCCAATTCTTATCTATTTTTTGCCTCTTAGCTCTCTCATACTCTTTTGCCTTAGGCCGTCCGTTGGGGGTCAGGAACCAGATCACAAAAGAGGATGGCAAACAAATCAATGTAATCATCCTTCCAAATTTTTTCCCTCGTGGACTGCAGCAGGTGCACCCCGATTGGTGCAGAAACCCAAGCATATCCACCCTACAAAGGAGAGACCTCCTTAGCTACTAACCCCATTGGAGCTACCACACTTTGACCAACCAGCACCACACCTGCCCCTGATGGGGCCGGTACATTCACCTCTCCCGCTTAAGCCACCTGAACCCTCCTGCTGGCCTCCATTCTGCCCTGCCCGCCCTGAAGCACCGCAGCCTGCGGGCGTCACACGTTATCAACCCACACCAACCTGTTTGGGTTCTGCTGCACTAGCAGTTGACCCATGCCAACATTCTGCTGCCCTGTTGAGCAGAGACCTTGCTGCACAGCAGGTGTTCCCACTGAGGACTTGCCAGGTCTAATGCCTGTATCTCCTGTATGCCTACCACCAACTGGCACCTCCCCCCTTTGAGCAGGCAGATTATTTCCAACCCCAACCTGCCCCTGTGTGCCTGAATGAGGTGTGACATACTCACTATCACCAGCCAATGGGGTAACCGAAGCAGTGATAACCGCTGGGCCCCAGCCACTGGGATCGGTGCCACCATTGTCCGAGGCCCAATGCCGCCTTCAAGCAGCTGGGCGATCCTGGTGATCTGTTGTTCCATTCTATCCACTTTTCTCACCAGCACCTCCATTGCCACCTTGAACCGGCCTAGCTGCCTCACCAAGATTCAAATAAGGATTAGGTGAATTCCTGCTCAATCCTCCAGTGGCTTGACCCCCCACACTCCCAGCTTCCAATAAACAAGAGGCTGTCAGGCGGGTCATAACATTATCCTACCCAGCCATACTTGCCTCCATGGACTGCAAAAAGGCCTGCCCATGGCCCTCTTGAAGCCAGGCGGGATGGGGCTGCTGCATTTGGGCTAAACTAAACCAAATGAGCCACCCAGGAGTACATTCTCAAGCTCCCTCTCAGGAGAAGCCGCTCCCACAGTCAGGCCAAGTCCAACTGACTGCAACTCATTAGCCAGCCCTGCTTCCCTGCTGGTCCCAGCCACCACTTGTGAGGTCCCATCCACCTGCATCAACCCCTCCCCAAGAGGCACTACTGAAGAAGAAGGGGGGAGGAGCTTGAGGGGCAGCTCCAGCTTGCTGCCCCCCTGCCCCATCGCCTCCTCGCTTTGCTTCCCCTCTCTTTTCACATGGCTTACCCACCACCTGGGCCTTCTTTGCTCTGCCTATACCTCAATGCAATGTCTGGGGTTGGGCGTGGGGAGGTGGGTTGTGCGTGTATGGGAGGGGTGTATTCCCCTAACAACTTCACCACAAAACCGAATGAATAACCCACCCATTGTCACAGCAACCATCCCCCCCCCAACAGCTCCCAGCAAGATCAACCCTCCTAAAAAGATCCGGGACCCCTGACACCAAGGAGAGCCATTGATCCCCCCCCCCCAGTCACTTCCCAGTATCACCACCTTGCTGCCGTTAAGCCTCTCCCCGCATCCAGCTGCTCCCCACCTGAAGTCACTCTGCTGCTCCACCTCCAGCTGCTCCCTGCCCGAAGCTGCACCACCGATCCCCACTCTAAATGCACCACCCAGCCCAAGATGGAGAACGCGGCCACTGCAGGTGCTCCTCAGTAGCTGAATTACAGGCTGCACAGCACCAGCAGGCCATGTGGACGCTACCGTCCAATCATGGTGGCACATTTCCGTGTCGTGCCCTGTCCCCTTGCAAGCTGCACAAACTGTAATTCAGGGTGCAGTCTGTAAAACAGCTTGCCCGGACAGCCAACTCTCCCCCGCGCATACCCTGTGCCTCATTCCCCTAATTGGGGCGGGCACAAATCTCCCCCTGCAGTGCAGAAGGGACTTAGCAGGGACTTTATGGCTGTAACCCTTTTCTTTTTCACTATATTTGACTGAAACTTGGAGTGATTATACCTCCCCTGGAACTAATCTGATTTTAGAAGCAGTTGAATTATATTATTTTGCAAAAATATGAATATACATTCTTAGGTGTAACTTCTTTGCCTCACATTTAACATAGATGAAACTTGGCAAGTTTATACCCCGTCCCATATTTACTATCTCTGCCAACTTTCAGAAGGATTGGATAAAGGGTCCTGGTGGTATAAGCAATTAACTTATAAATGTATGTCTGACTGTAACATCTTTGTAGTCCAACCAGTGTACATGAAATTTGGCAGGGATGTATATCATATGTTCCCAATCATCTCTGCCATATATAAGAAAGATGTGATAAAGGGTCCCAATTTTATATTTATTTATTTATTTATTTATTTAAGCTTATTACCCCACTCCTCCTGCTACAGGCAGCTCGGGACGTCTTACAACAATAAAAACACTAAAAATTAAAACACATCATAAAAAGGATGAAACAGAGAAAAAAAATCTACCACCCTCCCCCTACTGCCCCATCGCCCCTCTCCCCCATCAAACGCCTGGTGGAACATCCAGGTCTTGCAACTTTTCCAAAAAGAAGGGAGGTCCAGGGCCATCCAGGCTCTCACTGGAAGGGAGTTCCATAGGCACGGCATGGCCACCGAGAATGCCCTTTCCTACGTGGCCACACGAGAAACTCAGGGGACCTCAAGCAGGGCATTCCCAGATGACTACAGGGGCCAATCCAGGACATGGGGAGTGAGGCAGTCTCACAGATAGGCAGGGCCCAAACTGTTTAGGGCTTTATAGGTTAAAACCAACACCTTGAATTGGCACTGGAAAACCACCAGCAGCCAGTGCAGAGAGTGGAGCACTTGTGTAATATGCTCCCGGCGGACCAGTCCCACTAGGAGAAGGGCCACCACATTCTGCACCAGCTGCAATTTCCAAGCCATCACCATAAGTAGTCCCACGTAAAGCGCATTACAGTAGTCTCATCGAGAGGTGATGAAAGCATGGATGACTGTGACCAGGTCAGAGTCTGAAACAAATGGCCGAAGCTGTCACACCAGATTAAACTGGAAGAAAGCACTCCTCGCCACAGCCTCCACCTGGAGATCCAGGTGGAGCTGCGCATCAAGAAGCACCCCTAGACTCCGTACCTGGGAGGTCAATGGAGGACAGACCCCATCAATGATGGGGGACACCAATTCCATTGCCTTACCCACTAACATCACCTCCATCTTGTCAGGATTCAGCCACAGTCGATTATCCCACATCCAGTCCCTCACAGCTGTCAGGCACCGAGTAAGCACGAGACTTCCGGGCCTGGGTCTGTTCAAAAAGAGAGGTACAGTTGGGTGTCATCAGCATATTGATGACACCATACACCTAACCCCCTAATCACATCGCCGAATGGCTGCATATACACATTGAACAGGAGAGGGGACAGAACAGAACCCTGCGGAACTCCACATGAGAGGTCTCGGTATGATGAAAAACAGTCTCCGAGAACCACCCGGCATCCGCTGGGATCTTCTGGTCAGGAACGAGCCGAACCATTCAAGAACAGTTCTGTCCACTCCTGCACAGTCCTGGCAGGCACGTTACCAACATCTCATGATCAATGGTATCAAACGCCGCCTACAGACCTAACAGGATCAGCAAGGTCGAACAACCCCAATCCATATCTCGGTGCAGGTCATCTACCAAATCCACAAGTGCAGTCTTGGTGCCATAACCCTGATGAATGCTGGACTGAGAGGGATCAAGAAAACCGATGTGATCAAGATGCCTCTGCGGCTACCAAGCCTACCTGGCCAGTAACCTTCCCTACAAAGGAAAGGTTAGAGAGAGGCCGATAGCTGTTAGGGGAGCCAGAGTCAAGCGATGGTTTCTTGAGCAGAGGGCGCACCACTTCTTCCTTGAGACAGCCCGGCACTCTGCCCTGGGAGGCATAGACCACCCCAGCCAGAAACAGCCCCATTGTCTCCCAGCAGATCTTAACCAGCCAGGATGGGCAAGGATCTAATTCACAAGAAGTGGCCCTGACCGCCCCAAGAACATCCACCGCATCAGCGAACATCACTGACTGAAACTGATTACAGAAAACTAGACATGATGGGGCTTCCATAACCTCTGGTTCCCCTAGTGTAATAAATGCTGCATTGAAATCATGATGAATATGAGCGATTGTGTCCACAAAATAATCCACAAACATGTCACAGTGGGCAGTAGATGACTCCACTCCAAAATTGAGGGAGGCCGAACTGACCAGCCCCCGCACTACCCGGAACAGCTCCGCTGAATGGGATTTTGAGGACGCGATGAGGACAACAAAGAACTCTCTCTTTGCTGCCCGCATAGCAACAGCATAGGCTCATAGATTGCAGCATACAGCCAATTTATCAACTTCAGCATGCGAACGAAGCCACCATCACTCCAATGACCACCCACCTCACTTCAGCAACCACAGTTCCTCGGAAAACCAAGGAGGTTTGCGGAATTGCCGCCTGGGCAGCGGATGCCTAGGAGCCATTTGATCAATGGCCTCCATCAGCAAGGTGTTCCACAGCACAACAAGGTCATCAATGAGACAGACGTCAAGGTCAGAGAGTATTTCCCCCAGAACATTCCGGAACCGTTACAGTTCCACCATCCTCTGGGGTGAACCATCCGAATCGGCTCGACACCCTTTTGGGGGCAGATGTGTGCTAGAAGTGAGGTCTGCAGGAGGTAATGGTCCATCCATGACAAGGGCACAGCTGCACAGTATATGCCTGCACAGCATATTAATTATTATTATTATTATTATTATTATTATTAT
>QEPC01005662.1:870387-885756 GCA_003113815.1 Sphenodon punctatus | reverse complement strand
GAGCAGAGAGCGCGAGCAGGAGTGCGTAGGGGGATTAGGTCCGAGAGGTAAGGGGGAGCTTGGTCATGTAGCGATTTGAACGTGAAAACCAGGAGTTTAAACAGGATACGTTCAGGAAGGGGGGGGCAGTGAAGAGAGAAGAGGAGAGGCTGCACATGGTCGAAGCGACGGGCAGAGTGAATGACCTTGGCAGCGGAGTTTTGGATAGCGATAATGGGGGCAGGTGAGAGGGAGGGAGGCCCGCAAGGAGGAGGTTGCAGTAATCGAGGTGAGAGATAACCATTGCATGAACAAGGGTTTTGGCCGAGGAGGTAAAGAGAAAGGGGCGTATCCGAGCAATTTTATGGAGAGCAAATCGGCAGGATTTGGCAGCAGAGTCAATGTAAGGTTTAAAAGAGAGGTGCGTGTCAAATATGAAGCCCAAGCTATGGACTTGGAGAACAGGATGGATGGTGACTCCATTGATGCAGATGGTTAGGTTAGAGGAAGAGGAAGGGGAGGGAGGAAAAATGAGTTTGGTCTTGTCCATGTTGAGCTTGAGTTGACATATATTGAGTTGAGCATATGCAGAGAAGGAGCCTATGCCAGGGATTCTCTTACGTGTCACTGTGGTATAAGATCGGTTTGTAATGCCAATTGGCCGGCAGAAATGTCAACCAAATATCCTCATTCTGTGCTGTGACCATCCCAACATCTCTCCCCCACTTGTTACTGGAAAGTCAGAAGAATCTGTTTAGGAAAGAGCCAGTAGAGATTCTCTTATGTCCTCTGTCACAGTGCTGCAGGATGTGATTGTGATGATAATTGGCCAGCCTGGATGTGCAAAATATGTCTCCTGATTGCTGGGAAGCTATCCTTAAAGTCCCAGTAATGTCCCTTCTATGCCCGCCTCAGGGATGCCCCCTATGCCCGCCTCGAAGCCACTACCAATTGGTCCTGTAAAGCTAGAAGCATGCAGTAACTGGCCAGTGAATGTGTCTGTCACTCTTTGGGGTTTCTCCACATTCTCCCTCCTACAGCTTCTCTCCCCCTGCCATGCCAGATGCCTGCCTCTGACTGGCACTGCATGTGCTGCTATTTATCTGAATAATGGTCTTCAAGGGGACTTCAATTGCTTATACAATTGGATCTCTTTATCTAATTGTCCTGTAGTTTGGCAGAAATGACATGGAATGTATGTGATACATTCCTACCAAATATCTTGTAAACAGGATGGAATATACAAATGTTACAGCTGGAAAAGTATTTTAAAGTTAATGTCTTATACCATCAGGACTCTTTATAAAATCATTCTGAAAAGTGTCAGGAGTGTTAAGCTTGTGGAGTGACATCAAATTCACAGACTTCATGCAAACCGGATAGAAGTTCAAAAAGTTGTAGCCGTAAATGTGCATGGAGCTTTTCTTAAAATCACAACATTAAATTGCTTCTAAAATCGGTTCCCTTTCTGTAATCTTTTTGAAAATTCGTTAACTTATTGCCCTCCATTGGGGGTATATTCTTTCTAAGTTCCATCAGAATTAAAAATGAAACATAAATGTTATAGTCAGAAATATATTTTTCAGTTTTTTTCCTTTATTTCAAAAACAAAATGTCATTTTCATTTCTATTTTTGTTATTATTATTTGCCATTTTAGTTTGTTGCAATAACAATATTGAAAATGACAGTTTTTGTTATCATTATTGTAATAACCAAAATGACATGCACACCTAGCTGGCAGAATTGTATGTGGGCAAGGCTGCTGTGGGCCTTTCACACAGGAGACACCCCAGGGGAGCCTCTTGCCTTGGGTTGGGCCAGGTTAACCCACACAGCATGCTCCACATTTCTGAGGATGATGCAGTGTGGCGCTTCCCCAACCCAACCTGAGGCAAACCTTGGTGGCCACCATTCAGGCAGGTGGGTGGATCTGGGGAAAGGGGGTCCAATGTGGGGCCCTGTCTCATGTGATTACACCCCTTCAGAGCTAAAATCATGCGTTCCTACCACTTGACTTGGATCCAGATTCTGTAACTAGGCTGGAACAGACTCGCATATCCTCTGTGGTTCAGACACAGGGTATAACCTTATTGTGTAAGACGTTATTGTTCTGCCAGGTGTTCGGAGAAGGAGATGGGTAGGGTGGGGAGGGGGTGTGGAGTGTGAGTTGGGGGGAGAGTCGGGGGTTCTTTTACTTATATTTTATTATAATAATGTTATATTTTAATGTACTATTGTTTTATTGATGGTTATATTTTGAGCTGCCCCAAGCTGCCCGAGGCAGGGAGGGCGGGGTATCAATAATAATAATAATAATAAAAATAATTTAATAAACAACTAGCTTGCCAGTCAGTGGGTTACAGTAACATAACTGATGCCGATGCATAATCATGGAAGTAAAAGAAAATTCAAAACAACCTTGTTACTCTAGCTTTTATCTCTGACACTGAGGGTGAGCAAAGCAGAGTTTACCAAACAGGGAAAGAATTCTCCTTTGCAAGATTCTGAAGCTGTATCATCGGGTACTTTCAGATGATACGGGGCCCTTTGGCCCTGTACCGGAACCAACGTCTTCGTTCCCCGCCGGGGTCACCCCTGCACGGCCCAACAGACGTGCCGGGGGGATCCCGGCGGGGAAAGTGGGAGGGGCCGGGGCTGCGCGGCGCAACGTGCGGCCGCACGGCCCCGCCCCCTCCACGCACCCCGCCGCCCGCCCTCCGAGGAGACGGGCGGGCGGCGGGGCCAATGCGGCCGCCGCGTCTGGCCGATCGTGCCACGGCCCGGGATCCCGCCGGGGATCCCGGGCCGTGGCACGCGGCCAGACGTTACTTTTTGTTGGCCACGGCCCGGGGTCCGTTTGACCACGCTTCCCGGGACCTTCCCCCGGCTAGCCCGGGAAGCGTGGTTCAAATTGACCCCATGTGCCGATTGAGCGTGGCCAACATCTGGCGCGCCGCAAACAGACGTGCGGGACACGGTGACCACAGGTGGGTATTCACCGTGGTTCACCGTGTCAACGTCACGTCTGAAATCACCCATCAACAGAGTTTAAAGATTTAGGCCCAGACAGTAAGGTAATGCATAGCTGTGTGGCTACACTGAAGTTGAGAGCTATACTGATTTACATCGACTAAGAATCTGGCCTTAAGTTGGTAGTTTCTTCCTAGACATGCAATATTTCACTTGTATTACCAATGATATATACTGAATAGAAAATGCTACAAACAGACCCAAATTTTATCATAATGTTAGCATTTCAATTCATATAATAATCGTAGCAAAATAATCTTACAGTGGCCAAGTTCCTTGTCAAATTATATTTCCAAGAAATGCAGAGATATTTTACAGCCTAGGCAAGAGAATTAAAATAAATAGATTGTCATTTTTTACTGGAGAGAAATCCTAGCGTGCTAACAGTTTTACATCCATGGACTGAGCTCAGTAGAAAGGGCACTTGGTTGTCTTGTTAGTGTTTAAAGATCTTACTATACTCTGCTCATCATGAGTCATAATAAGATTGATTACTACAAAAATCAATCATCAAAATTACTTCCCAGACAATACAATACTTTGTACAGGAGTTCAATAATGGTTCATTAACCGGGAAGAAACTAATTTCTGCTTTGAACTTCCTTTCAGGTCTAAGAGCTTCACTGCGTTTGGTAGGGTTGGGCGAACGCAGTTCGTATATTCGGAGTTCGGCCCGAACTCAGTCTGTTCGGATGTCCGAACCGAACGTCAATTCCGAACAGTTCGGAAAAGTTCGGTTGAGTTCGGGGGTGGGAAAAACGTGATTTCAGGCGAGAAAAATGTGACTGGAAGGGGGAGGTAGCTGAGGATCAGACTTCCTGACACCAGGTGTGGTTTCGGTGTCAAATGATACCAATAAAGAAAAAAATCTTTGAATTCGGTATCGGTATCGATAGTGCTATTTTTGAGTGTTTGGCCAAGTTTGGCTGAACTGAACTCCACCGAACCGAACAACCGAACCCGAACTCGGGTTTCGAACTGAATAATCAAACGTCCGAACATCCGAACCACGTTCTGTTTAGGGATGGGCGAACGCGGTTCGGTAGTTCGGTGTTCGGCCCGAACTCGGCCTGTTCGGACAACCGAACATGAACACGAACACGAATGCACCGAACGGACCGAACACCGAACGCCGAAATAGCGAACACACCGAACCGAACCGAACATCGAACTACGAAATGGCCGAACACACCGAACGGAACCGAACACCGAACTACGAAATGGCCGAACAGTTCGTTCAATTCGAATCGCGTTCGGTTGTGTTCGGGTGGCTAAAACATGGTCTTCTGTCAGGTCACTGGAAGGCCAAATGTAGCAGGGAGGGGGAAGTCATTTGACTCAGCTAGGAGCAGACTTCCAGGCACCAGGGGTGGAGGGTGGAGAGTGGCTTGGAGTAGCAGCCAGCCTGATGAATCACCATCTCTTTTCGCCTCAGACCACTGGCTTGGCAGTCTATGATTGGCCACGGGCTAGGCTGCACGGAGCCAATGGGGCTGATTTGAGGCGGGCGCAGCAAGAAACAAAACTGTCTGCCTCCCCCCTTCCCAATACCTTCTGAGCTAGTCACTGTTCCTGAGCAGCAGGCGTTTCAGAAGGCTCCCTCACCCAGCATTTTCCAGCTCCCCAATCCATTGCCATCCTCCTCCTATTTCACCCATCCAACCCATCTACCCCCATATTCTCATTTATTTACATTAGCTTTGATAGATTTAGTTGTTATTTTTTGTTTTTATCCCTCCCTGTGTTCAATCTTCAATCTTCCTCCTTCCCTCCCCCCTCCATTGAATATTCCCTCCCCATTCCCTTCCCCTGTTTTTTTGATTCATTAGAGTAGTAGTATATATTATTAATTTATAGATTGATTTAGGTTTCATTTCAGTTTTGTACCCCTCCTTGTCTTGTTTGTGATTGCCCCCCTAACCCCCATCCCATATATTCAATTCATAGGTAGATAGATAGGATTAGGTCGATACATTTTTGTTTGAGTAGTTTAGTTTAAGGTTTACTGATAGATAGAGTTTACTGTTTTCTGTGATTCAGCTTTAGGGTTTGTTGGAGTTATTCATAGCATTTAGAATACATTTATTAGTTAGGTAGTTAGTTAGTTATTAGTGTAGATATAGAGATATAAATATTTGATAAAAAAATTCAATAAAATTTTTTTAAAAAATTATATATTAAAAAACATTGTTTTTTTCGGGCCGAACGGCCGAACGCGAACGCGCGAACCACCCGAACACCGAACGACCGAACACGAACGCACAACCCGATGGCGAACGAACCGAACGGCCGAACACGAACGTACAACCTGCCCGAACAACCGAACACGAACGGCCGACACACGAACGGTTGAACCGAACGGGCGAACACGAACGCGAGGAACGACCGAACGACCGAACACGAACACACGAACCGAACGCGGCCGAACCGAACAGCCGAACGCGAACACATGAACCGATCGCGGCCGAACCGAACGGCCGAACACGAACCGCGATTTGTTCGCCCATGCCTAGTTCTGTTTGCTCATCCCTAGCATTTGGATCCTTTTCTGCTCACTTTTGTTTTATTTGTTTATTTAAACTCCCATCTCGCCCTTCCCCTAAGGTTCAGGGCGGCACACATAAAATAGAAAATACAGTCCCATAAACATTTCATTAAAAGAAAAACCTACTCTCATATCTCCCCCTCTACTCCAACCCCTAATCCCAGCTGCCAAACACATTACCAAAAATTAAAGTTTTCCACTGCCTGGTGATGATTTGCAATTATTTATATGTTAAAGTCTGTGACAAGAACAGAAAAGACAAGCAAATAATCCATTCCTGTATCAATTTGGTAATTTAAGACCTTTTTGTTATCTAACCACATTCTATTATAAAGACAAAGGAAGCACAGCAGGTATCTCAGTGGTTTTGCCTGTGTGACCCTAGTCTGAAATTTAAATATAATCCCATGAACCTAGGCAGCAACAAAGACATGGAAAGAAGAGCAAATGTCAGTCAAAATTGGGATCACATCTTCAGACGACTTGGGGTGATTTCAGACGTGACGGGGCGGCATTCGCCCCGTCACAGAATCACCCTATTGATTCCCTGCTGGGATCAATACCGGCACATCAACAGATGTGCCGGCTGATCCCGCCGGGGAATCTGGGGAAGGGGCAGGGCTGTGCAGCGCTACGTGTGTCCGCACAGCTCCATTCCCCCATGCGCCCCCAGCAATCCGCCCTACCAGAAATGGGGGGGTGCTGCGGCCAATGCAGCCACAGCGCCCGCCCACCCCCCGGGAGATTGACCATGGCCCAGAACCGGCGGCGAGCACGGCCGCCGATTCCGAGCCGTGGTCAGGGAACAGACGAGATGTTGACACGCTCAACCACGATGAATTCCACCGTGGTTGAGCGTGTTAATGTCACGTCTGTTGAGGGCGAAAAGTGATTCACACTGGACCATCCTCGAAAGCATGGTTATTTTGATTTCCACCAGTGGTTCACTGTGGTGAACATCTGGCGGGATTCAAACAGACATTACAGGACCATTCGCCACCACTGCCGATTGACTGTGGTTGAGCGTGGTTTCGTAACATCTGAAAATACCCTTGGTCTCAGTTGGGACAGCCACGATCCATCATTTGGAAACCTCTGGTCTAGATGCTTCAGTGTTCTTTTTAATTATTTATTATTATTATTATTATTATTATTATTATTATTAGCATTTATATAGCACCAGCGATGTACCTGGTGCTTTACAAAAAAACAACAAGATAGATACGGTCCCTGCCCGAGAACTTACAATACCTGAGCTCCAGGAAAACAGTTTACTTCATTGTATAACTCACCAACCCCTTTCTGAGCAAAGACTCAATCCTGTTCCCACTGGAACAAGTTTATGGTTTCAAATATCTCAATGGGAATGAGACTAGTCATTTAATTTGATTCTTGTAACGTTTATTTATTTATTTATTTTATTGCATTTGTATGCCACCCCCTCATGCCTTCGGCATTTGAATAGTTTCCAGCTGACTTCCAGTCTACAATGATCCCACTCTGAAAGTAACTCTTGCTTGATTAGGGGAATCAGGTGGTTTTTAAAATAAGTCCATTGCCAGATAGACCATGGGTATTATCAATCAAGTCAGTGGGTGCTTTCAGACATTACATTTTCGGCATTCACCACAGTCAACCTCAAACATCAGGGGTGGTGAAAGAGCCATGCACATCTGTTTGCTCGCAGATGTTCAGCACAGTCAAACGTGGCCGGGGGTGAAGCTAACCACGCTTTGTGAGGTCGGGGCGGGAGGCGGTCCAGAAGTGTGGTGAATGTTCACCACGGCAGGGGTGAAAGAAAAGTAATGTCTGAAGGGAAACCCCCAGCCGCGGTGAAAGAAAATGATCATGGGCTGTGGTGATGGCATGCAGTGTCGCTGCTAGGCAAACAACAACATGGGGCTCATGGAGGGAGATTTAAAGGGCAGTCAGCAGTAGGGGAACGTGGTGGAGAAGGCAATGGAGAGGAGGGAGACGGAAAATGTGCAGACGATGGAGCGAGAGGGCAAGGAGGATGAGGCGCAGCAGCAGCAGCTACAGCAGCAGCAACAGTCAGAGGGCAGGGGCAGGTTCCCTGGGCCTTCCGGCTGACAGCACCTCCTCCTCCACCTTGGATGAGGGGGGCTCGGTAGCCTCAGCCATCCCTGTTGGCAGGGGACGGGGACTGCCCAGGGGCAGCAGGGGATGGGGGAGGGGAAGGGCAGCAGAGGGGATGGGGTGGGGAGGGGGCATCCACGACCAATGTGGGGGTGGGAGGGGGGAAGGGCATGGGGGCACATGGGTGTACCTGGGACAGGGGCAGGGATGGGGGAGCACAATAAATGGTATTATCACACCTAACTGTGCCTGAGTGCTTTCTTCCCTACAGGTGCATACCTCCCCCCGGCCTCATGGGTGTCCCGCACCAGGCACGACTTGGTTGTGTGCCGCACCCCACGGTAACGGCTAAGGTCCGACACCGGGGGTACCCTGAGCAGGCCCCCGGTGCTCGGGCCGCTGCCCCTCCCTGTGCATGCGTGTGCAGTCATTGCTATCTCCAAAGGCAAGTGTGTATGCATGGGACTGTCCGGCCTTGCATGCCAGCAGCTGTGCGCTGCCCACTCCCTTCTCATCCCTCCACAGCGGCCCCATTGTTCCTGTCCTGCCATAATCTGTTGGTCTTGGCAGCCCCTGTCTGCCTTTCCAGCTCCCCTGCCCCCCATCCCATGCTGCCCCCACAGCCGCTGAAGCTCAGACCCTCTGGGAGCTGTACCATGGCAACTGTATCCCAGCCTGAGGTCCCGCCTGGAGGCTCTGGGGCTCTGTCCATGCCTGGACCGCCTGCGAGAGCATGGCCCTGTGCGACTTGTGGTGTTCGCTCATCGTTCAGCGCAGCCTGCGCTCCCTGACCACCCGGTCGGATACCTATCGGTGCCTGAGCTTTGGTATGTTGCGCTGTGGCTATGTCGTGACCACTGGCGACTGCCACGTGCACTGTGAGGAGCTGGGGCTCACCCACTTCCCTGAGGGGTGCCTATCGGACACGCTGGGGGCCTTGCTGCATGGAGCCCCGCCGAGATGGCCTCCGCTCAGTGTGTGTGTGCCTTCTTGGGATATGTGACCTGCCTGTGTGAGGGTGGCCCTGCCGTGGCCATGTCCTACTTCATCAGTGTGCAGGGTGCCCATGGGTTTCCGCACTCCCATGGGGCTGCCTACTACCATCTTCTGGAGCTGTCCCACCTGCCCTGCCCCCCTGCGGCCAATTATGGCATGCCCCCCTCCTCTGGCCCAGAGCTGGTGGCCTTGTTGGAGGTGTGCAGCCACTCTGATGTGCAACTCAGGATGAGCTGTGCAGACCCCTTCGAGACCTTCTACCTGATCTGCTTCCACATGACCGGCCATGGCTTCTGCCGGGTACTGTGGCAGTGGTCCCGTTTGTGCACCTGCTGTCGGAACTGCCACCACCACCCGATGGGAACCTCTGTAGCTGGCTGTAGGGCACTCTGGGCCCATCCATCATCTGGCCACCTCCTCGGTGCCTTCAATCTGTCAGTGGCCTGGGTGCTCGCGCCACCGCCTGCTGCCTTTTCAGGATGGCTGGACCTCCTGGGACCCGCTGCCACTCGCCTGCCTGTCGCCCCCTCGCCTGGGACCCGCTGCCGCCACCCTGAACCCCTCCATGTGGCCTCTGTGGTGGGCCATAGTGCTGGTTCCCTCACCCCTGGACTAGGCCCCGTGCCCCCCTTGCTGCTGCCCCTTCTCCCGTGATGTTTATTCTCATGCTCCTGAACTGTATGCCTCTCTGCCAGGCCATTGCCGCTTGCGCCCTCAATAAACACCTGTTGTGCTTCACTGTGCCTCATGTTGCCTCCTGTCTCCTTGGGCTGCTGGGCCCCCCTCCCCTTGCCCACTGGGGTCCTTCCCCCTCCCCCTCTGGTGGGCTGGCTGTGCCGGCCTCACAGCCCCCCCTCCCCATGCATCCGACCGGCCGTGGGGTTCCCTGTCCCCCCCTGGTGTATGCGTCCCTCTGCCCCCCTGCTCGCCCCCCCCTTTGTTGTGTGGGTGCAGTGCATTGTGTTTGGGGGTGTGTGCGTGCATGCGCTTCTTGTTTTGAAGTGCGCGCGCCTTCCGTGCGGCCACTGTTTGCGAGTGCTGCAAGCGCTGAAGCTCCCTCTACCACCTCCCTTTATGTTTCCCTTCCCTGGGCAGGGCCCTCCACTGTCTTTGGCTTCGTTTGCCCTCTGGCGGCCCTATTGGAGTCCGCATGACCCCGGTGCCTTGTGGGGCTCCCACCGCGGTTCGCGCCACCACGTCATGCCTGTTGGGTTCCCCTGGCCCGGGTTCACTCCGGTTGGCCCCGGGAGGTGGTGCTGCCCCTGTCACGTCTGTTGGGGCCGTGCAGCTCACCACGGCCCGTGGTGAAGCAATTGACACCGGGGTGGGATTCACTGTTGTGAATCTCACCGCATCACGTCTTCAATCACCCAGTGTCCCCTTCCATAAGAAGCACTGTCCTTTATCTTACATCAAGTTTATAGTATTGCCATCTGTTAGATGTAATTGCTTTCAAATGGAAGGGAGAACTTTTGGTTAGCATGCTGATTTCACAAGCAAACTATGAAATATTCTCTGGGCTTCAATAAAAAAAAACAGCTGCTGGATTTCTTGTATATAATGATCATCAATTTGGCTCTAGTGCCAAATGTTGATCTTTAGCACACTTCATGTAACCCTCATGGAGCTGGCAGATTTTAATAAATACCCATGTTCTCTATTCGCCTTTCCCTGGAGTTAAGGGTGTAAAACCGCATTCTGTTCCAAAAGCTGTTACCCCTTATGGGGTAAGGCTGCTGAAGGTGTGCCTTACAATTCCCTGCATTTTATTTTATTTTTATTTATTTCAGGATATTTTTATCCCGCACCCTTCTGCAAAATAAGAGCTTGGGGTAGCATACAACACTCCTTACAATAAAAGCCAACAAAAAAACAGTGAAAATTTTAAAAACCATAAAATACAAAAGAGCGGAAATCATTCTCTGGGGCTCGTGTGGATGTACCCTATGTTGTAATGTCAGTCTCAACTGGTTTTCTCAGATTCTCTTTCTAGTAGTTCTTCAACTCTGCAAGACTGGGGCTGACTTCTTTGGATCACTTCTACAGGTGGGTCCTAATCCTAATGTTGTTGAACATGTGGATAATATTCATTGTGGAGCCCATCTGCAATGGACCTATCTAGTACTCAACACATGAATGAGGATGGTAGAATCTGCCCATGGAGCATGCAATTCTAAACAAGACAGTTTGAAAGTTTCATTGGCTTCAGTAATGCTGCACTTGAGTAACTGGGGTTAGGACTGTAGCCAGATATTTTAATTTCCAAATGAATCCACATACTCCCTAGCCAACATACTACCAGTATAATAAAAATAATTGAGTAAATAGTTCTTGAAAAATGTTATATTGGCCCTTTTTACAGACACTCTAACACCGATAAAATTGCTGTTACATTTTATTATACATGTTGCAGGGCGACACTGCAGCCAATCAACAAGGGCCCTTTTCACACAAGCTGCCTCCACCCAGTTTCTCTGGGTGGAGATGGGTGGCGGCGTCTGTGTAAAACACCACTTGTGGTGGGTGTAGGTGGGTGTGTGCTCTCGCACAACACCTATCTCCACCCACCATCCACCCACGGAGCAATTGGCAGCGGTGTCCATTGCTCCGTGGGTGGGTGGTGGGTAGAGATGGGTGTTGCACCGGGGCTCACACCCACCTACACCCACCACAAGTGGTGTTTACACAGACGCCGCCACCCATCTCCATCCAGAGAAACTGGGTGGAGGCAGCTTGTGTGAAAAGGGCCCTTGTTGATTGACTGCAGCATGTCCCCCTGCAACATGTATAATAAAATGTAACACCCATTTTATCGGTGTTAGAGTGTCTGTGTAAAAAGGGCCATTGTAACCTTACTCGTAAAACGATGCAAATTAGAAAATGTCTCTCACTCATGCAGATGCAATACATTTTTTAAAAAGAGAAAAAATGTTTAATATAATTGTTCTGTATTTAATTTCACATGAAGCAAGCTTGTCAAAAGCTGGTGGGAAACTGTTCTGTTTTAATAATATAAAATCTGTCTGAATAATTGACTTCCTTCTAATGCCTTTTTGAAAAAAACCCAACATTAAGCATATTCTCATAATATATTCCATAAATTACAACTAAGTGATTCATGTAAGATCTGTGTGTGAAGAAGAATTAAAAACATGTGACCACAGAGTCTTTAATTGAATGCTTTGTGTTTCTTAGTAATTTGATCATAAATCTCTTGGCTTTTAGTGGTACAGGCTAATACTAACGGAAAAATCATTTAGTTTTCAATAAAGAGAGGTCAGCTCTGCTTCTCCTGCTTTAAGTGATAATATCTTGTCCAATACAAAATAGGTAGTAAATATTCTTCATTTGTCTATAGAGTTTCAACTATTCCATCATTCAATGCCAATACTTGAGCTTAAAAGATTGAAAAGGTAAAGCAATCTTGAAAGATACATTTGTTCATGTTCCCCACAGGAATAAATCAAAAAACAACTTCATCAGTGTTCAAGATTTACTTAGCTGAGCAATTAATCAAATCTTTAAATCAGAACATCAATTTTAGTCCACTGCAATCTTTTTCTTCATTGTAGATATAGGCCATAATTCAGGAAAATATCCTAATTCAGAATGCACTTAGATATTTGTTGAAATTCCACTGAAGGCTATGGGAAATTAGCACGTGTTTATATACTTTCTTGACTCTGAGTTTTTTCATGGAACTTAACCTTTTCTTGTGCACTTCCTCTTAATTCAGTAGAACAGTGCCCAGTTATGCCAGTGATGAGCACGAGTCAGTAGGGGTTCTCCCTTAAAATATCTGTGTGAACTTAATGGATGCTCATTTGGGGGTGAAAACAGATGTGCGGTTGGCACGGCAGCTCCAAAGCCCAGGGCAGGAAATAGTGGTCGTCACTTTCTCGGTTGGGGAGGGCCACCGACCAAATATGCCTATGGATGGAGAGCCGTCCCACCACCCACACGCCTCAGGTGTGTGTGTGTATGGGGGGGGGGGCAACAGATGTGCAGGCAACTGGACCTGCCTCTGCCCCACCCTGCTTTCAGTGCCCTGCCCCCTACCATGATGTGTAGCCATAGCGACCATCCATGGTGCCTGGCTATGGAGGCTCCCACCCCTTGGCAGGGATGGCAGGGCCAAACAGACGCATTAGCCTGCTGTGGGCCACTTTGCCTTGTGTGAGCAACCCTTGGCCTGGAATAAGCTTCGGGGATCTTCCAGGGGACACATTCTGGGCCAGCCACTTACCCACCCCAGGGCAGTAATGGGCCAGTGGGAAAACAGATGTAAGGTGAGTCCCGGGTCACAGTGGGCCACCAACGTATCTGTTTTTACCCATGGACTGAGTTCCGAAGGCAGTGGTGTTTGGAGAGAGTAGTGGAGCAACACCTGCACCCCCAGTTTTGCCACATCCCACCAAAATTCCACCAAGTTATGTATGAATAAACCCTTCATCCCCCAGATCCTCTTTCCACTTCTCTCTCTCTCTAAATTAAGGCCTCTGGAACCATCACTGTCTTTGTTCTCTATTCTTTCATTCTTCAATGGTCAGCTTAGTCCCTACCCACATCATTTTTCTGTGCGTATGAAGATGCTACTGCAGTTCTGTTCTTTCTGAAAAGCAAAAGTTATTCATTTCAAATCCCCAATTTCAGAAACTCAGGGCTGATGTTACAAACCCCTGATGCCTTCCCAGAAAAGCAATTCTGGTGTCTGTTAATAATACTATACAGTAAACTGGGCATCAATGAGTAATACAAGAATAGCTTTGCTTTCCAGCACTTAAAGATAATAAAGTGTTAAGATAGATCTATACAACTGCAGACAGACCTTCCTATCCTAGAGTGAAATACTACATCCCTGTGACACATGAGCTCCACCAATTAGGGGCAGAAGGTTGGAGGTTGCTTAAAAAAATAAATATCTTTCCATAAAACTGTGCAATGGCATCACCAAACCTTTAGCCAGTCTGTTATTTTTGCACGGCAGCTTAAAAAACCCAACAAACTGAAGTCATTAGGTAATTACAGTTATGCAGAAATGAACAAGTCATGACTCATAAGAAGTATTTCTCTAAAACGGAATAAGCATGCTATTAATCAAGAGTGCGATTGGTAGGGTTTAAAGCATTGAACAACCAGCTACAAGAATTTTTCTGCAACAATTCATGATAGATCAATGTTTATTCTTCAACCATATTGAACCCATTTCTTTCTAGTATTTAAAGAAAAGGTTTAATAACTTTCACTATAGAGAATTACTTTTCTTGTCTAATTGTTGATTTTAAATATGATCTTTCAAATAATGTAGACCAGGATGGTGCCCGTATTTCTAGTTTGTAAAGAGGAGAATTTCAAAGGCACAGATGGCAGTTAGGCACCTAATAAAGGAAAGAAAAAACCATTGTACCAGCACCTAAGCACCTCTGATTCCTAGGGATGTGCAAACGTGGTTCGGATGTTTGGGGTTGGGC
This sequence comes from Sphenodon punctatus, assembly GCA_003113815.1. Taxonomy (NCBI): domain Eukaryota; kingdom Metazoa; phylum Chordata; class Lepidosauria; order Sphenodontia; family Sphenodontidae; genus Sphenodon; species Sphenodon punctatus. Next base: position 871,637 of record QEPC01005662.1, on the reverse strand, counting down.
CCGAACTCAGCCAGTTCGGATGGCAGAACTAAATGTCCGAACCAAATGCCAAAACCCCTGAACAGTTCAGGCGCATTCAGATGAGCTCAGGCGCGTTTGGGTGGGAAAAACCTAGCTGGCAGGCCCGGGGGCGGGGGGCGTTTTCAGCTGATGAGGGGTGGAGAGGCTTGGACTAGCAGCCAGCCTGCCCAATCACTATCCCTCTTTTCCACAGACCACTGGCTTGGCAGTCTGCGATTGGCCACGGGCTAGGCTGCACGGAGCCAATGGGGCTTGTGGTAAGGTGGGCACAGCAAGTAACAAAAGTCATTGCCCTCCCCCCCCTTCCACATTGTTCTGAGCTAGCCACTGATCCTGTCAGCAGGCGTTTTCAGAACTCTCCCTCTCCCACCAGTTTGTGTTCCTCCCAATCCATTTCCATCCTCCTCCTATTTCACCCATTTCAACACATTTACCTCCATAGTTTCATTTATTTAGATTAGATTAGATAGATTAAGGTGTTATACCCGGCATCAAGAAGCAGTCACTCCAGTCCCAGGAACCACCATCAGGGTTCTGGGGCTGTCCGCTCACGGGGAGTTGTCATTTCACCGTATCAAGAAGCAGCCACTTTAGCCCCAGGACCCACCATCAAGGTTCTGGGCCCTACGTTACAGGCAGGGAGGGCTGTCATTCCACTTCATCCAGAAGTTGCAACTTTAGTCCCAGGACCCACCGTCAGGGTTCTGGAGCCATCATTCCACCGCATCAAGAAACAGTCAGCCACTCCAGTCCCAGGACCCACCATCAGGGTTCTGGGACCTACATTACAGGCAGGGAGGGCTGTCATTCCACTTCATCCAGAAGCTGCCACTCTAGTCCCAGGATCCACCATCAGGATTTTTGGGCCGTCATTCTGCTCAAGGGGAGCCGTCATTCCATCGCATCAAGAAATCCACTCCAGCCCCAGGACCCACCATCAGGGTTCTGAGACCTACATTACAGACAGGGTCCACTTCATCCAAAAGCTGCCTCTCCTGTCCTAGGACCCACCATCAGGGTTCTGGGGCGATCATTCTGCTCACAGGGAGCTGTCATTCCACCACATTAAGAAGCAGTCACTCCAGCCCTAGGATTCACTGTCACGGTTCTGGGGCCTACGTTCCAGGCAGGGAGAGCTGTCATTCCACTTCACTGTCTGCCAATGCTCCACCGATGCCAGCCAGCCTACATTCCAGGCAGGGAGGGCTGTAATTCCACTTCATCCAGAA
>QEPC01005662.1:853581-868213 GCA_003113815.1 Sphenodon punctatus | reverse complement strand
AACTGCTCCTTGTTTATTAGTTCCACCCCACTCATGATTTTATAGACCTCTATCATATCTCCTCTCAGTCGTCTCTTCTCCAAACTGAAGAGCCCCAACCTACCACACTTCTCCTCATACAGAGCCCTTCCATGTCCTTGATCATTTTTGTTGCCCTTCCTATTTAAGTTATGTCTTTTTTGAGATGGGGCGACCAGAATTGCACACAATATTTGAGGTGCGGTCACACCATTGATTTGTATAGAGGCATTATGACATCCTCCGTTTTAATCTATTCCCTTCTGAATAATTCCTAACATTCTGTTTGCTTTTTTGACTGCTGCTGTGCACTGTGCTGTGGATTTCATTGTATTGTCCACAACCACCCCCAGATCCTTTTCCTGAGTGGTAACTCCTAGCTTAGTACACAGCATTGTGTATGCGTGGTTTGGATTATTTTTCCCTACGTGCATCACTTTTCACTTGTCTAAAGCATGTCTAAAGCTCATTTGCCATTTAGATGCCCAGGAACCCGGTATCATAAGATCCCGTTGCCATTTCTCACGGTCTGCTTGTGTTTTAACTACACTGAATTCCCTCCATCAGTTCCTGTGTTCCCATCCCAGCTGAGTCACCCCTCAACTTAGCCACGCCACTCCGCCTGCCCACACATCTGTTTTCATCACATATGAGCGTTCACCTTAGGTATCAGCTGTGGCAGAGCTGCAGCAACTGAATGGTATGGTGGGTTCAGTTGATCAGTCAGTCCTCTCGCCTTGACTAGAGCAGCATGGAAAAAATGGGTCACATCATTGATTGGAAATAGTCACCAGCCCATCCTTCCATTACAAGTCCACAGGGTCCAAACAGCAGTGGCATTTTGAATTATTAATTCTTCATTCTTTTTTTTAAAAGAAGACTCCACAGGAAATCTTAGGAACTACATGTCAGAGAGTCTAACTTCAGTACTAGCCAAATTAATAGAAACTATGGGTGAAAACAGACATGACGCTAACCACCCTTTAACCACTCTTGATGGTCATTTATGCATGTTGCAGGACTGCATAGGGCACCAATACAGCCCTGCAACATGTATAAATAACCACCAAGGGTGGTTAAAGGGTGGTTAGCATCATGTCTGTTTTCACCCTATAATAGATAATTGTTAGATGCACAGTTAAACACATATTCAGTAAAAGTTAGTAAATCCTTAATAAAGAGAAGTTGTATCTTGCCAACTGATTGGGATTTTTTGAGGGTGTCAGCAAGCATGTTGATATGGGCAAACCAGTCAATATAAGGCCCTTGTATTTTTATAAAGCCTTTGGCAAACGTCTTCACCAAAGACTCTTAAGAAAACTAAGTTGCCATAGGAGGGCCCTTTATTAGCAACTAGTTAAAACATAGGAAAGAAAGGGTGAAAAACAAACAAGACAGTAACCAGCTGGATCCCCTGCCCACCCCGTGGAGTGGCACCGCAGCTGACACTATTTGGGCCAGCATGTAGAGCAGAAATTTTTTTTAGGCCCCCCATGGTGAATCTGGGTAGGCAGACAGCCATCTCACTGTCCCCACTCCACAGGGTGGACTGGGAACTGAACACACAAGCGGGGAAGGGGAGGGATGTGGTCGCTCTTTTTTCCACTATAGGCTTTTCACCTGCAACTCTATGGTGTTGGTGGATGTTGCCACTTGGCGTGGCTGTGTGGCACCTAACATATTACCCCAGATTAGCCTGACTGGAACATCCTTAGCTGGTGATGCATCCACCTTCTTTCTCCGACCAACACGTTGGGTAGCAGCCACCTGCTGTGGCAGAAGTGGGTGAACATATGACGACCACCTACCAGACAGGCAGGTGAATTGCAGGATAATGTGGGCTATTGTGGGATACTGTTTTGTTTTGTTTTCACCCAATGGGTAGGAATAAATGGTCAGTTTTCACTGGGTATGTTTGGAGGGCAGAAGCGGGGAGGAAGCTTGTCTCCTTTTCTGGCTTTATGTCTATGAACCCACTAGAATCGGAGATACTACTCTGGAATAAAGATGAAATGAATATAGAATTATAGTGTTGGGACGGATCTCAAGGATCATTTAGTCCAACCCCCAATACCAAGTAGGGTAATCCCTTGCTCCATGGCAAATACTATATTTGACAAATGTGACCACTCTGTTTCAGGTTCCTTGAAGTGGGTGAGAAACGCTATTTATGCCTGCTTTGTTCTGATATTAATTTTTGTTTTGTTTTTGTTTTTGTTGTTGTTTCTGATTTTGTTTTGGCTTCCCCCCAGAATTTTCATTTTGAATATCTGTTCAAATAATGAAATATCTAAACAAAAAATGGCTGAACTCTATTGACAAATATGCCAATTTTCATTTTGGTATGTACACTCATTTGACTATTTGGAACGTTATCCAAGAAAGATAATAATATTCATGAATAAATAATATGCTATTTGTTTCAGCTCTACTCTGTTGTAAATGATTTCACAATACCAATTTTTTTTTGTATTCTCACTCTGTTATAATAGTCATGGGGTTGCTTCTACACACAAAATCCAACAAATTTTCAGACAAGTAGAAATTTTAGGTTGACATTTTAAACAGCAACCATAAAAAAATAAAAAAAGATCAATACAAATAGTTACAGGGTTTGAGGTAGATAGTGGTAAATCATTTCCATTTGAGTTATAACAGGTCCTTCTGTTGTATAAGAGCCTCCTTAGCCTTAAAGCAAGATGGATCAATGTAGGGTACCAGTTTAATATGAATAAGGTTTATCTTCTTTACCAAGCAAAAATTATTATATATATTTTTTTTTTATGGTAGAGGTGTGCACCAGGGGCCCATGTCATTTTTGTTTTTCATTTTTCATTTTTGTTATTTACATCTGTCATTTTTGTTTTCATAAATATCAAATTGTCATTTTTGGTTTTGCTTTTGTTTTCATTTTCCATTGGTTTCAATGGAAAACATATTTATGGCTGTAACCTTTTTTCCCCTCACTATATTTGACTGAAACATGGAATGATTATACCTCCACTGGAACGGATATGATTTTAGAAGCAGTTGAATTATATTATTTTGCAAAAACCTTTATATACATTCTTAGGTGTAATTTCTTTGCCTCACATTTAACATAGATGAAACTTGGCAAGTTTATATCCCTTCCCATATCTATCTCTTCCAACATTCAGAAGAATTGGATAAAGGGTCCAGGTTGTATAAGCAATAAACTTATAAATGTATGTCTGATTGTAACATCTTTGTAGTCAAACCAGTGTACATGAAATTTGGCAGAACTGTACATAACACTTTCACAATCACCTCTGCCAAATATCAGAAAGATGTGATAAAGGGTCCCAATTTTATATGCCTGCACAGCATATGCAGAAAAGGAGCCTATGCCAGGGATTCTCTTATGTGTCACTCTGGTATAAGATCGGTTTGTGATGCCAGGTGGCCAGCATAAATGTCAACCAAATGTCCTCATTCTCTTCTGTGACCATCCCAACATCTCTCCCCCACTTGTTACTGGGAAGTCAGAAGCATCTGTTTAGGAAAGAGCCAGTAGAGATTATCTGATGTCCTCTGTCACAGTACTGCAGGATGTGATTGTGATGATAATTGGCCAGCTTGGATGTGTAAACTATGTCTCCTGACTTCTGGGATGCTATTCCCAAAGTCCCAGTTATGTCGCTTCTATGCCTGCCTCATGGCTGCCCCCTATGCCCGCCTCAAAGCCACTACCAATTGGTCCTGTAAAGCTGGAAGCATGCAGTAATTGGCCAATGAATGTGTCTGTCAGTCTTTTGGGTTGCTCCACATCCTCCCTCCTACAGACTCACTCCCCCTGCCATGCCAGGTGCCTGCCTCTGACTGGCACTGCATGTGCTGCTATTTATCTGAATAATGGTCTTCAAGGGGACAATGTAAATTGCTTATAAAATTGGGTCCCTTTATCAAATTGTCCTGTAGTTTAGCAGAGATGACAAGGAAGGCGTGTGATACCTTCATGCCAAATATCTTGTAACTAGGATGGAAAATAAATATGTTACAGCTGGAAATGTATTTTCAGGTTAATGCCTTATACCATCAGGACCCTTTCTTAAATCTTTCTGAGAATTGGCAGGATTGTTAAACTTGTGTAGGGACATAATATTCACATGTTTCATGAAAATGGGATGGAAGATAAAGTTGTAGCTGTGAATGTGTATGGAACTTTTCTTAAAATCACAACATTCAATTGCTTCTAAAATTGGTTTCCTTTATCTAATTGTTTCTAATATTGGTACAGAAAGTTCCCTCTACTGGGGATACAATAACCCCAGGTTTAATCAGAAATTAATAAGAATAAGAAAAGTTACAGCCAGAAATATGTTTTCAATATTTTCCCTTTATTTTTTAAAAAATATGTTGTTTTCATTTCTATTTTTGTTATTATTATTTGTTGTTTTTGTTTTTGCAATAATGCTAATGAAAAAAACAAATTTCATTATTGTTATTGTAATAACAAAAATCACATGCACACCCCTATAATGTGGATTCAAAGTAATTTTTGCCAAGTACGGCTAGGTAAAATCATGGCTTAACTTCCACTATTTATGCAGATTTAAATTCAGAGATTGGCTCTGGTTGTAAGGTTGTCAAAATAAAATGCTGAACAAACACCAGTGTCTAGTTTAGTTACATTTATTGTTGAAAATAGCTGGTCGATATTTGGCTGCACATTAACTAATAGCGCTGACTGTCACTGCCCATACAATATCATACTTAATACCAATCATAATGTCTGGTACCACAATAATTGGCCTCAAAAAATCAATAGTCTTCATTTTTGAAACGGAACAATTGAACGATACATCATGCATTTACAAATGGTTGTTTATTCTAACAAGAGGGAATTTAGAAAAGTAAGAAAAATTTACCGTAGATTCACATTTTAACAACTGTGTGAAAGATAACCAGAAAGTGTAGATATGATACTGCAACAAAAGTTGCTAGAAATACAAACACTGACAGAATTGTAGGAAAGTTACAAGTTTCCGAGTATAGCTAAGAAAACTGGTACCAAGCTAGTGTAGCCTGGAGGACAGGGTATTGGACTTAGACTTGCGAGATCATGGTTTAAATCCATCATAGTAAATGAACCCATAGTAATGAACCCATGGGGTGGCCATTGACATTGGGTGCATTGGGATACCCCACAACAACATCCCAGAGTGGACCAGGCTGGCCGAACCCAGTGCACCGGCCCAAATCAGAGCAACAGTGTGCGTAATGTACAAACCCATGCTGCTGCTCTGCTTCCAGCCGTCCATTGCCCTGGACAACATGATAGAGTTGCAGACGATGTAGCCCACAACGCTATGGTGTGTGTGGGGTGGGTGGGTGCTGCATGGGTGGCCTGTGGGCCAGGGAAGCCTCTTGGTCCATTCTATCTGGATCCAGGTGGGGCTCAGAGTGGGCGGATGTGGGAGTGCACCGCCTGAGCAGCTCCTGTAGTGGGCAGTCCCGCATTCATCTGAAAACATCCAGTATCTCCAACTTGCCGCTGCCTCACAGATTTGTTGTGAGGGTGGACTAGACAACTGCAAATGCTTTGAACACTGAAGAAATTATTTAAAGTAGGTGAAATAATTCCCTATTGTATAAGTAACACTCATGTCAAACACAGAGTTCAATGTATATTGGTCTTTGTGATGTAAAATATCGGTATAATCTAACATAGCTATGTATTCACTATCAGTATCATAAACTCTTATCCCCTTTAAGGTCCCTAACTTCTATAGCATCTTAAAGACATTAAGCCAGACTCTTGGATTCAGCACAGCCTGCTATGTCATTGGCAGAATCTGACTGTGGGACTTGGGAACCAGCTTGGGGCTGGGTAAGGGGTGAGAAGGATGTTCTCTTCCCAATAGTGTAGAAATGACAGAGGCTTTTGCATACATGCTCTCCCTACTGAGGACTCAGAAAAAGGAACCCCACAACTACTACCTCCATGCTGGGACTCTCATGCTTCTGGCTGACTTCTCATGCCCAGGCTAACTCAGATGAAAGTAAGTGTGATTAGGATGGCCTTAAATACCCTTGGCTGTGGTTGTTGGATCCTTGGAGACATTTGCATCTGATGTAAATTAGCACAGCCTAGGTGTTGCTTTTATTTATGACATGAAAATAGAACTACCCATAGTAATCCCAGGCTCAGGGGTGGGAAAGAGAGCTTTAGGCCGCATTCACAACTGCGGCAGCGGTGGCAGCAGAGAGAGAGGCGAGGGAATACATGGCAGCGGGGAGGAGCTGGATGATAGGAAAAGAGCCAGTGTGAATGGGGATCTGCCGCGGCTTCTCTCTCGCATGTCAGGGCACAAAGTCCTGCCCGGACATGCATGAGAGAAGCAGGGCCGACCCCAGGCATGTGCCACATGTGCGGTCGCACATGGCCCTGTGGCCAGAGAAGCTGCAACAGATCCCCGTTCGCACCAGCTCTTTTCCTGTCATCCAGCTCCTCCCCACTGCTGTGTCTTCCCTCGACGCTCTCTCTGCTGTCACTGCCACCGCAGATGGGAATGGAGCTTTAGACTGTCCACCCCTTTCTGACTTGTGCTGTGCTCAGTTTATCAGGACCTGAGATTCAGGGTGTTTACAAATTGCACAGTAACCACAGTGTGAGTCATGAGCGTGTGTGTTCCACTCACCCACACTCCATGAGTGCTGAAACTAGCAAACAGCTCTAAGGTGCAGCAGGGAGGTGGGGCGGGCAGGAACTATAAGAGGCAACAGGCAGGTGTGGAAGGCGAACTCCTAGATCTGATCAATCTGGAGCAGCAAGTGAAGCTGGCTTGCTGGAAAAGCAGGAGGGCTGAGAGCAGGAGGAAGGAGCTGGGGTGGGGAGAAAAGTGGGTTGGGCAGGAAGGAACACAACCCTTATTTCTTTGTTTGAGTAGAGGCTGGGGTAAAGCCAGCTGGGGTGAGTGTGCAGGCAAGGCTGACGTGCTGAGCCTCTGGATTTCTCTCACTCACACACTGCCTTCAATACCTACCACTCCTGCCTGTTATGTGCAGTCCACCTAATTAATGGCATGCCAACATGAACATGAATTAGCCCAGATTAGCCTACCTGATGGTCCCCGCATCCCCTACCATGATGCCATGTGTGGGTGTCCAGTGGCAAGCACTTGTTCAGGAAACGTATTCAGCTAACAGGTGAGCACCCACTCAGGTGTCTATCACAATATTTGTTAACACCCTTAGCCCTTCTGCTGAAATGTGAAGAGGATGGGGTGGGAGAGGGGAAAGGAGGGCTGTGAGACTGCAGCTAGAATGACATATCAATTGGTTGATCTGAACTGAGGTCATTGGGTGTTTTTCCCATGCAGATATTTTGCTTCAAAGTTCGGCTGAACTTAAGAGTTGTTCGAAGTTATGTTGTAATGATTTCAGAATGATTTTAAACATTGATTTAAATCTTGCTTTTCAAGTAGAACGAACGGAAAGGCAATTTGCAATAATGCTCTGAAGTGACAAAAGCAAATTGCCTGCATTCATCTACCCAGCATTAAGCATCCTTCTTTTATCATGTATTATGTGAATAATTGATAGGAATGACTGGTGGTCACACTACAATCTTTTGTTGTAATATGTCATGTTCTAATGTACTACAAGATCAATGTATATAGCTGCTTTATCATTCTCCACTAGTAATCCTTTCAGTACCTTCAAGTCAGACAGAAATCTTGTTGGTTAATTGCCTACAATTATGTCTATCCATAGGGATGCTTTGCACCCATGGCACTAACCATTCTGTCTTCTGGTCTTTCCCCAGTTCAAATATGAAAGCATTGCTTCTGCGTACCCCACTTCCTTCATTTAACCACATCTGCTGACATATCTAGGAAGTTATGCTTTTCTTTTTAGGCATAATTTGCTAACGGGTATGGATATGACTTAAGGCAGTCTGCCTAGTTTTCTGACACATTGTGGCCTTTTTTCAAACGGATGCCCTCCCCCCTTGCCCAGGTGTGTGTGTGTGTGGGAGCATTCATTTGAATACAGGGTGGATGGGTGGGCACCCATGCGAATGCAGTGGCTGGTGGGTTGGAGTGCGTGCACGCTCCCGTGCTCCACCCACCTCCACCCGTCACCCACACACGGAGCAACAGGCACCAATGCCAGATGGTCCATAGGTAGAGAAGGGTGGAAGTGGGGGGGGGAATGCACCCCCCCCCCACTTTGCCGTCCACCCATCCCCCCAACACCCACGCCTGTTTGAAAAGGGCTGGAGTAAAGAAATACCACACCAATTTTTTTTAAAAATAAAAATAAATAAATAATATATATTTTTTAATATAGCACCCCCCATACCTAGGTGACTGGGTATCTAAATGGCAGACTCCTGCGGTCTGCCGGGGGTGCCCTCCTGGAGGTCCCCCGTGTTAAGCGGGGGGCCACGATGGAGCGGGCATTCTCGGTGGTAGGGCCGCGGCTGTGGAACTCCCTTCCGGAGGAAGCTCGCCTGGCCCCAAGCCTTTTGACTTTTCGGCGGAACTGTAAGACCTGGCTGTTTGCCCAGGCCTTTGGGGGGGGGGGGGGGGGTGATTTTTAATCCCCCACCTGTATATTTATTTTTATACCACCAGCTTTATTGATATGTTTTATGATTGTATTTTAAATGTTTTTAAATGTTTTTTATTGTTGTTAACCGCCCCGAGCTGCTGTGCAGGATGGGGCGGTATAGAAATCTAATAAATGAATGAAATGAATGAATGAATAAAATTGATTGTGGACATGTGCAAAGTGATGCACATGGGGAAAAACAATCCTCAGCTGAGTTTGCATTGGCCATCAGAAAAGCAAACAGAATATTAGGAATGACTTGTAAAGGGATAGAGAAAGAACTGAATAAAACATAATGCCACTATATAAATCTATGGTGCGACCGCACCTTGAATATTGTGTGCAGTTCTGGTCAGCCCATCTCAAGAAAGATAGAGTAGGAGCTGGAAGTGAACAACAGGAAATTGATTGCCCCAGTTTGACCTGTTGGGCACTTCTTTCAAGTGACTTAGATTGGTCATGGTTGGAGATAGATGCACTTCTGGGCTCGATGGACCATTGGTCTGACCCAGTATGGCACTACTTATGTTCTCATGCCTTACATAGCGAGTGCTTCACAAAAACATACGTACAAAAAGTTTTAAACAATATAAAACAACAGTTTAAAACAATTTTAAACAATGATTAAAAAATTAAAAATGAAGCAGGAAAAAAGGGAGGACAAAGTACATTAAGGGAACCATTAATAGATCATAAAGGCACCTAGAAATAAATATATTTCCAGGTGCTTTTTAAAGGTGAGGAGGGAGGAACTGAGATGAACTTCTGTAGGGAGCAAGTCCCACACTGTGAGGCCCCCCACAGCAAAAGCCTGATCGCCTGCCAAGGATTTTCCCTCCCTGCTTGAGGATTTCAGAGCAAATCCAAGTCAGATTTTGCATCACATCTTGTTCTCCCTGTTGTATCCACTGCTCTGCATGTGTAGACTGGAGAGGGCCCAGTCCAGGCTGACTAGCTATTGCAGCAGGCTGAAAGGGAGGCAGAGCCAGGCATAAAGTTTTTGGGACCAGAAGTGAAAACTTGGTGTGAGGCCTGGCAGAGGCTTGGGTGTGGCCAGACCATCTATCTATGGCCGTTTTTACATGGACTGGGGTCGGTGGGGGGATGAGTGTTTTGGTGCGGCACATGTAGGTGGGTGTGTGCCCGTTTACACAGACACACACCCACCTCCACCCATGGAGCATACCCTATTCTGTTGGAGGGCTCTGTCAGTGGAGGTGGGTGTGCGGCAGGTGTTGGTGGGTGTGCAGTGGGAGTGTGCATGCACACACACCGCCCATGGTGTTTACATGGGTGTAGACCCATTCCCGCACCCACCAGCGGCCGTATATACGAACTGCCCCCCTTCCGCACACCCGCCTGAACACTGAGTGGGGGTGGGGGCACCTGTGTAAAAATGGCCTATGTACAGTTCCTGGTTGAGACTCTTGGTAGGCAGGTGAGATTGCTAGACGGAACCACCTTCCTGTTCAGAGGCATAGGGCTTCTGAAAGCACAGGACCAGGGACATAAGCCCCAGTCACCCCTGCTTAGGACATTCCCATAGGGAAAACAGGAGATGGCACAGTCCAATTCCATTATAAGTCTGCCTGTTTTGTTTTTCTTGGATGGGGAAGGAATTATGAGAAAATGGACAGAGTAGAGGATAGAAGTAGAAACTCACGGCAGAAACTTTGGAGGGTAACACAAATGTATGATTTAAGTGGAGGAGAAAGAACAGATGGAAATGGGGTAATAAGATCAGATCAACAGGAGATGAAGCTTGAGAAGATGAGGATTGGTGAAGGCAGAGGAAGAGAAGAGCAAGGCCACTTTTACATGATGCCACCCACCCGGAAACACCCGGAAACACCCATCGGATGGGTGGGATAGCATCCATGTAAAAGTCGACGAGTGGGTGGGTGTGCGTACATGACACATCCACCAACACCCGCCAACACCCACGGAGCATCCGGGAGGGAGCCAGCACCCCCTATGGGTGGAGATGAGTGGAGGTGGGTGGAGATGGGTGTTCAACACCCGAGCATCTGTGAAAAAGCAAAAACACCCACACCCACACGGACGGGACCAGTGGGACTGCTGTGCACTGGTGCAAAGGGTCACAATGCACACCCACCCATCGGGGGTGACGCCAAACATCCGCTCAAGAGCCCGTAAAGGCGGGAAGAACCATGACACGCATGCATGGGCTCCCACGATGGCCTCCAGTAAAGCAACTAAAAAGACCAAGGGAGCCAATGCCAACCCACACACGGGATGGAGTTGGGTGAGCATGGGGACCCAGGAGTGCCTGGGGTGTGTGTGACCCAACCAGATGGTGCAGAGGGAGCTGCCAAGGAGGTACAGGCAGTGGCCAGGGCAGGCGGTGCAGGGGCGGGGGGCGCCCCAGCCAGGCAGTACAGGGGGTGCCCCGGCCAGGTAGTATGGGGGTGTGTGCCTTGGCCAGGCAGTACGGGGGGTGTGCCCGTCCAGGCAATACGGGTGTGTGTGTGTCCCAGAGAGGTGGTGCAGGGGAGGAATGCACCAAGGCTAACCACAGTGCACGCCTCCAGGCACAGGGCCAAGGGCACACAGCGACCCTGGCACTGACTGAGGGCCCTGAGCCCTGCACATCCACAGGGTACAGCCAGAAGAGCATCAGCGACAGTGAGGTGAGAGGGAGGGAACCCTCCAACCTGGGACAGGAGGGCTGCACCCCAGCCCTGGCACGGCAGCCTAGAGAACACAGGGCAGGCTGCAGCCCCATGACCTGGGTCCCCATCCCCCTAGGACATCACCCTGACAACGGAGCACCGCACCACCAGGCCAATGGCTGAGGAGGGGCCCCGGACAGCCAGGTGAGCAGAAGGAGATCCCAGGGGGGAGAGGGGAGGTGAGGCCCCATGGGGGTGCGGAGGGGGACAGAGGGACCGTGAGTAACCCCAATGCAATACTCCCAACAGGAGACAACCATCTCCGCAGCTACCCCAGCCACAGGGTGGGCCCCATGCTGCCAAGCTGGAGGGACCACCCCCTGACGCGGGTCCCAAAAGGGGGAGCCCTGGTCCAGGCAGGAGATCAGGGACTTCATACACATGTGGGTGTCCAAAATGGTCCCACATGACCTGGTGCGCCGCTACAAGATGAGACAGGTCTATGAAGACATCACCCAGGAGATGCAGCCGCAGGGGTACAATAGGAATGTCACCCAGTGCATGCAGCAGGTAAAGGACTTGAGGTCCAGACATAAACATATCAAGGACAACAATCTCAAGTCCAGCCATGCTATGCTCACAGCCGAGTTCCAGGAGGAACTGGACAAGTTCCTCTGCATGGATGGGACATCATGGCCTCCCACACACACGACAGTGCCTTCATCAGGGGCAGATGGAGGGCCAACCCACAACCCCCTTGACAAACTCCACTGAGGAGGGGTGGGGAAGCTGCCCCTGGCGAAGCCATCCCTCTCACAGGGGGGGGGAGGCGCCCTGGGAATCCGAGCACAGTATCACTACCCTCCGCACGTGCCTGCAAAGCCCACAGGCTGCCCGGCCATGGGGAAGGGGCATGTGCACGGAGCAAGCAGAGACCTGGGACGACCCCCAGGAGGTGGAGGAACAGGATTCAGGTATGATCGGCTCAATGGGCCCGGGGGGTGGGGGAGGAGGCCACAACAGAGTCGCAGTGACCGGTTCCAGGGCCTGGGTGCTGGTGAACACTAACAGGTCCCCTTTCCCATTGAAGCACAAGGTCACCTGGAGGTACACGAGGTGGAGGTCATGGAGGAGGTAGATGAGGTGGGGCCGGTGGCACTCCTGCTACCTGTTGAGGTGCCCTTCCAGGGCAGGGCACACTGTCTAAGGGCCACAGGGGGGCACAGCGTGGAGGTGGGCAGAGGTACAGGGTGGAGAGGGGGGCCCCCACCAGTGCCTGCCTCCACCCACCAGTGCCCTACAAGGGTCTGGGTGGAGGGGCAGGTGGGAGGGGTGGGTGGCCTCACAGCAGCTCCCACGTAACACAGGGAAGACACAGGCCCCACCAGCAGGGAGGCACAGCTGGGGGACAATCCCACAAGAGTCCAGGGCAGGAGGGTCCCACAGGAGGGAAGGGTGAAGCATCCACAATGGGGGTCGCCCCCTGTGACACCTGGGGAACTGTGGTATGGGGCAGTGGTGAGCATTGGCCGGCTGTACCAACAGGGCATGTATCTTCTCATTCACAGAACAGCGACCCGCTCGGGCAAGGGGTGCAGCTGCTGGCAATGTGTAGAGGAACTGGGAGATGCGGGCCATGAACTGGTGGTGGAGGGAATACCTGGGCAGGGAGCTGCTTGAGGAATCATGACAGTTAGCTGAGATGCGCTCCCAGGAGCTCGCACTCACCAGGGAGCTCATCAGAGGGGAGGGGGAAAGGGACCGGGTGATCCTGGTGGTCATGATGGCCCAGTCCCACAACGAGCACCTCTGGGACAGGTACCAGGCTTCCGCCCTCCAACATGAGCAGCGGCACGCTTGTGACAGGCTGGAGGGTCAGGCCGAATGCCTCATGGACCTCATGGGGGAGGTGATGGAGACCCTGCAGCAGGACTCCCAGCATGACAGACCCCGCCATGCTGCGGATGGAGGGTTGGCAGCTGACCCACACCACAGCGCCCACCCACCGGTGCAGGTGCACCCCCCACACTTCAGCCACCCGTGGTTCCCCCAGCAGCATCCCTTCTTGGGCCTGGTTCATGTGGTCCCCCTCCCCCACATGGAGCACATCGGATTAGAGGGCCCCCAGGGCACACACGTGACACCCAGTGGGTCAGGCCCTGGCATGGGTACTTGAGGAATGCTCACCCCATGCTTGTTTCACCTCTCAGGGACCTGCAGCAGAGGCTGGTGTGGCGCAGCCAGTGGAAGACAGGGAGCCCGGGCCATCCAGCTGGCGATCGCTGTGATCAGCTTCAGCAAGGGCTCACTGGCCCGCGAGCCCTGGTGGTGCAGCCAGGAGGGGGCATGGGTGCCCCAGACACTGAACCCCCCCATCCCAATGTACATATAACCCCCTAATAAACAGGTTAGACCGGTACCTCCGTTTCGCATTCTCTGTTCCGGTACAGGTGGCCAAGGGGTGGGGGGACGCAGGGGGGCACCTGCAGGGGAAGGTCTGCTGACCAGTCCTTGCCCAGCCTCTGGTGCCAAGGGGCAGCCTAGCCAGACTACAGCCAGTTTGGGTGCCTGGAACAGGTGCACTCCCACTGTGCAGAGGAGATCCGGCAACTGGCGTGTCAGGGATAGGGGCTGGGGACAGAGAGGGACGCGGCGGCACTGGTACCTGCGGGGCGCTCACCCCCGCCAGCGCCTCCGGGTCCCGCCGGTCAGTACGCCTGCACCCCCGCTGGTAACAAGGGACACAGAACACGCACCTGCTCCCGACGCAGCGTCAGACCATAGCCCGGCAACCAGAAGCCCTGCACGCATGCGCAAACCGCACCCGGAAGTAGGAGTGCGGCGATCCACGCGCTTGCTGGCAAAGGCAGGGGGCTCGCCTATTTAAACCTGGAGCGGGCAACAGTCAGTGCTGGTGATCGGATCTTGTGCCATGAGACTGGCCCCTTGAGCGTGTTGTGTGGAGAGCGGAGTGACGAGCAAGGTTCTAGAGAGCGAGAGAATTGAGAGAGAGAGAGCGCGAGAGGTGAGTGTGTGGGAGAGTGCCTGGGTAGAGAGAGAGTGTGTACGGCGCGAGTCTTTGTTTCCTGCTGCCCCTTCCAGTCCCCCTCTACCCCGTGTGCATGTCCTGTCCCCTCCTGCTCCCCCCTGAACCCGGGGTTCCCCGGACCCTTCCCCCTGCTATACCACCACCGATTGGGCACCCCTATCCCTTCCCCGTGTGTAAGGATTTGTGGAATAGGATTAGGGTGGGCACTCTATCGCTTACCAGTCCCTGTGATGAGCTTCGGTGTGGGACTGCTCTTGTAGCTCGTTCCCTTCACCACTATAAGACCCTGAGGGATACTTTTGACCGGTTGAGTGCCCTTGCGAGTGACGGGCGACTGTGTACCCCTAACCCT
>QEPC01005662.1:839717-852333 GCA_003113815.1 Sphenodon punctatus | reverse complement strand
TCCCCGCAGCGCAGGCTGGAAATTCTGCGCTGGGGTAAGCGGGGCAGGAGATTCCGCGGGGGGAGGGGAATTCCGCGGGAAATCTGCGATTCGCAGACCCGCGTTTCCCTCGGGGCCCTGGTAAAGGTTGGGGGCGATCTCCCTGTCAAATATGCATGCGTAGAATGATGACGCATGCAGAATACACACATCATGGCTCTGCCCAGACTGGCCCATGTACACGTCAATGAACAGGCCCCCGTGACCCATGATGGCCTGTGATCCATGATGGAGAAGGCCTGCTTCCTATTCATGTAGTCTATCTTTGCATGGAGGGTCCGTATGATGGGGATGTGGGTTCTGTCTATGGCCCCGATGTAGTGGGGGAACCCCAGCTCCTCAAAGCTGCTTATCACTTCCTCGGGATCGCAGAGCTGGATGACCCGCTCAAGGAGGAGCTCCACGATCAGGTCTCACACATCATGTAGGGCCCTGTTCATGGTGGCCATCCCCACCCTGAACTGCTCCCCCACGCTCCTGCAGGAATCAGGAGTGGCCAGCTGCCACACTGCCATGGCCCCTCGCATCCCTGGTGGCAGTGGGAAGTGCATGTTGGTCTCCATCCTCCATAGATGGGGCTTCAGGAGCTCCTCTAACCAGGTAAGGAGGGAGCGGATCATACGGAAGTGGTCAATCCACTCCTCATCCATCCAGGTGGCCAGCATGTTCTCCCACCAGTCGTTAGTGCAGAAACGTGTTCAATGCCGTTGCAGGGTCGGTAGGGTCACACGGCGGCCATAAACATTGAGGGACTAGTGGACCAGGGTGAGCTGGCCTTGCTGTGACACCGTTGTGCCCACCAGGGCATGGAACTAAACAGCTGTCCGCCACGCCCATCGCACGGTCGCTGCCCTCCTCAGGTTAGCTGCCATCCTACGCCATGCCCCCTGGAGGACAGACCCTCACCCTGGCAGGAGTAGCAGGGTCATCTGCTGGAGCACCATGCACAGCAGGAAGGAAGGAGGCACTCAGGATCCGCAGCAGCACGTCCCTCTTCTGTGGGGGCTCGTCCTCCAGCAGCATGGTTGTGCGGCTTCCCACTCCCAGGAAGCCCCCAATGGCAAGTGCCCTGGCCTGTAGGCACACCTCTGTGTGGCCTGTGCCCCATGAGCTGTGCTGCCCTGCCATCTTCTCCCTGCCACCCTGCTGCCCGTGAATGTGTATTACCTGCCCCCCCATGCTGCCACTCAGCCTCTGCAGTGTCATCTGCTCCCCTATTGCTGGCCTCATTATTCACCGGACTCCATCACCTCCTCCGGGTGACTTCAGCTCCATCCCTTCTGGGGCTTCCCTTGTGCCCTTACCTGCTGGCTTCAGGTTTACCTGTGCCCTGCTGTTGTGGTACACGTGCCCGGCTGTGGTTCCACCTGCACCCCCATGCACTGCCTCTCATTGCTTGGGGGACCCTGTTCCGCCATTGCTAATAAAATGCTGTCACGTGGTGATCTGTCCTGCCTTGCTTCTCTGCCTGCATTGCCACCTGGGCGCCCCCTCCACTTGCCACCACCCTGCTGCCTTCCGTGTGGTTGTGTACTGGGGGCATGCTTGGTGTGTCAGTGGGCACCGGGCCTTTGGGGTGGGAACTGGTAGTGCGGTGTATAGTCCCCTAGTGGTTTCCCCACTGGGTGCTTACGCCTGACTGACGGCCATGTGCTCGTGGTGGTATTGGTGTTGGCGGTCTGGTGGGTACCCCCTGGGCTCCCCTGTCAGTTGGTGCAGCCCCGGACCTGCCCCCCCTCCATACCCCTCTGCTGTCACCCCCTGTTGGTGCTGTCTGTATGTGGTTGTGGTGATGGATGGGTGGCAGCAACAGGGGCACCGGGCAGCTGAGTAGGGTGTGTGTAGGCCACGGCCTTTACCCCTGCAATCTCCCTTGGTGCAGGGGTGCAGGGTGCTCTTCTGGGTGCTTTCTGTTAGCATGTGGGGTGTGCCCTTGGTGGTGCTGCTGCTGGCCTCAGCCCTCCCATGGCCCATTGGTGCAGCCATTCCCCATCGCCCTGTTCCTTCTGTCCTGCAGCTACCATTGTTTTGCTGCTGGTGATCTTGCACCTCAGGGGGATGGTCCTGCAGCTGGAACGAGCAACATGGAACCTGCAGGCAGCTGGCCGGCTCTTGGATGCCATACATGAGTGTGTTGCCAGCTTGCTGGCCGCTGTCCTTGTGTACCTCCGTGGGGGGTGCTGTTCATTGGGTCTGGGGCCTGCTCTGGATGGCTGTCTCCTCTCCCTCTGTCCCATTCAGTGAAAAACATGATCACAGAGTGAACCCGGGAGCAGGGGGACTTGTTGGACCTCCTCTTGCATATTCTGGATGACTGCAGCGGCTCCACTGCACGCAGGTTGAGCGCTGGCACTGGGCGCGGGGTCGCTGGCCCTATTGACCGGGTGTTTTCCCGGGCCTGCTGCTGTTGGTGCTGCAACATGGGTTAACCCAGCCCTAACCATGGCAATGGGCAGCTACGGGGCTAGGTCTCATTTGTTATGGTTCCCCACAGCCCCAGGTCCACCAGCACCATAGAGGCATGGCTCATGTGCCCCTTCCAGCTGACAACTAGCCAGGAGAGGGGTGTGGACAAGTCCCCAGAGGCTCTCAGAGCCAGGATTTGCACTCTCCTCTCCCTGCTGCCTCTCAGCTGAGAGGGATACTCTGGCGCTGGCTCTGCTAGAAAGGGTGTGTGTGTGTGTGTGTGTGTGTGTGTGTGTGTGTGTGTGTGTGTGTGTGTGTGTGTGTGTGTGTGTGTGTGTGTGTGTGTGTGTGAAGACTTCCCTGGATGGGATCCCTGTTCCATCAAAGCCAGTGCAGATCACACTCATCTCAGCTGACAGCCAGTTGGAAAAGGGGAGCACAGAACACACCCTGCTCAGCTGAGAGGTAGCAGGGAGAAGGAAGCACACAGATCTTGTCCTATTCAGCTTTCAGGATGCCAGGAGAGGGGAATGCAGACACAGGGGGTGCGCGTGGTGTGGGTGGGTTATGTGCCATGCTTTGCCTGGGCAATCCCAGTCTGGAGCTGGTGGCAGGGAGGGGAGGGAGGATGGGAAGCAACCTGTTCTGCATCTCCCTTGGGTTCCCTCCCCAGCCCTGTTCCTGGGGCAAGGAGGAGGAGAGCTATTCCCTGGGATCCAGTGATCTCTGCGAAGAGGGGATCGCCGGGACTCTGTGCACTGCCTTTGATCCTCGCTTCTCTTAATTCTCTTAAGGGGGGCAAGCAGCCAGGTCTGAAGGGCCGGGATTGGGTGGACGGAGGGGAGGGCATGGCCATTGGGGTCGTGATGGGGCGCGGACGGTATGGTCCATGGGGTGGGAAGGCACGGGCCCCTAGGGGTCCACGGTGCCTGAGGGAGGTGGAGGTCATCACCCCCCCACTAAGGGGGAGGGAGGTGCCGGGTCCAGGGTCCGCGCGTGGGGGGCTGGTGCTGATGAATGCGAGGTCCGTGGTCAACAAGGCCCCGATTATCCACGATTTGATCGTGGATGGGGCCGTGGACCTCGCATGCATCACGGAGACCTGGCTGGATGATCTGGCCGGTCCAACTTTGGCGGATCTGGTTCCAGCTGGGTATGCCGTGCAGCATCAGCCCCGCATGAGCGGCCGGGGAGGAGGCGTAGCTATTGTTTTTAGGGAAGACTGGCCTGTTAGGAGGTATCCAGTGCCGGAGATTGTGGGTGTAGAGGCTCTGCACGTGGTGATCGATTTGGCTGGGGGCAAGCTAGGGGTGCTGCTGGTGTACCGGGCCCCTTCATGCCCGGCGGCATCCCTTACCGCTCTAGCGGAGCTGGCCTCGGAGGTGGTGTTGGGCTCCCCCAGGACTTTGGTTCTGGGGGACTTCAACGTCCACGCCGATGCCGGCCTTGTTGGGGCGGAGCGGGAGTTCATGGCCGCCATGGCAACTATGAACTTGTCCCAGGAGGTGATCTGCCCGACCCACGTGGGGGGACATATCCTCGACCTGATCTTCGGCTCTGGCCTTGAGGCGGGGGGTCCGGTTGTGGGGGAGGTGACAGCGGTGCCCTTGTCGTGGACGGACCATTACCTCCTTCAGGCCGGTCTTTTAGCGCGCCCCCTCCAGAAGGGGAAGGGACCAGTTAGGATGGTCCGCCCTCGGAGGCTGATGGAACCCCAGCGGTTCCAGGAGGTCCTGAGGGAACTTACCCTGGATGTGGACGGTCACTCTGTGGATGAGCTGGTCCGGCATTGGAACATCTTGCTGGAGGAGGCCATTGACAGGGTGGCTCCGAGGCGCCTTCTGCCTGGGTCTCGTCACCGCAGGACTCCTTGGTTTACTGAGGGCCTGCGGTGTATGAAGCGTATGGGCAGGAGGCTAGAGCGACGCTGGCGTCGGACTCGGTCTGTCTCCGATCGTCTTCTCCACAGGGCCCATTTGCGGTCCTATGTGGAGGCTGTGAGGACGGCGAGGAAGGAATTCCTCGCCGTCCTCATAGCGTCTGCGAAGTCACGTCCAGCGGAGCTCTTTCGGGTGGTGCGGGGGCTGGTGAGTCCGGCCTCCCTCCGCCTGGATGGGGACTTGTCCCGGGCCCGCTGTGAGGAGTTTGTCAACTACTTCGCAGACAAGATCGCTCGGATTCAGGCCGATTTCGACGCTGGGTTGATAGCAGTAGGGGAAGAGAGCGGGGGGGCGGAGGGTCCGTCTGGTCCATCTTTATGGGGCGAGTTTCAGGAAGTGACGTCAGCCGATGTGGTGGATGTCCTGGGGTCTGTGAGGGCCACGTGTTGTCAACTAGATCCATGCCCGTCCTGGTTGGTAAAAGCTTCCGGGGAGACATTGGGGACGGTGCTGGCGAGGGTGGTGAATGCGTCCCTTCGGCAGGGGAGGTTGTCGCCTTGCTTAAAAGAGGCTGTGGTGCGCCCCCTGCTGAAAAAACCATCGTTGGACGTAGACGCGCTCGCCAGCTACCGACCTGTCTCTAACCTTCCCTTTTTAGGGAAGGTTATTGAGCGGGCAGTGGCGCTCCAGCTCCAGGGTCATCTAGATAATATCGGGCTCCTTGACCCTTTTCAATCTGGGTTCCGCCCCGGCTATGGCACCGAGACGGCGTTGGTGGCCTTGGTGGACGACCTCCGCCGGGAGATGGATGCGGGATGTTCGACATTTCTCATCCTGCTCGATCTCTCGGCCGCTTTTGACACCGTGGACCATGGGCTGCTGTTGAGACGACTGCGTGACCGGGGGGGTCTGGACGGGACTGTTCTTGAATGGTTCCGTTCATTCCTCTCGGGGAGGAGCCAGCGGGTGGTGTTGGGGGAGGAAACATCGAGCCCCCGCGCCTTACCGTGTGGCGTTCCGCAGGGATCGATCTTGTCTCCATTATTATTTAACATCTATATGCAGCCCTTGGGGGAGGTCGTGAGAGGGTTCGGGGTGCGATGTCACCAGTATGCTGATGATACTCAGCTGTACCTCTCGTTTTCTACTGACCCAGACCCTGCTGTCTCGGTGCTATCCCAATGTTTGGAGGCCGTGGCGGATTGGATGCGGCGGAGCAGACTGAAGCTCAACCCAGATAAGACGGAGGTGATGGTGGTGGGGAGGGCGAAGGGGGTGGTGGCCCCCCTGATTGGGGGGGTTTGCCCCCCTGTAGCTCAGCAGGTCCGGAGTCTGGGGGTCATATTGGACGCAGACCTGCGGCTGGAGCGGCAGGTGGAGGCAGTCGCTAAGGCTGCCTTCCGCCAGCTTTATCTGGTACGTAGGCTGCGTCCGTATGTCTCTGGCCCGGACCTGGCCTCCCTCATCCATGCCTTCGTCACCTCGCGGCTCGACTACTGTAACGCGCTCTACGTGGGGCTTCCCTTGTTCTTGGCCCGGAGGCTGCAGCTGGTGCAGAATGCGGCGGCCCGTCTTCTTACGGGGACGGGTCGCCGGGAGCACATTACACCGGTGCTCCGAGCGCTGCACTGGCTGCCGATAGTGTGCCGGGCCAAGTTCAAGGTCCTAGTAATGATCTATAAAGCCCTATACGGCCTTGGCCCCTCTTACCTTAGGGACCGCCTCGCCCTTCGCGCCCCGGAACGGCTCCTGCGGTCTGCCGGGGGTGCCCTCCTGGAGGTCCCCCGTGTTAAGCGGGGGGCCACGATGGAGCGAGCATTCTCGGTGGTAGGACCGCGGCTGTGGAACTCCCTTCCGGAGGAAGCTCGCCTGGCCCCAAGCCTTTTAACATTTCGGCGGAACTGTAAGACCTGGCTGTTTGCCCAGGCCTTTGGGAGGGAGGGTGGGGAGGGATGATTTTAGTCCCCCACCCATTTATTTATTATTTTTCTAGCCCTGTTTTATATGGTATATTTTATATTTAATATTTTAAAATGAATTTTAAATGTTTTTATTGTGATTGTTGGAAGCCGCCCCGAGCTGCATTGCAGGAGGGGGTGGGGTATAAATTTGCTAAATAAAAATTCCCTCTAGGAAAGAAAAGCAGAGGCTATGGAAAGGGAGGAGTCAAAGCCAGGGATAAAAATCTTCCTTGGCCATGACACCCTTTTCCATTGGAGCCAGCTCTAGCACACCCCTCTCGTCTGACAGCCAGTGGGGGTGGGGGGGGCAGGGTGAGAGGAAGAGGTGTGCGAGTGATCATGGTGTCCCTGGGGGCTGCCTGACAGCTTGGGGGTGCAACAGACAGAAAGATGGTTGGATCGGCTGCCCAGCTGTGAGGCCGGATGGCCCACGGGGGGGAGGAGAGTGTGCTAGCGCTATTTGTGGTGACCTGTGCAAGTACATGAGCTGTGGGCAAGGGGCTTCCTGACTGAAGGGCTCCCAACACTGTCCTCGCTGTGTGTTAACACCAAATGACCCACTTGATAGTCAAACCAACAGATGAATAAGGGGCCCATCATCATAAGGCTTTTAATTATGATTGATTTTTCCTTTAGTTTGCTGCACAGTACACTATCAATTCCTGAAGCCAGTATCAAGCAAAACAAGTGAAATACTGTTAGACCATTATGCATATTCAGTTGTCTAATTTTGAGGGGGTTTTCTCTTTTATTTCTTAAGATTATCATTTTTACAGGGTCAACAGCACTCCTGTTTTCATCTCATCAGTGTGATCGCCGCGTTGGTCCCAAATGTGAGATATGGAGACAAAACAGTTTAATGATATTTTTAATTGAACCACCTTCTGCTGGTGAGGATATGCAACCTTTCAGGCTGTAGAGGGACCTTCCACAGACATAAAAATAAATAAATAAATTACACTCCCACCACTCATATGTGGCTGCAAAGTTAATTTCACTTTAACTTGTTGTGTGGGATTAGTTTAGTTAGTCTTTCAGTATGAAGTTTAAAGGTGTTAAGTCATGTTCTAGAAAGCTCATTTCATAAGAATTTCTAACAGATTATCAAGTTCACTCTGTTGAAAGACTGTGAATTAATTGAACATACTAATTTGTGCAAAACAAATCCATAAGTAGCAAGATCCTAAATTGATGACAGATTTTCATCACCATATCATAGCAGCTCTTAGTGAAGATTTATGACCTCATCCTGCATCATTTGTTAATTGCCATATTACTAAAAATTCTATGATTTCTTCTGATCCTTGCCTTTTCACTATTATTGATGTTTTTATTAATTAGATGCATCCAGTCCATAACTTTGATTTTTTAAAAACTAAAATGTACATTCCAAAAATAGAAAAGCTTAAAAAAAAGAAGACTTTGCTTAGCCTTAGAATCTTTATGATAGTGGTTCCCATTTTGTTTTTAAAAATTTTTTTGTCCTTCAATGCCATTTTGAGATTCAGATATTCCTTTGATCCTTTGATCCCAGACTGCAAAAAAAACAAACTGGTTGGCTGCAGTCAGGCACCTGTGTTCACTGCATAATCCCCATTGCTGACAATGGGGAAAACTCAGCTCCATGGTCCCAATACTGGACCACATATCCACTTTTTACCCCTGCTGATATAGACATCCCTGTTAACTAATTCAAATAAAAACCCTAGCCATTCAAATCAACTGCTATCACGTAACGCAAATGCTCACTTTAAATCAGATGCCTGCCCACTGTCTCTTACACACATGCATGTACACTCTCACTCACTGGTCCCTTGTATTCTGGCATCTGGAGATGACTGCAGAGCAGCAAACCCAGCCAAACCCAGAGCTACATCAGTGATAATGGCCATTGCTGAAGCTGCCACATGAATCCTACTTTCTAAATATTACTGGCAAGCCCACACTCCACCCTGATCCTCTGCTGTCTGGGCTGTCTCTGGTGCATGAATTTTCTGGAAGCTAGGGGGAAATTACAGCAGCCATACCCACCCCTAGGGTGGTAAATTCAAATGCCAGTAGAGAAGGACAGAGGGGTCTTGCAACAGGAAAGTAGTTAGCATGGGGGGAAAAGTGTGCCAGTATTCAAATTAGGAGGACATGAAAGTGCTGGCCCTAACTGTAGGAATGGACGAGCATAGTTGCCAAAGGATCACACCATGCTGGTGCTACAACTGTGCAGGTGCAAAAGAGCTAAAGAATAGCATCTGATAGAAAGCAACTAGGACAAGCCCAGGAGGCTATTCAGAAGCTGCTTCAGTTTGGCTAAGGGAGGTCTTGAAGAAAGCAGGTGCTGAAGGGAAACTCTGCTCAGGGACTAAGCAGCCCAGGAGGTGGGGTCTGGGCATGGGAGACAACTGGTCCCAGGAGCGTAGGCCACTGACCAGCAGTGTCTGAAGGGGATACCTGTTACCTGAGAGGTATGGACTTCATATATAGAATGTGGGAATGTTGTGGCTAAGAGACTAAGCACCTGTATAACCTTTTTAGGGAAGGTTATTGAACGGATGATATCCTGTCAGCTTCAGGTGCACCTGGACAGCACTGGTTTTCTTGATCCCATGCAGTTGGGTTTTTATCCGGGGTGTGGCATGGAGATGGCATTGATGACCTTGGTAGACGACCTCCTAGTAGAACTGGATAAGGTTCATGTGACCCTGCTGGTTCTACTGGATCTATCAGCAGCTTTTGATACCATGAACCATAGGGATGTGCGAACAGAATGGGGCTCAGATGTTCAGCTGATTGGCCCGAAAACTAAGTTCGGGTTCGTAGATTTGGTCCCACGGAATTCAGTCCCACCGAACGTTTGGAAAGTTTGGCTGTGGCGGAGGCTTGGGGTGCTACAGGGGGCCCCAGGGGGGCATGGCAGGCCATCGGATACACAGCAGCAGCAGAGACTGGGAAGACTTGGTGCTTGACACCCCGGCTTGCCTGGGCAGGCATATTTGGTGCTTGGCACGCTGGGGTGCCCATGGTACCATGGCTGGCCATCTGAGACCCAGCGGCACAGCGAGGTAGACACTAGTCCTGCAGAGGAGATGNGGCCGGGATGGCTTGGGGCTTGGTGGCTGGCCTGGCACCCCTACTTGGCCGGGCATTGCAAGCTGCCAGGCATCGATGGAGCAGCAGTAGACATTGGATTGCCCAGTAGCAGAACCCATGGCAGCAGCAGCAGCAGCAGCAGCAGACAGACACCTTGATGAAAAGCAACTCCTCCACTAACTTGGCCCCCAGTCTCAGACGGTGTGGCAAGCAAATGTCACCCCCCATAGAGAACAGACACCCGCTTGCTGGGGACACTCATTGGTGGGCAGGACAACAAACCTTTGGTCTGGTTGGCCACTTTGGACAGGGCTGGCTGCACGTTCCTCCGAGAGCTGTGTCACCACCATGTTCTCCCCCCCCCCATCAGCACTGGCAGCAGCAGCAGCCAGTTGAGGTCCAGAAGCATCAGTGCACATTGGAGGAGCTGGGGTGGGTGGCAGCTGCCAAGTCCTTCGACAGATGCAGTATATGGAGGGCAGCATGGCTTTCAACTGAAAGCCATGCACATGTTGGTGGAAATGATTGTGCTCGATTGGCAGCCCTTCTCGGTGGTCGGGGACATGGGGTTTAGGCACCTGATTGGCTTCCTGGCCCCCCAGTTTAAGCTGCCCTCGCACACCACCCTGGGTCAGGCTGCCACCAATTCCTGGCAGCCTGCAATGCCTGGACAAGCAGGGGTGGAAGCCACTGAGTCCTGGCTGGACCTCTGCTGCTGATCCGATGATGCATGGCAGCCTGCATCGCCCAGCCGTGATGGTGACTAGAACTAGAGAGCCCAGCATAGAGCAAGCAGTACTGGATGCCTGCCAGCACCACCCTGAGTCTGCAGGTGGTGCCAGCCCTGTACCAGGCTTTAAAGGAGAGGATGAGGGAGCAGCTGGCAGGGACTGGGGGTGCCATCGTCCACTTTGCCACTGACCTGTAGTCGAATAGGAACATGCAGCATGCCTACCTGGCAGTGACGATGCACTGGTGGCAGGACCCAGAGGCAGCATTTGGCAGTGTCAGGACAGGTCCTGAAGCAGGTGTAAGTCATTGACACTGTGGCACCCACACTTCTCGGAACATCGAGACCCCTGACCGCCATAGTGAGGGAGTGGTTCATGCCAGATGTGCCCTTCACCAAGGGGTGCATGGTGATGCACAATGTGACCAACATATTGAGGGCAGTCCACGAGGGGGGCTTCACCAGCATCCCTTCACCTGGTGGTTAGGGATGCTATGGGCTTGGGAGAGAAGGGGATTGGGGCAGGATGTGACCACCCAGTGGAATTCCTCCACGTTCCTGATGCTTGAGTGACTTCTGGAACAGAAAGCCGCCTTGCATCAGGTTCAACTGGTGATGGACAGCGGGGCAACTCCAGGGTACTATGGCCCCAGAACCCTGATGGGAGATCCTGGCTCACACTGTCTTTGTTCTCAGACCATTCCTGACCTTGATGGAGACCATCAGCTCCTCCACAGCCACCATCAGCCAGGTGACCCCTCAGGAAGCTGGAGGAGATTCTCCAGAGGTGGGATTGTGGCCCTCCGGGCAAGAAACTGGTGGATGAGGTGCTTTCCCTGGTGCAGCAGCTGAAGGCAGAGCTGAAGGTGTGGTTTGATGAGCTCCTGCAGTGGGAGGAATATGTGTTGGCAGGCAACCATGCTAGACCTCAGGGTCAAGGGCAGTGTGGCACGCCAGACACTGCTCTATGGCCACTGGAAGGGTGAGCTGGTGGAGAGGGTCCAGCAGGCAGAGAGGGCTCTGGAGAGTGTGCATCAGCAGCAGCAGCAGCAGCAGGATGCCCCTGGGGATGGTGGGAATGGAAGCAGCCACCCCTTTCAGCCAGCAGCATCTATCCTTGCCCCCAGCCCTAGCAGTAGCAGCACCAGAAGCAGGCTGAGCAGCAGCAGCACCCCTATTGCTTCTGGATGACGTGGATGAACAGTCCTCACTGCCTGGAACGTAGGCCCCAGAACCCTGACAGTGGGTCCTGGGGATGGAATGGCAGCTTCTTGATGCAGTAGTAAGAGAACCCTCCCTGCCCATAATGTTGACTCCAAAACCATGACAGTGGGTCCTGGAGCTGGAGTGGTTGTTACTTGATGCGGTGGAATG
Source organism: Sphenodon punctatus (assembly GCA_003113815.1). NCBI lineage: Eukaryota > Metazoa > Chordata > Lepidosauria > Sphenodontia > Sphenodontidae > Sphenodon > Sphenodon punctatus. The sequence continues at coordinate 840,859 of QEPC01005662.1, read as the reverse complement.
ACAGCTCTCTGTGAGTGGAATGATGACCCTCCCTGCTGGGAACATAGGCCCCAGGACCCTGATGGTGGGTCCTGGGGATGGAGTGGCAGCTTCTGGATGAAGTGGTATGACAACCCTCCCTGCCTGTAACATAGACCCCAGAACCCTGCTGGTGGGTCCTAGGTCTGGAGTGGCTGTTACTTGATGCGGTGGAATGACAGCCCACCCTGCCTGGAAAGTCAGCCCCAGAACCCTGATTGTGGGTCCTGAGGCTACAGTGGCAGCTTCTAGATGATGTGGATGCACAGCCCTCCCTGCCTGGAACATAGGCTCCAGAACTCTGATGGTGGGTACTTGGGATGGAGTGACTTCCTTTCTTGATGCCATGGAATGACAGCTCTCTGTGAGCGGAATGACAGCCCCAGAACCCTGATGGTGGGTCCTGGCACAGGAGCAGCAACTTCTTGATGATGTGGATGGACAGCCCTCATTGCCTGGAACATAGGCCCCAGAACCCTGAGAGTGGGTCCTGGGGCTGGAGTGGCTGGCTGCCTCTGAAGTCTGAATCGCTGTCTGTGTCCAACAGGAGCAGAGCCAGCTCTCCCTGGGCCATGCTGTAAGCAAATAAGGACCCTCCATGTGGGTCAGTGGAATGATGGCCCCAGAACCCTGATGGTGGGTCCTGGGGCTGGAGTGGTCTGCCCTGCACCGCTACTCGGCCGGGCGTTGCAGGCTGGCTGGCATTGGTGGAGAAGCGGCAGAAGCCTGGCCAGGAATCTGTGTCTGGCACCCCTGATTGACCGGGCATTGCAGGCTGGTTGGCATGGGTGGAGCAGTGGCAGAGGCCCAGCCAGGGATCTGTGGCTGGCACCCCCACTCAGCCAGGTGTTGCAGGCTTGGGTTGTACTCAACCGAACTCAAGAAGCTCTACTGCAAAGTGGTCAAGCCTTTGGGGAGGATGGGAGGGTGGGTTAGTGGGTTTTTATCCCCCTACCCTTCCTTATTTTTTGTTATAATTTTGTCTTTCCCTGTTTTAATTGTTGAGATTTTTATGATGTTTTAAATATTTTAAACATTGTTTTACTGAGATTTGTTAGCCGCCCCGAGTTGTTTGCAGGAGGGCCGGGGTATAAATATATTAAATAAATAAATAAATAAATAAA
>QEPC01005662.1:828953-839017 GCA_003113815.1 Sphenodon punctatus | reverse complement strand
CTTCAGACGTGACGTTGACACGGTGAACCACGGTGAATACCCACCTGGGGTCACCGTGTCCCGTACGTCTGTTTGGCGGCCGCCAGATGTTGGCCACGGTCAATCGGCACATGGGGTTCGTTTGAACCACGCTTCCCGGGCTAGCCGAGGGAAGGTCCCGGGAAGCGTGGTCAAATGGACCCCGGGCCGTGGCCAATGAAAAGTAACGTCTGGCCGCATGCCACGGCCCGGGATCCCCGGCGGGATCCTGGGCCGTGGCACGATCGGCCGGACGCGGCGGCCGCATTGGCCCCGCTGCCCACCCGTCTTCTCGGAGGGCGGGCGGCGGGGTGCGTGGAGGGGGCGGGGCCGTGCGGCCGCACGTTGTGCCGCACGGCCCCGGCCCCTCCCACTTTCCCCGCCGGGATCCCCCCGGCACGTCTGTTGGGCCGTGACGGGGTGACCCCGGCGGGGAACGAAGCCGGTGGTGCCGGTACGGGGCCAAAGGGCCCCGTATCGTCTGAAAGTACCCCATGTCTTATGGGCCTATTTCAAGGTGCTGGTTTTGATCTTTAAAGCCCTACACTGGCTGGGTCGTGCTTACCTGAAGAATCACCTCACCCCCTAGCGCCCGGGGCAGCCCCTGCGGTCTTCTGAGAGTACCCTTCTGGAGTTCCCGTATTATCAATGGGTCCATACAGACAGGAGGGCATTCTCGGCACCTGTGCCATCACTGTGGAATGCCCTCCCAGTGGAGATTCGCCTCAGGCCAGATCTCCTTGCTTTCAGACAGAGTTGTAAGACCTGGCTCTTCCATCAGGCACTTAGTTGGGAGGAGGGAGAGGGTGGGTTGGGTTACTGGAGATGGGAGGGGTTTGGTATTAAGATCAGGAGTTTGTTTTACGGTTGTTTTATATTTATATTTGTGGTTGTTTGCATGGATATTTGTCTGTATTTTTATATTTTTTGTATTTTTAATATATGTGAACCTCTTCAAGTCGCCTTGGGCAAGAGGGGCAGGATATAAATGGAATTAAATAAATAAATAAATAAAGAAGAAAGACATGAGGACTGAAGATCCCATTGTGGGCTGGATTCTTGGGGCTGGAACTGGGCAAGACACACACACACACACACTGAGGCCACCCTGTTATAGGTTCCTTGTGGTGCTGGCAGCTCCTAGGGTTCTGAAAGTGGTGGCTATGTTGACCTTGTAAAAAGTTGGTACAACCCCATCTCAGAGCCTGGGAACCATTGTTCTATGGCAGCAACTCGTTTTCAGCTTGTTAACCATCTCCATTCTTAACCATCGCCAAGTAATTTGGGAAAATACATGAGATCTAATTTTTTTTCTTCAGTTGCTGGTGTGGCTTACAGTGGTGCAAAATCTTAAGTGATCAAAATCTGGACTTTGTGCACTTGCTGCGCATTCCCTCGGCACACGTGTAAATTCTTACCTGTACAAGTAAAAAAATGATTCTATGAATTAGAGCCTGCTTGGGCCAAAGAGTTGGGCCTCAGACTAGTTCTACCCTGACACAGGACCCGATGCGTCCAAATGTCCCTTCTTTCCCCCTCACGGAGTGCCATAGTGTTACAGAATTCTCTTTACAAGAAGAGGGGCCCTATCACAAAAGGTGTGGAGCTAAGATATCCTCCCACCACTCTCCACTGTGGCCCCACCCCCTATTGAATGTTGTGATGTCACAGTGCTCCAGGCGAGGGGGTGGAGTTCTGGCAGCTGGGAAACCCAGCTTCAGTCCAAGGAGTTGACCTAGGCCAAATAGGAGCAGTCTTGGGTTGAATCACAAGCCTCTACTTCAAATTCTTTTTTTTTCTTCCTAAAAAGAAATGATTTAACTGCTAACCACTTCCTAAGTTAGTTGCCTTTTTCTTAATACAGGATACATTCCAGCTTAGACAGGTGTGACCATTAGTTCTTCATTACAAAATCATTTCTTCCCTGTGAATCTTTTTAACTCCAGCAAAATCAATCAATCAATCATGAATGCCTGCTGCTTTTGATCCCAAAGCACAGTGAAGAAAGCAGCCCATCTCACACATAATCATTGTTAAAAAGACTGTCTCCAGATCTCATCCTCGAGAAGTACTCATGTACAATAGTGAAGACTGTGTTATGAATCATCAAGTATTCTGGGCACAAGCACTTAGATAGATCCATGAAACTGCAGTTATCTTAGAGGTCTTTGTGTAAATCAAATTCTTATCTTAAATGTGTTCTACTGTACTTCCATTAAAATCAAATAAAAACTAACAACAAAAAAACCCAATTTTATCTATTCCTACCTAAATTAACTTTACCAAAAAATTGCATTGTCTATGCTGTTATATAAAAGAAATTATCCTTGCAACAAATTTGCATCATGTATGCTGTTATGCTACAAAGGGAATTTTGGCTTAAGTACATTGCCTACAGCTAAATAGCTTTAATCTACAGTTTAATATAAACTTTCATGAATGAGGGAGAAAGCCGTAAATCAAATGTTAACACAAGTGAAAGATATAAATTATACAAATCGTCTATAATTATAAATATCAACATTACTTATCAAAACTTCTTCTCTTTATGGTAATTATTCTCTCCGCAGATAACCCTGAAAAGGCTGCAGCTTTTGAAAGCAAAGGAGCATTTTCTTGTTGTAGGATAACAAGCAGCCATTGATATTTAGATGCCCTTCATTCATGGATACACAGGTGGCCCAACCTTTGCCATAGAATCTCGCAACTCATATTTAAAGAAGTGATTGGAGGTGTCCTCTTAGCTGAGAAACAGATGCCTTCATTAATGACTTAATGAGATGGCACCTCTTCAGGCAAAATGATTTGATGTGGAAAATTGCACCTTTTTGTCCCAAGTGCACAGTGAACATTTTTGACAGTCTAAAATATGGCATACTGCAGTCTTGGGCAAGTTTGCTTCAACAGCAGTGTTCACTTAAGACTCTATTCAGCAGAAATTCAGTTTCCATGGCTGCTGGCCATACAGTTTCTGTGAGTGTCGATTGCTTGGCACCTGTGCAACTTAATCCTTATTCCATAAGCATAAATTTCTGTCTTCCTCATTTGCTGATCTTTCTCCTGACTACAGGAGCTATGCCTTCCTTGTGAAGGCGCATCCTGCCAGATGCCTATATATGGAAGTTAGCTTACACGGATGACAGTTCTGCCACGATAAGAGCCTGCCCTGAGGCATATACAGAGTGGGGGAGTTGAGCTCCACACAGAGTGGGAGGAAAGCTCACTCCAGATGCGTTCATGGTTATCTGGACCCTGGGAAGATTTGCATAGACATTTCAAAATATCCTTTGATGTGCCTTTGGACATGGGTTAGCATGCTATTTTAATGCTCGTCTATGCTTAAAATCCCTGTAGCCCACATTCCACCCTGCACTCTGTAAAGAATGGCGCAAAGGGCTGTATTGCAGCTGGAGCACAATAGACATTTTGGCAGCGTCAGCAAGGGCTCTTCCAAGAGACTAGTGCATGGGTGGGAAACCTTTCCGTCCTTCAGGCCCCTTTGAAAATTAATACAAACTCCATAGTTGTCTGGCTATGATATGGGAACAGAGATGTGCTCAGGACGGGGAGAGTTCGTATGCCATGGCTCCAGATCTTATCTGTGAGCGCATCGAGACCTCATCTTTGCTCTCGTCTCTTGCCCCGCCCCTTTTAGTGTTTAAAGACAGGGACTGGATCTGCAGGACAGAGCCAGGAACTGTAAAGGGGCCAAAATAAAAAGAGTCTTGGGCCAAAGGTTGCCCAGCCCTGCTCTAGAGTGCTCACATGGAAATTGTCTCCACAGAAGCCAAGAGAGGTTACAGGACACATCCCATACTTTGGCTCCTGGCTACCAGAGTGTGAGAGGAAGCAGCGGCGGATGTTTGCCTTGGTGGGATTCTGACCACCTAGAAAGCAGCGGCACAAGGTGGGAAATGGTAACAGCAGGCCCGTACCCTGGCCCCTGGCCCCCCTATTTCACCCTTGGAGAGCGTTATTCCCTTGTGATCTTTATGTACACAGGGCACCCCAGTGTTTTATACAACCCAGTAAGTCTCTAGTCCCTCACGTCCCTGGTGGTCTCAGTGCCCTGAGTCCATATGGGTCCATTCCTTCTAGTGGTCTCAGCACATAAGCTCCAGGCTCTGCACCTGCAAATTCTCACTGTCTCCAGTAATTCACTGACCATCTGCAGCACTGATAGTGTTTCCTGGCCTCTTACCCACTTTCTGACATCCCTAGTGATGTTGTGACGAGCTTTGTGTACTTTTTTGGGGTGCACAGCACCTACCCACTTAGGCCGTGCCTGTAGCAGTCAGCTGGTAAGAGGCCAGCCCTCACTCCTAGCCCTCACTCCTAGCTCCAGTTCTGTAGGCACTCTAGCTGCGTTGTGTTAATTCTGCCAGCAGCCCAGTAGCCTCGCTCCAGTCAGGGCTTCCTGGCGGCCCCTAGAGAAGCTCCCTGCAGTTCCTCTGAGTCACTTCCACTCAGCGGCCTCCTCTCTGTCCCTTCCGGTCGGCCCCTGACTGAGCTACGTCCCGTCATCAGTTCCCGCTTGTAGTGCCACCGCTCACAACTGCGGAGTGCTCAGGTCAGGAGAACAGCCACAGCTGCTCACTCTATTGGCTTTTTTCACAGCTGCAGATGTGGGGTCTTCACCACCTCTGCTGCCTCAGTTCAGGCCTTTTAAAGAGCTCTGCCTCTGTAGAGGGTGGCACCCTAGCCCACCCTGCTACAGAAACATTTTGTCTATATTAAATAAGGTCTTAATTTTTCTACTCAGCTAATGGAAACATTTAATGCTATTCTAGCAGGGAGAACCACTGCAATTAGAATAGAGAGCTCTACTTCTGCTGGAAATCAGTTGAGGCAAGCAAAGGGATGCTTGGGAGGTTTGAAACAAAGAAAATAAAGACTCAGAAACAAAATAGGAAAAGAAGAATAAGAGAAATAGAATAACAAATTGCTTGAATTTGGGCCAAATAGAAAAGGTGTCATGGAGAGTGACCAGAGTAGTGCGGTCCTAGATTAAAATTAAGTAACAGCTGCTAAATTTAGGGTTTAAAAAATGAAAAAGCCTTTACTCTTTCCTCAGGGAAAAGGATCTTCTACTTAGTTACCCAGAGGAAAAGAGAGAAAACAAATGAGCAGATTCCAGTACATTTTCCTGTCAACAAATTCAGGCCACGGTGCTTAGTAGCCGGGCTACTACAAGAAATCTTGGCAGCCACACAGGGCCTGTCAAACAGAACCTCTGGCAATGAGCTCCATCACAACCAATAAGCCCTTAAAAATGTCCTGGCTGTAAGCTTCAACTGCTGGGATCCTAGCTTACCTGCTATCACAGAGGGAAAAAAGTAGGAAGCAAAAGCAATAAGAACAAATGCAACCACTTTCTTGGTGGTGCATCCGGAATGAGACAAGGATACCATTCTTGGGTTTTTAACGGCCGCACTCTTTATTCCAATCAAATTAACCTGGTGGGGGAAATTGCCTCTAGCAATTCAGGGTCCAGTACCCACACACATTAATTGTTAAACCCAGGGCCAGGGGTCATGGCCTGGATGTGCCCTCCAGTTCCATTCCCCAGCGTCATCCATCATCTCCCCTTTTGCCCTCGGCTTGGGCCTTGGACCAAAAGGGGACAGTGTCCTTTCTGGACAGGAGTGAGAATCCTGGGTGCTGCAAGTTTGGGGACCGTGCATGTCCCTGCCCGCCATTGCATAACACCCCTCCTTGGGATGCTACCCCTGGCGCTGGCCGTGCCCTGCTTATGCGCCCGGTGTTGCTTCCCCATCTCTTAAGGAGATGACTCCAATACTACTGAATTTCTATGTACAAATCTAAACCCGTACTGGACCCCCGCCACTAAGGGACAGCTGATGTTTACTGTGGACTGGCCCGACTCCCACCATCACTCCTACCATTCTCCAAACAAACAATCAACTCCGCTTTCAGCGTGGCAAGATAGCTGTCATTTCCAGCTGGGGAAAATGCACCCCATCCTCCCTAAAAAACTTAAGATTGTGATATGTGATCCCCACATTTGTCACCCATGCTCCACCCCCACTGGTAACCCACTTTCCGACATCTCTAGTGATGTTGTGACAAGCTTTGTGTACTTTTTTGGGGTGCACAGCACCTACCCACTTAGGCTGTGCCACGAGATCGGTCCAAACAATGTTTACCCCTGGAAACAGCTTTTCAATTTCCATTATGTCACCCTTGATGTTGCTAGTTAGTCGCACCCCATTTACTGTCATCAGATCATTTCCCCCTAGATGAATGACTAATATATTTATTTATTTATTTATTTATTTTACAGATTTATATCCTGCCCCCTCCTGCAATGCAGCTCGGGGCGGCTAACAACAATAATAAAATATTAAAATTCACTTGAAAATATAAATATAAAATACATCATCTAAAACACATCATATAAAACAGGGCTAGAAAAACAAATAAATAAATGGGCGGGGGATTAAAATCAACCCCCCACCCTCCCTCCCAAAGGCCTGGGCAAACAGCCAGGTCTTACAGTTCCGCCGAAATGTTAAAAGGCTTGGGGCCAGGCGAGCTTCCTCCGGAAGGGAGTTCCACAGCCGCGGCCCTACCACCGAGAATGCCCGCTCCATCGTGGCCCCCCGCTTAACACGGGGGACCTCCAGGAGGGCACCCCCGGCAGACCGCAGGAGTCGTTCCGGGGCGCGAAGGGCGAGGCGGTCCCTAAGGTAAGAGGGGCCAAGGCCGTATAGGGCTTTATAGATCATTACTAGGACCTTGAACTTGGCCCGGCACACTATCGGCAGCCAGTGCAGCGCTCGGAGCACCGGTGTAATGTGCTCCCGGCGACCCGTCCCCGTAAGAAGACGGGCCGCCGCATTCTGCACCAGCTGCAGCCTCCGGGCCAAGAACAAGGGAAGCCCCACGTAGAGCGCGTTACAGTAGTCGAGCCGCGAGGTGACGAAGGCATGGATGAGGGAGGCCAGGTCCGGGCCAGAGACATACGGACGCAGCCTACGTACCAGATAAAGCTGGCGGAAGGCAGCCTTAGCGACTGCCTCCACCTGCTGCTCCAGCCGCAGGCCTGCGTCCAATATGACCCCCAGACTCCGGACCTGCTGAGCTACAGGGGGGCAAACCCCCCCAACCAGGGGGGCCACCACCCCCTTCGCCCTCCCCACCACCATCACCTCCGTCTTATCTGGGTTGAGCTTCAGTCTGCTCCGCCGCATCCAATCCGCCACGGCCTCCAAACATTGGGATAGCACCGAGACAGCAGGGTCTGGGTCAGTAGAAAACGAGAGGTACAGCTGAGTATCATCAGCATACTGGTGACATCGCACCCCGAACCCTCTCACGACCTCCCCCAAGGGCTGCATATAGATGTTAAATAATAATGGAGACAAGATCGATCCCTGCGGAACGCCACACGGTAAGGCGCGGGGGCTCGATGTTTCCTCCCCCAACACCACCCGCTGGCTCCTCCCCGAGAGGAATGAGCGGAACCATTCAAGAACAGTCCCGTCCAGACCCCCCAGGTCACGCAGCCGTCTCAACAGCAGCCCATGGTCCACGGTGTCAAAAGCGGCCGAGAGATCTAGCAGGATGAGAAATGTCGAACATCCTGCATCCATCTCCCGGCGGAGGTCGTCCACCAAGGCCACCAACGCCGTCTCGGTGCCATAGCCGGGGCGGAACCCAGATTGAAAAGGGTCAAGGAGCCCGATGTTATCTAGATGACCCTGGAGCTGGAGCGCCACTGCCCGCTCAATAACCTTCCCTAAAAAGGGAAGGTTAGAGACAGGTCGGTAGCTGGCGAGCGCGTCTACGTCCAACGATGGTTTTTTCAGCAGGGGGCGCACCACAGCCTCCTTAAGGCAAGGCGACAACCTCCCCTGCCAAAGGGACGCATTCACTACCCTCGCCAGCACCGTCCCCAACGTCTCCCCGGAAGCTTTTATTAACCAGGACGGGCACGGATCCAGTTGACAACACGTGGCCCTCACAGACCCCAGGACATCCACCACATCAGCCGGCGTCACTTCCCGAAACTCTCCCCACAAAGCTGGACCAGACGGGCCCTCCGCCCCCCCGCACTCTTCCCCTACTGCCATCAACCCAGCGTCAAAGTCGGTCTGAATCCGAGCAATCTTGTCTGCGAAGTAGGTGACAAACTCCTCATGTCAGGCAGAAGCCTATTCGATTCCACCCTGAGGCATGGTAATAGTGGTGCCACCGCATCCCACTGCACCCTTTCCAATGGATCACGGCTATGGTAGAGAGGCCCAGCTGGGTCCCCCAGTGAGTCTGCATGGCTACCTTCCCCACCCAACATACCAGACTGTGGCCGACTATCCAAATTGTGTCTCTCTGTGGGAACCTTGGTTGACCTGGGAGCATGAATTAATACAACAAAAACGGAAATAGTTATGGAGGGAGGCCATGGATATAACTTCTGTAGGCCCCGGATCGCCACCTCCCTAGTGCCCTAATCTCCTGCTCTGGCAAACCTTCTGTGGCGGCGGAGCTTGCTGCCCTTATGCCGTTGCTCATACCCGGCACGTGTTTGGCTGCGAACAAAATATTGTGCCACAAACACATTAATATAAATGCCCTCACCAGCCCCATAACCCTGGAGGAATTGATGACATGGAGTTAATTACATGCACCACAGCCATATTATCACACCAAAAAAGGATGGAATGGTCTGTGAAGTGCTCTGCCCACAAGTGCACTGCTACCACGATCGGGAAAAATTCCAGGAACGTCAGATCCTGGTTTTTCCCTTGCTCCATCCATTCTTGGGGCCACTTAGCCCTAAACACTTAGCCCACACCATCTTCCCCTAAAGAAAACCCCAAATCCCAGGCTCCCAGCTGCATTCGAGTGCACCTGCAACTCAGCTTCCAGCCTCAATTCCTCCCTCCAAAAGCTAATGCCATTAAACTCTGCAATGAAAACCACCCAAGTCTGCAGGTTGTCCCTCATCTCACTGTTCACCCATATATGGTGATGCGGCTGTGGGTTACCACAGAGCTTCACGTACAGACGGGATAAAGAGGCCCGTCCTAGGGCCACCATCCTGCAGGCAAAATTCAGGCTTCCCACCAAAGACTGAAGATCCCTAACTATCACTGTTACTGCTGCATGACACACCTGCACCTTTGTGCAAAGGCCTTCCAACTTCTCTGCTGGGAGGCAGCGGTGGCTCCTTGCTTTGGTGCTGGGGGCAGTGCCCTACAATCCCCCAGCACTGTCTCACTCAGGCTCAGTCACTTTTAAAGGTCCCGTCTCATCCCGGCTCTCCCAGCATGATGTGGGGCCGGGGCTGCAAGCCGCGCACACTGACAGCCAGACCCAGGAGGGACCCGGCTGTCAGTGTGCTGTGCGCGGCTTGCAGCTCCGGCCCCACATCATGCTGGGAGAGCCAGGAGCCGGGACCTTTAAAAGGTCCTTCTGTCAGTTTCAACCTTCACCGACATGCTCCCCGGGCTGCCGCGCATGGGCGCGATACACTCAAGTTTAAACTCGAGGATTATATCGCGTGCATGCGCGGCAGCCTGGGGAGCACATCGGCGTTCTTCAGGGCAGAGCAGTGTTCCCCTGGCCGCGCATGCGCATGGCAGCGGCAGGGAACAGAGCAAGTTTGCCTGCAGCTGCCCTGTAGCATGCAGGCGCAGCCGCGGGTTCTCGTAGGTCAGCACCAGTGCCGACCTACTTACTTGCATTCATTTTGGGGGGGGGGGCGTGGGCAGCCTGGGCAATGGGTTCCAATGGAACCCATTGCCCAGGCCATTGCAACTCAGGAGGGGCGACTTGTAAGTCACCTCTCTCAAGCTCCTGCCTTGCTGCGGTTGCACAATGCGGGAAATTTGTTGGTGGATGGCCGGGGTCTATCAGACCTCGCTCACTCACTCGCTAGTCTCGTCGTTGGCTGCTGGCAGTGAACTTGAGGGCCTGGATCACTCTGCTGTGTGTCTGCGAGGGATCATCAGGTAGGTAAAATTTATTTTTTCCCAAGGGGGATTTGGGGGAGTGGGGGGATTTTTTGGGTACAGTGGGGG
>QEPC01005662.1:803753-828233 GCA_003113815.1 Sphenodon punctatus | reverse complement strand
ACAAATGTGCCATCTTTCTATGTCCTATGCCAAAAAGAGCTTCTGTTCCCAGTCTCTTGGGGGTGGCTGGTGGGGAACAGGGGTAGAAAATCTGGTTGCTGTCATTCTTTTTTAATGTACCTTTTTTCCAGGTTTCTTCTTTGGGGGAGAGGGTGGGGGTTCCTGTACAGTGCAATAGCAATATATAATCTGCCATTCAACTGTACTTGGAAATGCACGCTGCAGTTATTTTGTTGTGGCCCTGAGGTTTTGTATATGTTAAATATTTGATCAGGTTTTAGAATAATTTTGCAGACACTTGCACTAGTTAGTACAAGCTTGGCCTACAATGGACAATCCCCACCCTAGAACTCTGCCAGGAATAAGGTTGTGCCGGCCCGCCGGCCGGCCTTACTGCCCCACCAAGCTCAAAACTCACCAGCCGCCACTGCCGGGAGGCGTGAAATAGACCTAAACATGTCAAGTTCGATGCCTAAATATGTAAGTGTCTTCGCAAGTCCCTCAGCCTTTTCCAGGGCTAGGGGGATACCCAAATCCTCAGCCACCTTCTGGAAAGTCTCCATCAGCACTATACAGTCCTGTGTACCTGCCCCGCCGATAAAGAGGAAATCATCAAGATATTTTGTTATTTCCCCCCCTTTTTTCTTGCTGGCAGACCACCCATTTTACCGTGGAGCTGAATCATTCAAAGACAGAGCATGAAACGGAACAGTCCATAGGCATCGCCCGGTCGGAAAAAAAAAGACCATGGAAATGAAAATCAAGTAGGTGAAAACTTTCTGGGTGGACCGGCAACAGACAAAAAGCAGATTTAATTTCACATTTGGCTAAAAGTGCGCCTGGGCCAGCCGACCTTACTAGCTGGATTGCAGTATCAATCGGCACATACTGTACTGATGTGAGTTCCTTGGGAATGGAATCGTTAACTGACCACCCCCATGGGTAGGACAGGTGGTGTATCAGCCTGTACTCACTGAGGGCTTTTTGTGAGACCACCCCTAAAGGGGATATGATCAATCATGCCCTGTAATGGTGGTGACGGGAAAGGGCCGGCTACTCTCCCTCTTTGATTTCGTTCTTCAGCTTGGCTTCCACCACATACTCCAAACCCTTAACTGAGTAAAGGTTGGGGGCCACCCTGCCCTGGTGAACCTCCCCTGCTGGAATCCTAAAACCGTAACGAAAACCTTCGACTATATACATCACCTCACTTCTATCTGGGTGAATTGCCAAGGCCAGAGCCAACTTATCAACCTTGACTGGGGTTGGGGCCCTTTCCCACACCCCCTCCCACTGGGGGTCCTTGTCCTCCCTATCCTGGAGGTCCTTGCCTGTACCTCCCTTTTTCCCAGGCCTGCCGCCCCTTGTTACATGCAGCTGCAGTGTGATTTCCCCCGCTGCTGGGGCATGCATGCCAAAATCTGCATCCCGCATGCCCACACGTACTCGAGCATGTGAATTCCCAGAAAAAGCTCCCCCCGGTGACTGGGCCTTCTGGCCCTTGCTCCAAAAGTGGTCATTGGAACGTGCCACACCCCCCCCCCCCCATTGGGTTAACATGTGTCTGATATCTGTTCTTGGGGCATTGGCTGTGCCATTCATAAATCTAACCACAGATCCGGGTGCGTATGTCACATCTCAGCCCAGGGGTATATGACGCCCTGTGGTGGAAAGCCTTGTCGTACCAGAGCCAGGTGCCTGATGGACCTGTATCATAGGCACGAAGGACAATGTCAGCGACTCAGAGTATTTCATGAGTGCATAAGCTCGCTTGGGGTATGCTTGTTCTATCACGTCCTGGTAGATGGAGTAAGCCAACATCCAGTTCGCCCAGTTCTGGTCAACTTTGAGGCGCTTAAAGCTCACGTTCTCCTTACTATCTCCCTTTTCCCTAGGGTCAGGTATGGGGTCTGTAAACAACAGTGTGAAGATATCCAAATACTCTCCCTCCATATCTTCTCCCTGGTGGGGTGTAGCAGGTGAGCCCCAATGGGGGCTGAAACGTCTGCATATCCCCCCACCCAATGGGGGTGGGGGTTGTGCAGCTCCAGCTAAACTAGTAGGGGTAGCTTGCAGGGGTAGCTAAACTAGCAGGGGTACCACATCTGCTGCCCAGCAGTGGTAGCAAGCTGTGGGGACCAAACCTGGATAGCTTGAGGTCCGCTGTCAGGCCCCAGGGCCTGAGGAGATGGAGGAGCACGGGCGCACGACTACGGCAAGCCCGAATGCCGCAGGCAGCACCAGATAAGCCGCGGGGAAGGGCCAGAGCGGCGCCCACCCCGCAGCCCCCACAGATCACCGGAGAGCCGGAGACCCAGGAGGCAAACCCAAGAGGGGAAAGCGGGCCGCTGCCCGCAGACGCCGGAACCACGCCGCCGGGGACACAGGCCACGCCCCCGGTCTCGCCGCAACGTCCCAGCGCCGCCCAGGAAAGGCCGGCCTCGCCCGGCACGGCGGCGCGTCAGCAAACCACGCCCCCGCGGCCGCCGCCGCGACGCTCGGCGCGCCTACTGCAGAAGCACGCTGCAACTCTGCATATAAGGGAGCAAGGCAGGGAGGCTCCTTGCTGGTGAACGGAGCTTGCCCTGCGAGACCGGCCCCTTTGATTGTGTGACGAAAGCAGAGTGTATCCCGAGCCTGAAGTGTGATTGCAAGAAGGAGAGAGAGAGAGAGCGAGTGAGACGAGTGCGAGGAGGAGCGAGTGGTTCTGGAGCGAGAGCGTGAGTGCGTGGGTGTGGCCCTAACCCTCACTGTGTCTGGGGGGAAACCAGTGTGTGTGTCCTGTCCTGACTTCCCCCTTCCCTGGGATTGCGCACGGGTCCTCCCCGCACTGCCCCCACCTGTCGTCCGTAGCCCTGGGCCCTGGGTGTCTGCTTTTGGTGTCCCTAACGGTCCTCCCTGGTTGGGAGTTGGCTTGCCTCGCCTCCGTGATGAGTTAGGTGGGGAATGGCTAGACCTTCCACAACCACCCTATAACACCCTGAGAGGCATTTTTCAGGCTTCGCTACTCCTTCGTGGGGATTACCCAGGAATTCCTAGCTGCGTGTGGTTACGCTCAACCCCTGGGCAGTACATATTCCGGTCTGTCGCAGCTCCCCTTCCCCTTCCCCGTGAGGGTTGCACCTCAACCCTCACATCCATATACTAAGTGGTCCCCAATCATGGTGGGGGGGGGCGAACTGTCCCAGAATGGAAACCCATGCCCCGTTCCACCATAGACAGGGAGACTCAGTAGCCTCGACATCTTGCCCAACCCGCCCCACAGTAGGGGTGCCGACCTCAATGGTGGCCCAGTAAACCCTGGGAAAATAGACGCTGCTGGGGGAATGGCAGCAACTCCCGCGCCCCAGGAGGCGATGTGACCTGACCATATACCTTGCCTTCCCCCACTCGGGGCCCAGCCTCTGCTGCCCACTGTCAGGGAAACGCCATTCGCTGGCAGGGAGTTTTGGGCCACCCCGACCCCAAAACCACCCATGCCAGGGTCCCCCATACCACCATAGCCCTGGGCCTGGCTCCTTGCATCCACCTCAAGCACCTGTGGTTGGTAGTCTTGGACCATCCATTGGAGTCCTTGTTTGAGCACTGTGATCCTTTGGAGGGCCTCTGCTATACCCGGTGTCACTCCTTCCTTGGCCCCAGCAGTTGTTCCTCGATGACAATCATTGTCCCTGCAGGCAACAAAACTGAACGCACCTCCGCCACCCCCCAGCTGGGGGTGGAAGGAGCTGACCTGACTAATTGTCCTCGCCCCTTGCTCCATGTGGGGGGGCTGAAATACGGGCCTGAGATTGGGCACTGGGCCCCAGAGACCCCTCCTTGTCCTTATATCTCACTGGGGGAACCATGACTCTCTTTCCCCACCTAGGTTCTGCTAGCATGCCTGTTGGGCCGGTAGTCCCTTGATTTTTCACTCTGGAACCACCGGGCCCCAAATCCATATACCCTGTGGCATACCCGCCAGGGGGGTAACCCAACCCGGCGGTTCCCTGTGTTGCCTGGGGGGTGGAACCCCAACCCCCGGCAGTAACTGGCATCCCAGATGGCCCGCTCCCAGATCTGGTGCCCCTGGCAGAGGAAGGGACCATGGGGGGAAATCGGCCTGCCCTTGTTGCTCCGCAGGGAACAAGGTGGCCATAAGACCCTGCTCCAGTTGATGATACAGGATGGGTGGGTGCCCCCGCACCACAGCCATGTGACCCATCAGGGCCTCGCCCCCCATGAGCCAGTTCTGGAGGACCCCCAGGACTGTTGCCCCCCATGCCAGTAGACAATGCCAGCATTCCAGACCCTTGCCCACCTGCAGGCTCCTCTCCCAGCCCATTCCCCGTGTCAGCCCCCACTTTTTCTTACCTCCTCGTGTCTTTGGCTTTGCCTTTCCCACGTTGAATGAGGGCCAAAAAATTCAGCTGGAGGACCTGGAGGAGCAGCTTTAGGCTGCCTTGAGTGGGGCCTGTGGAGGGATTTTAACTGGCATCATGGCTGTCCGTGAAGGGCTTTAAGGCCACAGAGAGGCCCTTAGGCCTGAGGTTTATTTATTTTTAATTTAATTTTTATTTGTTTACCATATTTGTATCTCGCTCTTCCTACCTCACGGTAGCCCACGGTAGTTTAGATGGCCAGTCACCGGAACATGTGGAATGGCTTATGGGCCACCACATGGAGAGACCCGTAGGCCTGAGGGGGTTTAGGCAGCCAGTCGCCTCATGGAGAGGCCCGTAAGGAGCGGCTTCCAAACAGACCGCAGAGCGGAGTGGCTTCTGGTCGCCAGGTGGAAAGCCCAAGTGGCTTCCAGCTGTGGGGAGGAGAACCTGAGCGGCTTCTGGCCACCACGTGGAGAAGCCCGGGAGCGGGCTTCTGAAAGCACATGGAGCAGCTCTAAGCCTGGGGAGCTGCTTCCTGAGTCTGCAGAGCGGCCACTTTTTTTGGCTGCCAGGAGCAGAGGGGGCTGTAGGCCACCTGCAGAGAGGACCCACTACAGCCCCTCCCAAGTCTCAGGCCTTCAAGCGCTGCTGCACCGGAGAGGCCAACCAGAGTGGCTCGATCAGCATGCCTCACCGCTGGAATGGCGGCTGAAGGTGCAGGGACTCTGGGTGGGGAGCCAAACTCCACCCCAAACTGGGCAAGTGGCTCCGAGCCCACGTTTCCTTGATTGGCTGAGCCCCAGTTTCTGGGCCAACGATGGCCTGGATGCGCTTCTAGCCCAATCTGGCCGCCTCTCCTGCAACTCTTGCTGCTGCAGTATGCTGCAGCAGTGATGTGCCGGCCACTACTCCCTCCTTGCCCCATTCTAGGAGGGGAGCATGCCAAACTCCCCCGTGACAGCCATTGCCAGGGGCCCTTCTTCTATGGATATCCTTCAACTATTTTTCTCTGCCACTTGTCTTTATTTTAAAGGTGTGTGTAACTTAAGGTCAATGATTTTATTAAAAATATATGAAGTCAGTTTTTCAGGGTGAAATTAATAAACCTATTAATTCTCATCCCTATTCAGCAATTGTTGATAATTTGATAGTTCTGATCTGTGCAACCCAAGCCACCCTAATCTACCACTCTGGGTTCCAGTCACTATTTTCAGAGTCGTGCTGCCACCTCACTGCTAGTCTAGCACCTTGGCCATGGCAAACAGGTCTTCAACTTCCTCCTTTAGCTCTCGGTCAAGTAAACAAAAAAAGCTAAGGCAAAGAGGGTGCCAGTCTTAACAGGCATGAGCGGTACAGAGAGAGCTCCAAGTTCACTGCCAAGCCTCTGTCACCCATATTGGGTGTTTTTACACACACATTTCTCCTCCATGTTTGCTGTTACATCCTGAACTTTCTGTGTGTTTAGATTACTCACTCAGATCTTAAACATCTGGCTCTTTGAACTTCTGCATAAAACTTCTCCCAGAACTTTTGTGTGTAAAATATTCTCCTGGTAAACTGCTTTGCTCCAGGCAACTGTGGTCATTTGGTTTCCATGGCAGCCCCTCACGTCTACAGCTGAGGATACTTTAGGCTGTCTCAGGGCAGGGTTTGTGTGAAGAATGCACCCAGGAACTGCCTCAGGGCAGTGTGTGTGTAAAAAATGCATCCGGAACGTACTTGTGGACTTGTAAACCCAGAAGACTGAAATATAGGGAACTTTAAGGTGTGTGTAAAAATGTGCAATGTCTATCCCCTTGTAGCTGCTGCTGGCTCCTCAGAGTGACTCCTCAGGACAAACAATGGCATGAGGCAGAAAGCAGTGGCAAACGCATTACTGGACTCTCTTTGCACCATTTCCTGCCTCACTGGCTCTCACACTTTTAAAAGCATAAAAAAGCTGAGAGATGGGGAAGGGATGGAAAGAAAGAAACAAATAAATAAATAAATAGGAAAAGTCAGATAAATCAAATTAGAAAAAGAAAGTCAAGGGAAGCAAAAAAGGAAATTAAGAGAGACTGCAGAGTGATGGAAAGGCAGAGAATGGGGGAAATGAGAGAAAAATAAAATTGTTCATCTTTACAAAATGTATGTATTTGTACTGTAGAGATTTGTTTTCCATGCCCTGTGCACCTAATAAATAATCCAGGGCTGATACAAATATGAATTTTCATATTCATGAAGATAATCTGTATATTTATTTCATGAATTAATATTCAAATTCATCTGCACCCCATTGAGAAAGCCTCAACTTTGTTAATTTAGGCTGCTTTTACATGAGTGGCCAGGGAAGCATGTCCTTCAATGCACTGCTGGGAAAAGCCACGTGGGGTGCGTTTCCACACACCAGAAGTGGCTGCACGCTATAGGAATCGACGGCGTGTGTGGCCTCCTGCGGCCTCTTTAAAGACGCATTCTGGAAACCTTGATATTGGGGTTTCCAGAACATGCCTTCAAAGAGGCTGCGTAAGGTCGTGTGCACCGTCGATTCCTGTGGCGGGTGGCCACTTCCAGTGCACGTAAATGCACCCCGGACAGCTTTTCCCAGCGGTGCATTGAAGAACACATTTCCTTGGCCACTCATGAAAAAGTGGCCTTAGTTACTTTCAAGTTTGATATTTTGGTTATTCTGGTATTTGTTACTTCATTCACTTCAGTAACGCATTGAATACTGAACATGAAGTGCCAAAGAAACAAAGTAACTGAAATACCAAGCAGAAAATAACCAAAATGAATACTATGAATCGAAAATGGAGCAAGCTGCAAACAGCATTTCCTAACCGCTTTGTTTATCAGATGTAAGTACACCAATTTCAGTTAATTCGGTTGTTCACACCAAATATTTATTTCAGCCTGAGAATAAATCTAGATCTTTTTGAGGTAGGTGAGGACCAATGTACTAGTATAATTCTAAGAATGGGCATCATCCGGGCAGTGCTGCTAGTTATTGAATTATGACAAATTATTTTCATATGAGACAGGAGGGTTGTTGTTTTATTCAAGACGATGGAATCTGGAGAAATATCCAGAATACGGTAAGCTCAATAGCTCATGGCATGTGTCTTAACTTGGTAAAATGTTAACAGTCAAGTAGCGTCCCTTCCCTCCCCCCACCCCTCCTTCCAGTAACAAGTATGAAGAGATTCTTCTTTATAGCTACCTGGCTAATTCAGCTTGAATTCACAATTGTTAGGCTGCTAGAATCAAGATTTTATACATTGCTTTTTCCTCCTTTCCCAGCAATGCTAATGAGATTTAAAAAAATCTATCAGGGTTTAAGGTGCAAGATGATAAAATGATAGGGCCGTGGGAACTCCAGTGCAATGGTGCTCATCCATTTACATTGGAGTTTTCGATCTGTTTAATTCCGGGTTGGTGACTGATTGTTTAGTAGGGGTGTACTTATTTGTGGTCCTGTGTATGTTGGTGATGCTTGTATTGAAAATGGAAGGGAAGGGTCCCCTTGAGTCTGGTGGTTTGCAATGTTCCTTTGGTGTGTGGGTTTTGGAGAAATGTGGGGTTTGAAATGCCGTTTTGACCTATGGAAGAGGATTACCATGAATGTTCCAACCACAGCTCTTTGATGCAGGGAGCAGGGCAGGGAGGGGTGGGGCTAGGTTTGCTGAGGGAGGGGGAAGAGATCCCAGCTTGGCACTGGTCTGAGCAGGAGGGGGGGACGTAGACTGCCCCCCCACCTGCCTACCTGCCTATCCGTATCCCTGCCTGTCAACTTGCTACTTGTCTCTTGCTCATAGGGCTGCCCACCTGCCTGTCGGTCTGGCTAAAAAGGGGGTTTAAACTACACACACACACACACACACACACACACACCCCCAGGTTCCAGCTTGGCACCAGCCTGGATGGAGGGGGAAACTAACACTGCCTCACCCACATGTCAGCCTGACCTCTTGTGTCTTGCTTGCCTGCTTGCCTACCTGTTGGTCTGGTCACTTGCTTCTCACCTGCCTGCCACCGCAGCAACTTTCAAAGCCTCTGTGTTCAGGTGTATGCTGGGGCTGCCGCCATGATTTTCACTATGGCATGCTGGGAAGTATAGTCCCAGTATGCCACACAGAAAACATGACAGTGGCCTCTGCATGTTCATGACCATGGACCCGTGGTGTTGGGGCTTTGAAAGTTGCAGCAGCAACAGGCAGGTGAGCGCAACAAGTAACTGGAGGAGCGGGTAGGGAGGAGGCAGAATTTCAGCAAGCAAAACAGGTGGGAGTGGGTAGGAGTGGTAGCTTCTGATACTTGCACCAGCCTGAGTGCAAGCATCACTTGGAGGGGATAATAATAATAATAATAATAATAAACTAAAAAATAACTAATTTAAATAATAATGTCACCTCTCAACTCAGACTCTAACTTCATGCAAAGTAATTTTGTCTTATTCCCTTTTGCCCCAGAGTAGAAAGTGATACTGCGAGATGTCTCAGGGCAGCAGCCATCTGTTGCTAACTTGAGCAACTTGCTGTGCCTTAGCTTGTGTAGCTACAAAAGGAAGCCAATGCTGTTTACTACTTTCAGGGCATTGAGACACTGTAAGCCTTCAAACACTGTAAGCACTCACATGGCGGCAGGGTTGCCACCTCTGTGAAGACTGAAATATGGACATACCTGTAGCTCAGGGGAAGGTTGTGTCCAGGTCTCCTCCAAATTTCTTAGTGTTCCCTTATCTGTAATAGGCAACTAAGAAGCCTGTAATGGCATGCCCTCTCAGCATTGCAACAGGCCTTTTCCTGGCTACAGACCAGAATATATTAAAAATGGAAATAAAGAAAATAAACTTTATAAATGGCAAACACTGACCATTTTGGTCTCTCTATCCATATGGACAATTAATAAGAAATAAGTTATCTCCAGACAACCCTTCATGGTGGATGACCTAGAAAGTCCCCCTCCCAAACTAAGTAGGTGGTCAGGTTCAAAACAGATCAATATACTGAATGTTGAGGACTTACTTTATTATTTGCTTGATCCTGAGGACATTTGAAAATCTGGCACTAACTTGGGTCATTGTAGGATGTTGAGTTGCCTGGTTCTACAAGGGTTAATAACCTTAGCTCCCCTGCTCCTAGTCAGCTAAATCTCCCCTGCTGTGGCCAATGGAGGCAGTCTGAGGGTGGTCAGCTAGGGTGGCCAACACTTACACATGCCCAGAATGCATAAGGGATAGGCATCAATGGGGCTGCTCTGAAGTAAGTGATTTTTAGATCGCATGTTTAGCTCAATGTTTTCAATGACAAATTAAAATTAATTAAAGCTGCTCCTACAACAAATACAAGCATATATTTAGTAGGAATGGATGAAAAGATCGTGGTTTGGGTTCGGCCATTTGGTTCAGTCTGGTTTGGTTCGCCCGTTCAGTTCACCCGTTTGGTCTGGTTGCCGCGTTCAGATTCGGCCATTCAGTTCGATCATGTATGGTTCAGTTCGGACGTTCGGAAAAAGCCTCTCTGTGCAAGAAATGATGACCCCAGACCCATGACGGTGGGTCCTGGGGCTAGAGTGGCAGCTTCTGGATACATATTGGCAACAGCCCTCCCTGTCTGTAACTTGGCCCCAGAACCCTGATGGCAGGTCCTGGGGTTGGAGTGGCAGTTTCTTGGTGCGGTGGAATGACATCACCTCTGTGCAAGGAATGATGTCCCCAGACCCATGACGGTGGGTCCTGGGGATAGAATTGCAGCTTCTAGATACATATTGGCCACAGACCTCCCTGCCAGTAACGTACGTCCCAGAACCCTGACGGTTGGTCCTGGGACTGGAGTGGCTGTTTCTTTTTTTATATCTATCTATCTCTACACTAAATCTAACTGCTATTTGCTATTCTAAAACCTATTGAACTAAGTGGAATATCCTAATAATTAACTACAAAGGTCTTGTCCTACAAACACACTGTATCTCTATCTATCTCTATAACTAAGCTAACGACTATGTATATCTATCTAGTAACTATCTATCTATCTATACAATATTACACAGGGGGAAACACAAAGAACACAGGGAGGGGTACAAAACTGAAATGAAAATCAATCTAATAATAATCCTACTCTAAATAAATCCAAAACTTAAAACAGGGGAAGGGAATCAGGGATGGAATAAGAAGGAGAGGGAAGGATTCAATGGAGGGGGGAGGGAGGAAGGAAGATTGAACACAGGGAGGGATAAAAACAAAAAACAACACCTAAATCTATGTAATATAATCTAAATAAATGATAATATAGAGGTAAATGGGTTGGATGGGTGAAATAGGAGGAGGATGGCAAGGGATTAGGAATAGGAAGGAACAAAAACTGCTGGGAGAGAGGGAGCCTTCTGAAACTCCTGCTGTTCAGGAACAGTGACTAGCTAGAAGGTGTTGGGAAGGGGAGAAGCAATCAGTTTTGTTTCTTGTTGCACCCGCCTCACCGCAAGCCCCATTGGCTCTGTGCAGCCTAGCCTGTGGCCAATCGTAGACTGCGAAGCCAGTGGTCTGAGGCAAAAAGGGATGGTGACTGGGCAGGCTGGCTGCTACTCCAAGCCTCTCCATCCCTGGTGCCTGGAAGTCTGCTCCTCAGCTGACTCCCCCTCCCTGTCACATTTTGCCTTTCAGGCAGTGACATGTTTTTGCACCCGAACTCACCCAAACGCGATCCGAACTGACTGAACTGTTCGGCCATTTCAACGTTCGGAATTGAGTTCGGTTCGGTCAGTTCGTGTTTGAATTAGGGTTCGGTCGTCTGAACAGGCTGAGTTCGGGCCGAACTCCGAACATCCTAACCGCGTTCGCTCATCCCTAATATTTAGATGTCTTTGGTGAACTGCAAAAGTAAAAGAAACCTGACTTGCAAAGTGAGTTTTCTGGGGTACGGGTGTTTATAACTTTGTGGGATTTTTAAAATTAAAAATAACATGATTAGTGTTATCTCAGATCCTAACTAAGACAATCTCACAATCTCAGATCCTAACAGACAAAAAATGATCCTTGTGAGAACTAGCATGGCACGTAAAAAACCATACAGTTGCAAAACAGAAAATTACTGCAATGAAGGATTATCTGTCTGTCTTTATTGTGCATACACTTATTTGTTTTGGCCTTGTATCATGAATACAGAATTATCTGCATTTTCTGCACTCAGTGAGTGACTGAGTGTGTGTGTAGGGAGGGAGTGAAGAGTGACTGAGCTTGTGTAGGGAGGGACTGAACTTGGTGGGGGGAGAAGGGAGAATGAAAGATTGTCAGGGGGGGAGGTGAGTGACTGTGTGTTGGGGGAAGGGTGAGTGACTGTGTGTGTATATTTTATCAATATCTTCAAATAATCAAGATATTATACGTCCACAGCATTCCCCTCAACCACATTGCAACATTATAAGTTTAACATATAATTTACTAGGAGTAGGGGGAGTGTTTACATTTTAAAACTTGTATAGGTCTGAGTGACATCATTCCTAAATTAATTTACTCAGTGTTTCACATGGATTAAAATTACACTGAATATGACTGATCTACACACATTTTGGATTTTCATGAAAATTGCTTTTTACAGAATACCTTTTATATAATACCATAGACTTTTCTTATAATTTACTCTAATTGGCCTGCTTAAGGCAATGAGTTCACCTGCTCTGACTTTGTGTGGGTGTTACCACAAGCTGCACCTCAGTAGGCCTGCTCCTCCACTGCCACCCACTGATGCTTGCTGATGCTGCAGAAAGAGCCTCTCTCTCTGACAAACCCACAAATAACACACACAACTCCTGCCTTTCCTGGGGTGCTGTCTGCAAGTTGAGACCCTGGCATATCTTGGGGTTGCTCGTGCCTGACTGCCCACCCACTGGCCTGCTCCTCTACTGCCACCCACTTATGCCCACTGCTGCTGCTGCTGAAAGAGCCTCTCTCTCTGGCAGACCCACACATAATACACGCAAGTCCTGCCCTTCCTGGGGTGTTATCTGCAAGTTGAGACCCTGGCATGTCTTGGGGTTCTGCTTCTGCTTTTCATGCCTGACTTCCCACCCACCTGCTGCTCCACTGCCACCCACTGATGCCCGCTGCTGTTGCTGCTGAAAGAGCCATGCAAGTCCTGCCCTTTCTGTGGTGCTGTCTGAAGGTTGAGACCCTGGCATGTCTTGGGGTGCTGCTGCTGCTCATGCCTCACTGCCTGCCCATACACCCGCTAGCCTGCACATCTGCAAGCTTGCTCTAAAGAATAGTATTCTTCTTGTCTCTCCCTCCTCAAAGTTCTCTGGAACTCTAAATAAATAAAAATACATTTTACAAACCTGGCAGTGTCACCTCCACTGCCCTCCTCCTCCTCTGGTGAGAATCCCACCTCCACCAACTCACGAGATGGTCCAGCCTGGGCCTCCATGATTTGTTCCTCCACCTCCACCTTAACCTTCCTCCTCAGGTTCTCCCTGCCTCCTTCTATCTTCACACAGACACACACAACCCACTCACACACAGGTAACTAGCCACAACAGAAAGACACAACCAGGAAGCCACACCCCATGCCACCACACAGCTGATCGAACTACCATTTCTGGTTTTGGTATCGTTCCCAGTCTCGTGTGATCACAATACCAAAAATAAATCTTGGTTGGTGCACAAAATTGATATCTATACCAGTAATGATATCAAAAACAAAATCTTCATTTGAAATCGGTACCAATATCGATAACAATAACGAAAAATGAAATTTCGTTAATAATGATAACAAAACATTTTAATAACGAAAACAATAACAAAACTGAAAAACGACATGGGGCCCTGGTGCACACCCCTAGAATTGTAGATAGCACAATTAATGCTCAGCTGACAATCTAGAGCACTCAGCATCTCCACCTCCTTTCCATGAGGCAGGTTGGCCCTAACCCTGCAGTGCTCTGCTCACTGCTTTTTATCCCCAGTGGGACTTCTGGGTGCAGTCTGTGAATATGATTTAAAAATAATAATTTACTGATTGGTGCGCAAATTGCATAGTAGTCGGTTTTATCAGAGATATGTTTGACTTTGGGTTTAGTTTACATCAAGTGTAAACACAACTTGAGACTCAAAGAATATTGTTATCCTAAGTAACTATACCTCACAAAAACCAAGGATATTCTCTCCAAAAAAACTGATGGTTTAAAAACAAAAAATGAAGGTGGATGCAAAATCACCCAAGCACCAGAAAGCAAGGAAATAGGCAGTTGACACCTGCCTTACTTGCATGCCATGTAAGCAGTAAAGATGTTAGACACTCACCCATATTGTGGTCACATACAAATTAGCCTCCATGTACCCACACTTTGCCTTAGTCCTTCCGCCCCAATCCTTTTCTTCTGCGGGTTAGGGGCAACACTGAAGCTGGGGACAGGAGAGAGGGTGATGTGTTGGGTATCCCATGCCAAGACAACTGTGGAGGCATGCACCCAAGGCCTTTGTGATGCAATCTGCTAGCATCCAATCCTTCATTAGGGAGCCAAGGAATCATGCCTTATAGCCTTTCCCTAATGCACTGTAAGCCAGTAATTCCCAGGGTCCTCACACACAACCCCAGAGTTCTGGTCCATTCTTAGCATACCACCCAACCCTGCAACAGAGTACCCAGTAGTCCTGAGCCCCAGCCTCTCATCTCTGGGGCAGTGTAACTGTCCTAGAGGGCAGATTATGGTATATGTCTGATATGGATTAGGACTAGGGGTGTTTGTGGGGAATGAAAGAGAAACTATGACAGGAGCAAAAATTGATAACTGTGTGGTATTTGTGTCATATTGAACACATGTTGTTGATGTTCTGAGTCTTAAATGATTGGCATTATCATAATAGTATAGATGATGGTTGTTTGTTTCTCTTTACAAAACTTGTTATGGATTGTGTGTTGTACTTTTAGTTCTTTGTGAGTGTACCCTCTTCTTGTGTTTTGGGTAATGACTGTATGTATTACTGTAGCTTCTGGTTAGATAAGAATAGTAATTTTATTTATATAGCACCCCCTTGCCTCGTGTGGCACTGAGAGCACTTTATAGAATATAAAACAATATAAAATTATAAAACAAACCATTCAAAACAATTTAAAACAGTAATAAAATACTTTAAGATAGGGGAAGGGAAAAGGGAGGACGGAGTACACTTAAGGGGACCAGCAGTGGATCCTAAAAGCACCTAGAAAATAAATATGTTTTCAGGTGCTTTTTGAAGGTAAAGAGGGAGGAACTGAGATGAACATCCAGAGGGAGCAAGTTCCACATCAAGGGGCTGCCACAGCAAAAGCCCGATCACCCGACAACTTAAGACATGATGGTGGAACCCCCAAACAGCGGGCGGTTCCTAAGCGCAGATACCCATCAGTGTGAGATTCCAGAAGTAGGAGTGAAAACAGACATGACGCTAACCACCCTTTAACCACCATTGGTGGTTATTTATGCAAGTTACAGGGCTGTACTAGTGCCCTATGCAGCCCTAAAACATGCATAAATGCCCAGGCTACTGGCTGCCTGATTGGGTCAAAGTGGGCCAGAGCATATTAGCACATCTGTTCTTGCCAGTCTGGATTGGGTCCACCATGGCTGCTTGGCATGATGAGAGTTAAGCGCTGGGCGCAGCTCAGGGGCAGCCTGAGGGGGTGGAGAAATGCAGAAATGTGCAGCTGGCTGGCCCTGACCCCAGTCAGTGAATGTTTGTTCCTTGGTCCGACCCAGTCTGGACCATGTCCGTGGCAGTTTCCTGATCCAAGCTGGTCTGGGTTGCCTCCATAGCATGATCTTGTTTGCTTTTACCCACTGCTATTGTGCCCATTGCAATAGCACAATAACACTGTTGTACACCAGCATGGTGTGCAATAGCATTAAATATTGAAATGAAGTTACAAAATAAATAAAGTAACTGAAATACTGAAACAAAGTTACTGAATGAGCAAAGTAACTGGAGCTACCACATCAAAACAGAAATGAATATGTGTTGCTGCAAATGATGTAGGAAGCAAATTGTGCTTTGTATTGCCATCATCCGAATGGATATGAATATGCTGAATTTGTTTAATTTGGTGTTCAGAACAGACACTTATTTCAGACCCACGTTAGTCCTAAACTGTGTCAAGGTGTAGCCCTTTGGGGGTGGTTTACAGCCCCATTGAACTACTTGCTCTCAACTGGGAGCAGGTCAGAAGCTGGTAGCCAGCTAGGGGAGAAGAAGCCTATAAAAGACAAGCCCAGGCTAAAACTCAGAAAGGCAGATCACCATGGAGGGGTGTAGAGCACTGGGGATGCTCAGGAGAACCTAACCCTGGAACATAAGGAAAATGCTCACCTCACAGGTCCAAAGGGTTTGCAGGAGCCTACCTCTCTGCAAAAAGAGTTTACCAGCCCACTACATTGTGAACAGGTGAATTTGGGGATGATGATGTGGATTGCATTGCATTGCACTATTAGATTAAAAGAAACTGGGAACCTGTTTATTTGTAGGGCCTGGCTCTGTAACAGTGTTGTCTCATGACAAATACATTTTTTGGATATATTTAATCCTCACAACAACCCTGTGAGGTAGGTTAGGCTGAGAGAATATTGTGACTGGCCTAAGGTCACCCAGTGAGTTTATGGCTAAGGCAAGACTTGAACTGGGGCATCCCCCTACCTCCCAATCAAAGTACGGCACAGTTACCACTATAACACACTGGCTCAGTGATTGGGGCTCACTACACTAATTGGGGGTGCAATACTTGGTCAATACAGCTAATGGTAAAACTGTGTGACTGAGTTATGTAAGAACAGGCATTGAGGTAGTTTTGGCATTTCATTAGCTATTTGGGTATGTTCTGTGTGCTTCTATCCCCAGTCTCCCCATCCAATGCTGAACAGTTCAGCAGTAGAACAAGCTTTCTAGGTGGGACTGGAGAATCTCCCTCCTTTGGAGGTTTTCAAGAAGAGACAGGAAAGGCATCTACTAGGGATGTGATAGGTTTAGGGCATCCTGTCTCAAAGCAGGAGGTTGGATAAGATGACCCTTGAGGCCCCTTCCTACTCTCCAGTTTTATGAATTCAAATTTCAGCAAACCTTTGCAATGCTGACTTGCCTGTTCATTTACAGACTATTACTCCAAAGACACAATTTAGCTGTAAAAAATATGGATGTAGAAACTCACTGGGTGACCTTGGGCCAGTCACTATATTCTCTCAGCCTAACCTACCTCACAGGGTTGTTGTGAGGACTGAAAGTTGTGTTAAATGTAAAGTACTCTTAGTGCCATGGCAGGGGGGTGCTATATAAAAAGAAAGGTTATTTATTATTATTAATTATTATTATTATTTATTAAGATTAAATCAAATGAACTATTATATATTCAACTGTAGAAAGCTAGGGTAGTTCAGTGGTTGGGTTACTAGCTGGACATGAAAGTTCAATTCCCTGCTCTGACAAGTTCTGGAGCAGGAGGTCTGGGCTCCAGCAATACATTTTTAAAATACCAAACAAACAAATTAAGCACTACATTTTGTTATACGAGCCATCTTAAATATATTTAACTGCTATAGGTAGGACAGGATGGGACAGGAGCAATTGCACTAGGGATATAGGGGGAAAAGGAAGACAACTGCTGAGGAATGTTTTCTTGGGATGACCATAAACCCTGAAAAGTCAACCTGTAAGTCAAGGTGAATTCTTTTTTGTGTGCTCTTGCCAATAATCAGATGCTACAATCCAAATGCTGTTTTCATTTACACTTGTGCAGACTCCATTGATGAGAAATATTTGCATGTGTTAAAAATCCTGTGTGTGGCTAATGGAGTTGCATATACCTATTTTAGGACATTCTTTGAAGGTAATGATGTTGCAGAAGTGTTAGCTGTGGGTTTAATGAGAGAACAGACAAGCTCTTCCTGACTAGTAACTATGTGACAGGGAAAGGTCCCAGACTGATTTTTAGATTCCAAAACAGGAGTTACAAGCTAGCAGCTAGAGAAGCCATCTGTTGGGTTTTTTTTTGTAACTTGAGTATATGTGAAATGGAATAATTGAAACGCAGTGAACACAGAAAGCCTTAATGCTGTTTTCAGAACAGAAGTTTGTTTTAACCTTCCTCAGTAACCCTTTCCATAATTCCAAAGTGCTACATTCCTGCTCTCTGATTCATTTTCCAGCACATTGAGCATGGTGTCAGTTTGCATACAAATCATGCTTAGTTTGTTCCGTGACACCGTGATTTCACTCTCTTCTAGACCTAAATGGCCTAGTGCATTAAATGGGTGCATTAAATTTATTTGTATAACAAGACATCTGCTATATAACAGTTCACAAATACATGACCTTCTCATCTTATCTGGAGGTAGGGAAAAGCTATCAGAGAGGCAAAAAATTGCAAAAAACAGATGCAGAAATGTGCAAGTATGAAACAGTCCAATATAAGAGCACTGCCTGTCTTGCAGACCAGTATTGTCTCATGTTTTCTGTATGCATCTCCCCACTTCCCAGGCCTTTAACCTCCAGCTAGAGCTGGAAGGAATAGTGGTTAGCGATAGGTGAACGCGGTTCGGATGTTCGGACCAAACTCGGTCTATTCAGACATCCAAACCGAACATCCGAACCAAACTCTCGAATGACTGAACAGTTTGGTCATGTTTGGATGAGTTTAGGGGTGGGGAAAATGTCTTTTCAGGGCCAAAAATTAGGTTTCGGTTTTGGTTTCAATAGTGCTATTTTTGAATGTTTGGCCAAACCGAACTCGGCTGACCCAAACCATCGAACCCAAACTTGGGTTTCGAACCAAACAACTGAACGTCCGAACCGCGTTCTGTTTGCCCATCCCTAATAGTGGTTTGTATTCTCTTCATGGATCAAAGGTGGTGAAATTGTCAGATGCCTGGATGCACTATTTGCTGTGGATATTTGTTTCAGCTTTATCCCCAGCAAGGAGCTACCATATAATGCCCATCCACAGAACTCCGTCTGGTTCCTGTCCTCAGTCTGGGCGTGGTGGTGGTGGTGGTGCTGCGGCCACTGCTGCTTCATCAGAGCTCCAGCGGTGAATTAATGCTGTAGCTGTGTCTTGCTGTCAGGCTCCGGGAGCAGAGTCAGGGAAAGGGGAGGGGGAGTGGGTAGACAGGAGAGGGTAACGGGGTGTAGGGAATCTGGGATGTCCCTTAGTACACACGGGGAAACCTCTCAGCCGCTCTCCGATACCAAGGAGCTAGGGTGTTCAGCATAGATCCCAGCACTGCTGGTCTAAGAGCGCCTATGGCTCATCATTGAGGTCAAGGGACAGGGAATCCAAAAGTGAGGCATCAAGGAACTAGAGGCAGGGTTCAAGGAACCAGAGGCAGGGAACACTGAACCAGGGGAAAGGGAACGAGGGATATGGGGTAAAGAACAAGGAAACAAAGGCAGGGGAGCGAGGGATCAGGGGTAAGGAACACTGAACAAGGGGAAAGGGAACGAGGGATATGGGGTAAAGAACAAGGCAACAAAGGCAGGGGAGCGAGGGATCAGGGGTAAGGAACACTGAACCAGGGGAAAGGGAACGAGGGATATGGGGTAAAGAACAAGGAACCAAAGGCAGTGGAGCAAGGGGTCAGAGGTAAGGAACAAGGAGCCAGGGGAAAGGGAGTGAGGGGCCAAGATTAGGGATCGAGAAACCAAGGCTAGGGAGACAAGGGGACAAGACTAGGGAGCAAGAAACCAAGATTAGGGGACAAGACTAGGGATTGAGAAACCAAAACTAGGGAGCGAGGGAAACCTGAAGCACAGGGGACCCTGGGAGGAAGGAGGGGGGGGACCAAGGCAGGGGAGCTTCTGGGAGCAAGGCAGGGGGGAACAAGGCAAGGGAGCCCTGAGAGCAAGGGACAAGAATAAGGAGAAGTAGAACACAGAGACACCAGACTACACAGAAACTAGGAAGGAACAGGGAGACAGATACAGCAAACAATAGGGATTACTTACAGTAGGACATTGAGGGAACAACAGGGAGACAGACTGACTAACTTGAAGACAAGGCAGGGTGTGAGGGGGAAACTGTACACAAAACTCACCACCACCAAACACTACTCCCAACAAAGACAAAGGGCAACAAGGTGCATCTAGACACAGAACAAAGTGAGTGGGCCAAGCACAAGTCTAAGGGGAAGTGACTCAAAACTCCACACTTGCCACCACCCTCAGCTGTCCTAAATACTCCACAGAGCCAATCAGACCATGGCAGGTGTGGCCACGCCCACAACCAGGTGTACGCGGTGAGCAAGGCAAGAGAGAGAGAGGGAGGATGCTACAAACAGGGAGAACCACCCCCTGCAGCATATTGCAAATAGCACAGGCAGCAGAGAGCACCTCTTCCAAGGCCACGGGTTCACGGCCTGGCTGTGATACTTGTCTGCCCCTCCCCAAGTCCCTCTCAGCTCATTTGGGGTAGTCTCAGTGCATGCAGCAAGGTGGCAGCACACTGGGTGTAAACAGATAGTCAGCAGCTCCACTTTTGTCCATGCCAGCCCACTTCACCCCTGGGTTGATCCCTGTTTGAAGAGTGACTGCCAGATGTGCAGAGCAGAGCAGGTTGCAGCTGCTCCAGGGCAGTCCCTCAGGCAGCACTCTGGAAGATCCCAGAGCACACCTTGCTGTGGGATGAGGCCAAACCCATGGCAACAGGCAAACATGGAACTCCTGTCCATCCAAATGGGCTCATGAGCCCTGGCCAAACACAGTCCTGCCCAGATCAAAGATGCTGGCAGACTAAATGCCAGAGTGGCTGCTGCCACTATGTCCCATTGCTATGGTTATCAGAGCAAGCTGTGGGACTGGAGCACAGGGTGGCTCACCTGTCTGTGTGTTCCTGAGCAGAACTTTCCCAGGGCAGGGGAAGGCATGCTTGCTGCTGCCTGAATTCTTGGTTCACCTGCACGCCGGGCTGTCTTTCTGAATGCAGCCAAACTCGTGGATACATACAATGACAATGTGGGTCTCCCACGTGCCTGCTCTGGAACTCCAGCCCGCTCCCTGTCTGTCTGAAAACACCCACCATTCTCCACAGCACTTCCCATTGGGTAGGATTGGAGTCCAGTGAGACTAAACAAATTTGAGCCTGGTGTGTGGTCACCACAGTAGCAACCTGGAAATGGATGTTCAACTCAGTGACTGGCAGGAGACAGGCCCGAGGCAGGGTTGTGTTAGGCTGCCCAGGAGGAGTTAGGGGATGCCATTATTGCTTCCTATGACTTTGGAAGCAGTACCACTCCTAGAAAGCTGCAGTCTCCCTTGGACAATCTGGCTCTGTCTTAGCAACCCGTATCTTTCTATTTTACTCACCAATCAGCTTTCTTCTAACACTTAGGATGTATGCTCCTCCAGGCAGAGGTTTCTTTTTGTTACATGTCAAATGCAGACTGTGCAACCCCAAATATATGGGGTCAGTGTCTAAACTCAAAATGACAACATGAGCACTGGCATAAAACAGAGGCCCACACAGGCTCAAAGGTGTAAGTAAGTAAGTAATTTATTACAGCATCAGCTTTTGCCATAGCCAATATAGTACAATATAAATACAAAAACAAGGAATAACAAAGAAAAATTGCAATAAAATAGGTAAGTGAACCAGCCAAAATAACTGGAAATCTTCAATTTCAGAATGAAGCCAGTTTATCAGGTCCAAGTTCCTCTAATAAACTTGCAAGTTATAAGCGGTCAGAGTATCGACAACACAACACTTATCTCTAGGGAAAATCATCCCCCTAGAGTTACTCATATATTTTAACAGCGCAAAAAATTCAAGAAGATGTTATAAATTCCTCACGAAGTCTAGCAGCCAGAGGGCTCAAAGGTGAGAAGCCTTGGCCCGGGTTGGTTTTATTTAATAATTAAATTTATTCATAAATTATCCCTTGATTTAGGAGGGGCCCCCAATATATGGAGCTCAGGAATAAACTAGAATTAATAGACCTATGTGTAGCGTCAGGGACTACAGGACATAATGCAAATCGAGGAGGAGGGATTCATGCTGTTTATCAAAAAATATAGTAACATTTTCCTTTTTCTAATGGGAGAATCAGCATGCGTTGGTTAAATATTTCTATGTTGAGGGTTGGGGAGGACCCACACCACCATTTTGTACAGGGTCCCAACTTCAGTAGATTCTCCAGTGATGTTTGAATAGTACACTGAAGCTCTCGTTCATGTCTAGGGTTGCCAGATATGCACATTTTAGAAGACACGTATGAAAAATACACATTCCAGGGCTGCATCAGTTCTAATGCAGGCCTTCAACCTGTATTTCTCATATAAGTTCGCATATCTGGCCACCCTATTCATGTCTGGAGCTCTTCAGATCAACTAAAATATATAAACAGATATGAATAATCATCACATAGAACGCTGTCACACCCCAGCTTGGAAGACCAATATAAATAACAGGTGCTGTTCATGGTATCCTATCTGGCAACTGGGGAATTGGGAAAGACTTCCTAATAGCTGTTGATGTCCTACTGACAGACAGGTCAGAAGACTAATTACTAGTCAACACAACTGGGAGAGGAAGCAGGCTGTTTCCTCTTTCAGGCCGGAAAGAAGAAACTTTGATTAATTTGCAGTTGACGTTTACAAGGAGAGACAGCTATGCTCTCTCTCTCTCTGCTGTAATGATCTTCCTCATTCTCAGCTGTGGCAGTTGAGTGCAAAACACATTTGTGAGCACATACGGCAGAAAATGAATGACAGATGAGAAACAAAAAGCCTAGCTATACACACTGCAACCCTTTGGTGTGAAGGAAGACATGTCAGCAGTGGGTTTGTATGCAGGTTATTTTATCCTGTGTGTTGCCTAACTAGACACAGAGTTTCTCCTTCCTAGTTCATAGCAACCATATTCATCTGTGTCATCATTAGGGATGTGCGAACATGGTTCAGAAGTTGGGAGTTCAGACTGTCCTCGAATAGTTTGATCGACCGAACCGAACTTTGAAACTGAACTCGAATTCGACTGAACTGTTCGCTTGAATTTGAACCAATGCGGAAGGCCAAAAAACCCGGGTTTGAATGTATGAACTCGGTTTGGAAGTTGGGAATTCTGCCGAACTCAAATAGCTCGGTCGACCGAACCGCACTTTCAAACCAAACTGAACCAAATTTCCGAACTCAGTTCTGTTCGCACATCCCTAGTCATCATTTGAGCGATCCCCCTCTGCAGGACAATGTGGCACAGATCTTTCCTGGTAACCATATCTCTTTACCACTCTGCCTTATCCCATTAATGTCCCTGTCCACACAGCACAAGCAAATACTAGTCTGTCTTCAGTCAGTAAAAATAACCAGACACAGCACTGCTTTCATTATTCCATGTTGGTGTCCATTCCAGCACATTCACCAATCTGGTGCCAGTATCTTACCATTGACCTCATTTGACTCCAGTTGAGCAGGTGGGATGTTTTATAAAGCTGATCTTTAGGTTCATCTGAGAGTCCAGAGAAGGCTCCAGCATGGGGAAGTTGGGTCAGAGCCAAGGAGGGAATCTGTCAAAGGGAGAGAGGGGCCGTGTGCAGAAAGGTCAGGACTGTGTTGTATTGGTAATAGTGAAAACACTCTATTAATTATTTATTAATTATTTATGATTATTATTATTAAGCATTTATATAGCACCAGCAATATACCTGGCACTTACAATTGTAAGAAAGAGACACGGACCCTGCCCCAGAAGGCTTACAATCTAAGAGAGGCAAAGGGGACAGAGGAAGAGGCAAGGATACATACATGAACTCGTGAGGTCTCAGGTGCATGTGCTTGGCTTAGTTACAAAGGTGTAACGGAAAGAAAACTGTACAAAGGGGAGAACGTGGTCTCCTGTGTTTTCTTAAGAAGAAGATACAAGGTTGGCCTTGAACTTATAGTACTTCCTGTAAGCAATCACTCTCAGTTACTTCCTGTTTTATGAGTCTGCTGCTGTAGTATGTTTCAAATGCTCACACTTTCATCTTAACTTCCCAGAATAAGGACTATGCTGAGTTGGAATTAAGAATATGGTTGCCATGTTGATTCCAATTATGAGAGAACCAGCAGATTATTTGGTTAAGATGAAAACTTACATTGGGCCAGCTTCTATCGGGTAGTTGTCTGCAGGCTTTTAAGCTTCACAGAATTACTTTTCAAGCCATTATAACACTATATGTTATTCTTGTAAGCTTACAGAGTCTCAACAGAAGTTGGTCTAATCATCTTAACTATACTATCTCTTTTTTCTTTCAAATTGGAATTAATTGGATGCGAGTACATACCAATGATTTAAATTAAAAATGCATTAGGAAAATATCATAATTATTACAATAACAAGCAGGAACAAACCAGGGAATTCAAAGCTAAAGTTAAGGTTAAAAATTAAGACATAGGGTGATTTCAGACGTTACGCCACCATGGTGAACCATGGTGAATCCCCCTGTGGGGACCGTGGTGGTGTAATGTCTGTTGGGCCGAAAAGTGATTCCTGCCAAATGTTCACGCCCGGTGGGAATTGCTTTGACCACGCTTTTAGAGGTCCGGGTTGGCCGGAGCTCCGAAAGCATGTTCAAAGTGATTCCCTCTGGGGGTGAACTTCTGGTTGGAATCACTTTTCTGCCCAACAGACGTTACGCCACCACGGTCAACCACAGTGGGATTCACCGTGGTAATGTCATGTCTGCTCCCAGACCATGGCCCGGAATCGGCGGCTGTGCCCGCCACCAATTCTGGGCCATGACCAATACCCCGGGGGGGGCACTGCGGCTGCATTGGCCACCATGCCTGCCTGTCTCCCAGAGGGCGCGTGGCCTCGGGAGTGTGGGGGGTGGGGCTGTGTAACCACTAGGGGCGGGAAAACTGGTAAATCCAGTATCCGATAATGCCGATACCGGGCATACTGGCATTATCGGATTCGACCCGGTAAATCCGGTCCGGGTACCGGATTCCGGGTACTGGATTTTTTTACATTGCAGCCATTTAAAAATGGCTGCAATGTAAAAACTTAAAGTCCCACCAAAAAAGTTAAAAAAAACAAACCCTCCCCGAGTCCAGGCTGCGCGGGTGGAAGGGGGGACACCCCCCACCCACCCTGCCCAGCCTGGATTTTTGTTTAAAAAAAGACTCAGAGGCGAGCCCACCCCCCAGCACCAG
>QEPC01005662.1:748788-799246 GCA_003113815.1 Sphenodon punctatus | reverse complement strand
CTGTTCTTTTTTTAAACAAAAAGCCAGGCTGGGCAGGGTGGGTGGGGGGTGTCCCCCCTTCCACCCGCGCAGCCTGGGAGGGGGAGGGGGAGGGATATTTCATTGGTTTCAATGGGGACACAGTGCCCCATTGAAACCAATGAATTTAATCCGGTACCGGTATACCGGATTTAATCCGGGAATCCGGTTTTCCTAGAACCGGTAACCGGTAAATCCGGTAGCCGGTAATGGGTCCGGGGTCCCACCCCTAGTAGTAAGTACTGGAGGGGAGGCTGGTACAGGGGTTCTGTCGCAGGTCGTTAACGCAACCATCGCACTTGGGCCGCAGGTCATGAATGCAAATGGTGCACCTGGGCCCACGCTCACTGGCATGGGGAGGGGCACAGGCACGGCAGCAGTGCCCGGTACTGGAGTTGGGGGACAGGTCCCCCAGTGGTACTGGGAGAAAGCGGACGTGTTGGTGCTAGATGCCAATGCGGCCGTCCCGGTGTGGGACACAACTGCAGTTTGTGCAGAGGCACAGGTTACTTATGGGTGACCTGGTTTTACCCCGGGCCTGCACGCCTACGCCATCTCATTGCCCAGCGACCACTTGTCTTTAACTACCAAGGAGAAAATATGGAAGGGTGAGTTTCTCGATATCTTTATGTTATTACATGGGGAGGAGCCGGGCGAT
This sequence comes from Sphenodon punctatus, assembly GCA_003113815.1. Classification (NCBI taxonomy): domain Eukaryota; kingdom Metazoa; phylum Chordata; class Lepidosauria; order Sphenodontia; family Sphenodontidae; genus Sphenodon; species Sphenodon punctatus. The sequence goes on along the minus strand of QEPC01005662.1, from coordinate 798,570 downwards.
GGGTGTGTGGAAGCAGAAAAAGGGGAAAAGGGCAAGCGTAAGAAACCATTTGTACCCAGGACATGGGAAAACTGGTCTGCTTGTTTTTTAATTTACATGGGGGTTGTGGCTTACAAATTCCCGAATAGGGCGTGACAGTTAATTCAGTATGCCGCAATTATCCAGAAGGCCTATAGCAATTTTGGGGGACTAGCCTGGCTGGAATACGATGAGATGTTTCGTTGTAGGGCAGCAGCTAACCCACACACCCGCTGGGACATCATTGAATATAATTTGCATTCCCAAATTATGGCCCCCCACCGCCCAATGGCTGGCATCCGCACAGGGAGCGAAGTAGTGATCCCAGGGCCTTCAAAGGCATCTTCTGGGAGGCAGGTATGCTGGGCATACAACACGAAGGGATGTTTTAATTCCCGGTGCAAATACTCTCATTTCTGTTCCAGCTGTGGAGGTGGTCACCCCGCCTCATCCTGCCGTAAGGGGCACCCCGAATCAGGAAGGCAAAGGTTTGCTAACGGGGGCACGAAGCAGGAACGGTTCGGGGGGTGGGGTACACCAAGCTGGATCTGGCGCCTACGCCAGTAAAGCTTGAGGTTTTCCGCCCATTGCTGCAGCGCTATCCGAACAGGGTAGATGCTATTTGTGGCGGGGGTTTTCAGAGGGTTTTAAGATCCCGTACACAGGCCCATGGGTGGATACGATCACTCAGAACCTTAAGTCTGTGCGGGGGATGGAAGGGGTAGTGGAGGAGAAGATACATAAGGAGTTGGAGGCTGGGAGGGTAGCAGGTCCATATGACTCCCTGCCATTCTCTCCCCTGCGCTGCTCCCCGTTGGGGGTAGTGCCAAAAAAGGAACCCGGCGAATTCCGTTTAATACACCATCTGTCCTACCCCAAGGGCAGCTCAGTTAATGATGGGATTGATCCCGGTTTGTGCTCGGTGCAATACACATCTTTCGATGCAGCTGTGCGCACAGTGAGGGCATGTGGCAAGGGGGCACTAATAGGGAAGTGCGACATAAAGTCAGCTTTCCGCCTCCTGCCCATATCCCCGAGGGATTTCAACCTGTTGGGTTTTTCATTTAATGGCCAAGTTTTCTATGATAAAGCCATGCCCATGGGCTGTGCCATTTCCTGCGCTGCATTTGAGCGCTTCAGTACTATGCTGGAATGGGCAGCTAAGGCCCACGCTGGTTAAGCATCCATATCACACTATCTTGATGATTATCTCTTCTCAGGGTGGGAGGGTACCCAGGAATGTGCCCATTTAATGGGTGTGTTTGCTACGGTTGCGGGAGAATTGGGGGTCCCACTGGCCAAGAAAAAAACCGAGGGTCCCGCAACACGCATCTCCTTTTTAGGGATAATTATTGACATGGTGTCTTGCACATCTAGTCTCCCGCCCGACAAACTGGCAACATTGCAGGGACTGATCACAGACACTATGGCTGCCGAAAAGGTGACGCTGAGGGCACTTCAAACTTTACTGGGTCACCTCAACTTTGCATGTAGGGTTGTAGCCCCGGGTTGGGCGTTCTGTGCGCGGCTCGGCCAAGCAACCATAGGGTTGTCAGCTCTCCATCATCGCGTACGCATAATTAGGGAGATCAGGGTGGACCTCCTGGTATGGCTTACATTCCTTAAGAACTACAATGGAATCTCCTTGTGGCAGGAGGTACGGCTACTCGAAGCCGACATGCAGGTGGTATCTGACGCTGCTGGTGGGAGTGGCTTTGGAGTGTTCTTTCAGGGTAGCTGGTGCACCCAATGCTGGCCACTGGACTGGGCGGCCAACGACCTTGTCAGGGACATAACATTGCTAGAGCTCTTCCCACTTCTGGTAGCGTTGGAACTCTGGGGCCATCGCTTCTGGGACTCTCACATATGCGTCTGGTCTGATAACCAGGCGGTGGTGCAAGTGATCAACCGCCAGTCCAGTAAGTCCAGCAGAGTTATGGTCCTGGTCCGCTGGTTTGTGCTGAAGTGCCTCTCCATCAATATGTATTTTTCGGTCAAATACATTCCCGGTGTTCACAATGAAATTGCTGATTCCTTATCTCACTTTCAGATGGAGCGATTCCGTTCCCTGGTGCCCGGCACCAATATCAACCCAGAAGTGATGCCGGAGGCTTTGTGGAAGCTTGGGAACGAAGGCTAGATGAGGGCATTAGAGCCGCCGTGTCAGACTCTACATGGCGAGCCTATGTGTCCACGCTTCAGGAATTCCGCAGCTTCCTCTCAGCCCACGGGTTGCAGGAGTCTTGGCCCATCCCACCTGTCAAGTGGAGTGGTTTGCGACACACTTGAGTAGCTGTGGGTTGTCGCCTCACACCATTCGGTGTCATTTGGCGGCTATTGCCTTTTTCAGCAAGGCTCAGGGTACTGTCAACCCATGTGCTAGCTATCGCCTGCGCAGGGCTGTCGACGGGTGGGCCATGGAGCGGGGCCAACGGAGGGATACTCGCCAACCAGTTTTGGTTGACATGCTGGCTTGTTTTTCAGCAGCACTGCCCCGCATTTGTTCATCCCCATATGAGGGGTTACTTTTCAGAGCTGCCTTTTCAATAGCATTTTTCAGGGCATTGCGCATTAGTGAGCTGGTGCCCTCATCACAGGGCGATCGGAGGGGTGTGGCCCTCGACATCAGGGATGTAAATTGCGCCCCTGACGCTATCATTATCACAATTCGCCACTCTAAGACCGACCAAGGGGGGAGGGGACATCACTTGACGCTGCACCGAGCCACGCTAGGGCTGGTATGCCCAGTGGCGGCGATGGGGGAATATTTGCAGGTGTGTCTGTCGCTAGAAGGCACTCTCTTCATTCATTTTGGGGGAGCCAGATTGCCAAATTCCAATTTCAGGCTGTTTTTAGAAAAGGATTGGCAGCACTAGGAATGTCGCCTGCTGATTACGGGTCACACTCTTTCAGGATCGGAGCAGCGTCCATGGCAGCAGCAGGGGGCCTGGCATCAGCACAAATCATGGCCATAGGCTGGTGGCAGTCTGGGGCTTATTGCACCTACGTGAGGCCTTTTGGCCCTCCCGCAGTTGCCCCGTCATTGTTATAATATTTCTGTTGTCTTGCTTATCTGCAGGCGCTGACCAGTTGCCAAGTGTGTGGATCTGCGGGCATAGCATTGTGTGGTCGGCCGAACGCTATGCGGCAAACTCTGGCTTTGGTACCCAACTTGGTTGTGGGTTGCACGCTCGCCTCTATTGGATCGGGTGCAGCGGTATGCGCTGGGACCAGCTGGTCCCGTTGCTTCTCAGAAGGGCCAATCTATTTGGGCCGCCCGCCACCCTGATCATCCATCTAGGAGAGAATGACCTAGGCTTGCGCAGCGCATGGGAACCCATGGGTGCAATGAAGTTTGACATCTCCGGATTGGCAGCTCATTGGCCACAAACACAAATTTGGTGATCTGATTTGCTTTCCCGCAGGGTTTGGCGGTATGCCAAAGTGCCAGGCAAGATTGAGCACGCCAAATGCAAAATCAACAGGGCCATGTGAGCGTTTGTAAGCCTCTTGGGTGGCACGGTGGTGCAGCACAAAAGGATTGTGAGCCAGCACGCTGACCTCTTCCTGCGCGATGGCGTACATTTATCAGTTCAGGGGAACACTTTCTCGTTGGAAGACCTGCGGGACGCCATACATGTGCATTTTGGGGTACCTGTGTGGGGGAAAGGGGTGGAGTAGCATTGCCTCCCCCCTTTTCATGGTGGTTAGCGGGGTAGGAACCATGCTGTGGTAAGGCTCCCTATGAGCTGAGGGGTCACACTTGTACTCATTACCAGCTGGGGAGTGGGGGGGGGATCAGAAGGCCGGGGCCCCAGCCCAGGCTCGGAACGGCTGGTTTGGGGTGGATAACCTGGCTTGACTCAAGGGGAAGGTGAATTCGAAGGGTCGATTCACCCGGGCAGGGAGGGTGAGATTTAGCTCAACCCCCCCTTGGGCCTGTTTTTGTAGCATGGCTCCTCCCCGCTATTATGCACACAGGTTGTTAATATGGTTGTATTGCTTATATGTGTAAAGTTATGTGTTAATACATTTGCGGCCAAGGCCTTTTAACCCCAGAGCATGTCTCTGTCTGTTCATGTGGTGAGTGCGGGCATAAAGAGGGGGGAAATGCCAATTTTTTAGTTTACCAACTCGATATACTGATTGGTATGCTGATATACCAATTGGGAATTAGTAAATCAAAAAATCAGTACCTGATTTTTGGGTTATTTGAGTACCTGATTGGTGACCGGTTAACCCATCAGATACCTAATGCTGTCCCCCCAAAAGCGGGTATTGACAGCAGGTAATAAATTTAATATCCATTTCAGATCTACCTGAGACCCTTTTAAAAATTGTCGATTTCTGAAGGGCTTTTTGTAATTTTCTTCTAAAGAAATATCAATTTGCTTTTCCCCTTTCCTTCGTTATTGACAGCTTTTATTTCAGAAATGAAGAATCATGAAACTGAGGTTAAAAAAAGGCAAAAATCTTGCATGCTAAAGCCATGACCTTGTAGCTGTGTACTTCAGAGAAGTACCATTGATGTCAGTGGTTTGAGAATTGCAGCCTAACTGATTCAAATACTGTACGATTTCAGTGCTCTACATTAATTAACCATTTTGGCCTGTCTGTTGGGTCTTTGTCCCAGATGTGAGCTTCTACAGGTAGAGATGTGTGGCCCAGACTTTTCAAATGTGCAACAAAAAGTCTATGCAGAAACCTGTTTCTGAAGACAAACCATTATCCTCTTGTGCATTTTTATTCATTAGGTCAATGTCCTCTGCTCTCTTCCTCACACTATTTTATAAGGGTGGTGGGAGTGATTATTATTTACTTGAGTTTTGATGTCATAAGCAACACACCAGATTTGCAATATGACCAAACAGGTAAATTAAACACACCAGATTTGCAATATATATATATATTTGCAATCCTGATATTGAGGTTTCCAGAATGCATCTTCAAAGAGGCCATGGGAGGCCATGCGCAGTGCCGATTCCTATGGGAGGCCACTTCCGGTGCACGTAAATGCACCCCGTGCGGCTTTTCCTACCGGTGCATTGAAGAACACGCTTCCCAGGCCGCTTGTTTAAAAGTGGCCTTCCAGGTCATGTTCTGTTTAATAAAGTAGTTCTTGCCAGTTACACTGCTTTTAAAGGTGGCAGTCTCTCTCATGTACATGAAGGTAATGCACCAACTGGAATTACAATGGTGTGATTCTGGATTGTGGATAGGTGATTTAATTTGGGCTTTTACTAGCAATTTGCACAGATTAGGAGGTTGACAAAAAGCGATGAGAGGGGGTTTGTTAATAGATTTAGCAATACGTGGTGAATTGACAACCAATGGATAGCTTTCCTTACTAACCAGATGAAAATTAGTGGATGCTGGGTGGCAGTCAACCACAAAAGGGATGCATTGTTGTTTAATAGTTTTGCTCACGTATTTCTGGAGGAGCGAGTCCCTTGTGAGAATAGATGCTCGGTAGATGTTGTGGTCAATAAAGTGTGGAGGATATTTCCTAGAAAGGAGTTCTTCTTTGACCTCATTATTTCTTTTGAAATAATTGGTGTTATTATTACAAGTAAATAAACTAAATCTACAATCTAAATCTTTAAATCTAACTGGTTACGGAAGAAGGCTGAAGCTGAAATGTTTAACTAAAAGATTTAATTTATCTCTGTTTGGTCATTCACTTTTTCTTTCACACACACACACACACACACACACACACACACACACACACACACGTAATATGTGTGTGCACCCGTCTAAACCTTCCCCCCACACATCGCTCATGTACCAGCACAAGCACGGACCCCCCTCCCCACCCCACATGGCCTGTGTAAAAACAGCCTCTGTGTGCCCTTGCTGTATGGGTTTGGTGTATGGATGGAACTTGCAACTGCTGCTGTTACGAATCATGATGGACTCTAGGGGAGGAGGTGGTCTTTTAGTTATGTAGCACTCAAGCCATTTAGGACTTTATAGGTCACTATCAGCACCCTGAATTATACCCAGAATGGAATGCTAATGGAAGCTGGTGCAAACTCTGGAGCACTGGCGTAATGTGCTCCCAGTGACCCATCCCATCAGAAGGTGGGCCACTACATTCTATGTCAGCTACCAGCTGCAGCTTCTGAACAGTCCTCAAGGGCAGCACCACGTAGAGCATATTGTAGTTTAACTTCGGGGTTACAAAATCATGAATCATATAGTGTGAAAGAAAGGGTCCTAGCTTTCTCATCGGATGGAGTTGGTGAAAAGCAGTTCTTTCAGCCACCCCTCATCCTGATGTTTGAGGTGCAGTGATGGATCCAGGAGCACCCCAGGAGTACCTGAGGTATAACTACAGCACTAGTTTGTGACATGGTATGTAACAATTTCAGCATTAGTTTTACAAACACATTTTATTCTTCAGAAGCACATGACAGAGAGTGTATCCTTTTGTACACAGTCTTTTCTCAACCCCTTTTGTTTCTTGTCTTGTAAAATTCCACTTTGTCACTTCTACAGTACAGTCTAATTTGTGGCTATTGAACGCAGAGCCCTATCAATGCCAATGGAAAAGGTATGTCATACTGATCTAGAAAGTGATGTAACATTAACAGCATACCATTAAGTATGATGTGATGCTCAAAAGCTTGCTATTATGTTGAGGTTGTGTCACTTCAAACAAAATGATAAAAGACTAGCAAGTAATGACTCATGCCCTTTGCATCAGTGTTTTGAACATTCAACCATTCTTATTTTTCACAGGGAAGAGACCCTGATCCTGAAAATCCAGGAAGTGTTTCCATTATACATGCTTGGTCTCATTGAAATTGAGATCCATTTAGGAATATGAGAGCAAACCAGATTCCACTGTAGTTCACTATGTGTGCGAGAATATCACAGTAAGGTGGGAGGCCTAATACAGCATTTACTACACAATAACTTTCAGAATTTATCATCATTAATGTTTATTTTCTGCTAATTTAGATTTTGCCATTCCGACATGTATCTGTGTTAGCATAGGGTCTGATATCTTTCCCAGTTTTCTGTAGGGCTTGTCTTTTCAAATGGATGGATAGGATTTCAAGCAATGCAATATGCATTTTCTATTAGGGATGGGTGAACAGAATACGGTTCGAATGTTCGGTTTGTTCGGTCATTCAGTTCGAAACCCGAGTTTGGGTTCGATGGTTCGGTTTAGCCGAGTTCGGTTTGGCCGAACTTGGCCGAACAGTCAAAAATAGCGCTATCGAAACCAAAACCGAAACTGAAACGAAACCAAAACTGAAACTTACTTTTTTGGCCCTGAAAAGACATTTTCCTGCCCCTGAACTCATCCGAACTCATCCGAACATGACCGAACTGTTCGGTCATTCGAGAGTTCGGTTCAGACGTTTGGTTCGGACATCCGAACAGACTGAGTTCGGTCCGAACTCCGAAAATCTGAACCACGTTCGCCCATCCCTATTTTCTATCATAAAAAGGCATTTTATCTACAAGTGTCAGTTTGCACTGAGTTATAAAACCAGCACATAATTATCATGATATGTCAGAGATGCAGGAGAACACACATCTTATGTTTAGTTTGTTTATATAAGGGACACTGACCCTTGGCTGTGGCAAGACCACTAGTGAAACATCAGCAGTGGAACCACACTCCTTGTTTTTAAAAGAATTTAAAGCCAAAAGGGACTAGTCTAACTACTAGCTTAAATCAGGCCATAGAAATACAGTCATCACTTCAGTATATAAACCCATAACCCCTGATTGATCTATAGAATTTCTTCTGTATGCAGAACCTGGACATGGCTGTAGTTTTATGATGCAACGTGTGGTCACTGGGTCCTCCACAATCAGGATTTCTTCTCTTACTGGATAAGTGGAACACTTTTGCACCATGGCAGGCCTTCTGGTGATGACATTGCTGCTGTGGCTGTGGGCAGCTCTCCATCTCCCCCCAGTTTTTCCTGGCCTTTTTGTGCAATGCTGCTACTGCCCTGCCTTCTGCCCTGGGCTCCTAGTCCCAAGTGCTACTGCAACTGTACAAGGTTTTAGTTCCTTCAGTCCCATGGCACCCAAGCACCCCATCCCCTGCCATGGTGCACAAGTGTTCCGCATTTGGAGCAGACGGCAGTGTGTGGACAACCATCATTTTGTGTACACCAGGTATGAGCCCTGAGGTTGCTTTGGATGTTCAGAGAGGATCTAGAGACTGGGGTAGAGTTTAAATGGGTAGCACATTGGGTACTCATGGGGAGTATGCCAAATTTCAGACAGTCTGTCGGGTGTCCGATCAGTACCCGAGTACTGAGTCGGGCACCTGATTACCCAAAATACTGGATGTTACCATTACCGAGTTACCAGTTTTCCATTTCGCTGACCAATTTTGGTAACGGTAAAATGGAAAACCGGTACCAGAAACTGGAAATTCAGTAAAGGAAACTGGGTAGATTGTTGGGTGCTAATCAGGTACCAATTAGTACCCTATGCTACCAATTTAAGTGCCATAATTTTGAATGATATACCCATTTTTTGTGGGTACTTGTTTCAGCTCTAGACTGGGAGGAAGAGGGGCTGGGTTAACAGAGACTGAGCCACAGCAGGGGCATTGACCGCCCCTCTGAGCTGCAAGCATTGTGTCCCCAGGCAGCGGCAACACCTGGCATCCCCCTCTCCAACCTGAAAGAAGCAGTGATAAGAATGGACCCCTAAATTCCCCAAAAATGGGTACCACCCCCCACCACTCCTGCTATGTAAACTGAGGCCAAGGGACCTGAGAAAAAGGGCAAGCAACCAGCCCTCAGGGACCAACGGAGGCCGGAGAACATGGGGATAGAGGCTTGACAGGGAAGCCTCCCCATACGAGATGCACAAGCAAAAAAGGGGAGGTACAGGAGAAAAGTAAAGCAAAAGTAAGGATCGGGCCCGACACCAGGATCACTAGCTCACTCATGTAAGATACCAGTTTTCAGCTTGGAAGAAAGAATAAAGGGAAGACACACAAAGTAAGAATGGAGCCATTAGGAGAAGGGTGTGTTTTCTATTGATCAAAGTCTCAGGGACATGACTTAGCTCAGTAACATCCCCCCATGCCAGCAAGACTAGGGATCCCCTGTGTTAAGCAGACATTAGAGACCAGGTATGTCTTTTGTGTTACAGGAGCCAGTCGTTAGCTCCTTCCCCCTTCATGTTTACCTGTAAGCGATTTGTTGTTTATGGTTGACCACTGTTTCTAAGATATCTTGTGCAGAGCATCTCGGCTCCTTTCTCATGGAAGTAAAAGTCTAGGTTTCAGCCCTCATTAGCCCATTGTGCATCCCCAAGTGGCCCATTTTAGTCTCACAACTCCTTTTGTTCAAGTCCCTATAACTGCCCTAGTCTTCCTCTCAACCTCTGAGAAACCTTGGACCCAGATACATGCAGGTCTCTCCTGCATGTGTCTGAGCTAATGGCTCTCCCAGACTTCAGCCTCCCCCCCTCTTGGACCCCGAAATCGCTGGATCCTGGGCTGCTGATCCTGCTCAATCAGGTAGGAGAGGTAGACTACAGGTCCAGTCTCTTGCTTTTTCTTCCTCTCTGCAAAGCCTAACCCCCTCCCCCCCGTTCTTCAGTGTACTTTTACTTTTACTTTCCCAGCTGCAGTCTGTGTTTTCTTTGTAGCCTTTGTTTGTACCCTTGGACACCTGGGAACCCCGGTTTAAGTAATTAAACTCCGGTTTGAGTGATTAGACTAAATTCCCCCCTGAAGTTAAGGAACGGTAGATATTGGGTGGCTCTGTCCCCAGTAGCTATGAGGGGGAGGGGGTTCCTATCAACACAAGTTTACTTTCCCTTCCCTCACATTCGTTTGCGTTTTTCCCTTCATGTATTCCATCAGCCAGACCTGGGCTGTGTTTTGGTATTAGCTTGTATGTATGTGTACCTTATTTAAGTCCTTTTTCTTTTACTGTATAACCCAATAAACCTCGTTTAGTTTTATTGGAGCATTTGTCTCTCTTTTCTTATAATTTGGGAAGGAAACATAACCTGTCTGTAGCATGTATTGTCCTCAGCCTGATCCCTTGAACACAAGGGGACCCCCTATTTTGACTAGTTTGGCTAATTCTCTTAAATTTAAAGATAGAGCAGATATTGGGGAACTGACCCCCCCAATAATCTCACGTGGCAGGGGGTCTCGTGTTAATAGCAGCAGTGATACAGCTGGCCTCGGGAAACAAACCAGGTATGACACCTTGGATGGATTTACTTGGCACCTCCTAGCAAGGGAAGGGAACAAGAAATGAATTTTGTCAAAGTAGATGCAGCCAGTTCGGTCCACAATTACAGTGTTTACAGTTTCCCTGAACCACAGGAGAGCTAAATTGGAGGTTTCCTGGCCCCTATTATTTCCCGGGTGCTTAAGAGGACCCATGAAGATTTGATACAAGGTTTGCCATAAATTGGGTATGGAATCTCCCTCTGCAATGCCCAAATTTCCTCTGCAATGTCCAATCTGGCTTAGGAGGAGAAGAAAGTAGTTTGCATTTAATCCTTTATGAACAACCCATACAAACCCTCTTACATTAGCAGGGTAACAATTTTACCCTTTCTCTCCAGATATTCTTAGAGGGGCATCTGTATACATTTAGGAAATTCATTTTTTTATACCTGTGCCAGCCAAAAAAGAGGGCTGTTGTACCTAACTTGTAGAGTTTCATATCCTCAAATGTCCCTGTGTTGTTAAAGCAGAGCACACACTGATACCCGTCTCTTACATTTCCTGAAGTTCTTAGCATTCCTGTTCAAAACATTGACATCTCTTTGTAAATCTCAGACAGGGCCACAGGGTGAGACAAACATGGTCATGGCAGAGAGGGAACAATCAGATCTGCTGATGGGACTAATAGAGGAATTAAAATGATTGCTATAAGCCCAAGGTAATATCAGTTTTATCAGTGGCCTTCCTTGAAGATCAGCCTAGCCCAAGAGTTAAATCTTTCTTAGCTTGTACTGGTGTCATTTGCGTACACTCCAGTTTATGCCAAAGCTCTCACTGACCTCAACAGAGTCCACAATGTATGCTGGGTCTCTACTCTTGATGTTAAGATATGTCTGTTCAGAGATTTAAGTTTAATACCAGACACTCAGATGAACTAATGCAGGTTCTGTTCTGACAAACTCAAATCTTCAGAATGAAACCTCTCAAAGTGTGCTGTCATATCCTCTGGTAACCCCCCCCCCCCAAACATCAGTTGCTTTGCTGAGTTTTCCTTCACCTGAGGAGAAAACAAGGAAGGTCACTTTTGGGGAGAGGTATTTCTTCTTTACTCAAATAACTACAGTTTCTGATTATTTTAGGGACCATGGGCCACGCTTGTTAGACACTAACATTTGAATCCAACAATAAGCTTATGCTAGATAAGTGCTTTGTGGATTAGGGCCAAAATTATTATTATTATTATTATTATTATTATTAACAAACATTTATATAGCGCCAGCAGTGTACCTGGCACTTTACAAAGTAATAAAATAGACACAGTCCCTGCCCCTAGGGCTTACAATCTGAGAGACAGGAGCTGGGGGAGAGACTTAGGAAGGGGAACAGAGGGAGAGACAAGGGGTCTAACATTCATGAAGATGCGAGGTCTCAAGTGCACGTACTTGGCTTGGTTACGATGAGAATGACAGCAGGCAGGTCCATGTTGCAAGGATAAGGGTAAACCGATCGTAGGTATAGGAATAGTGGCTCAGCAGGATAAAGAGTCAGACAGAGCAGAGTGAAAGAGGTGAGTTTTAAGGAGAGATTTGAAGGTATGAAGGGAGGGGGCAAGGCGGATGTGGACAGGGAGGGAGTTCCAGGCATGGGGGGCAGCAAGTGAGAAGAGACGAAGGCGCTTAGGGGAGCAGGGAAGGCGTGGAAGGGTGAGAGAAGGGACAGAGGAGGAGCGAAGTGCACGGGCTGGAGTATGGAGGGCGATAAGTGAAGAGAGGTAGGGGGGAGCAAGGTTGTGAAGAGCTTTATAGGTGAAGACCAGTCAAAATATTAATTAAAAGCTGAGTGTGAGTGTTTTGTTGAGTTCTCTGTGTTTTCCATATTCAAAATACTATTTAGCAGAGAGGAAATCTTATTCAAGGATTTCCTAGCCTGGGAAAGGATCAGTTCCTTTCTCTATCACAGACTTTCTTTGTGACTTCTGGGAAGTCCATAGTGCTCCAGGTTTCCAAAGGTACTGGTACTTCCTGACCTTGTCAGGTGTTACTGGCAATAAATGATGGGATGCAGCAACAGGGATATTAAAAGTCCATTTCTCACACAAAAAAGTTAGGTAAACATAAGCAAAGTACAAATCTATTTTTAGTGCAAGAGTCCAAACTTGGTTTACTAAAAACAAGCTGGATTCTAGAGAACAACAGCTAATCTGAGGGACTGCCAAAGGCTCAGCAGCAGAGCAATCTAATTTATATGCAGGTCTATCTTAACTGTTTTCTCTTGATAAGCTTCCACTATTGTCATACTGAGCCAAATTATATTTCCATGGGGATATCATCCACTAGAAGCCTAGATAAACTCAATTCATTTAGCGCTTGTTAGACTGCAGCTGAAAAGATGTTTTAGTTCTAAATCTGCTTCCCGCTCAAGTATTTCCAACATACAGAGCTATCATATCGTATTCTTTGATGTTTAGCACTCCTTGAAATTATCAAGCAGCTTCCTAATCCTCGTGGCTCTTATAGGCATATATAGTATATGTGATTTTCTTTTGTTTATTTCATTTAGCTTGCCACCCTATGAACTTAATGGAAAGCATGTTTGCCTGGCAACTGTTTTCCTAGCTAGCATACCCTCTAGCTATGTGAAAAAGTGTAAACAGGGGCTATATTCTCTTTCCTATCTTCCTCACAAAATCGCTGTTGCTGGGATCGGCTTCTGTAACTGTCTTTGGGGTAGGACTGAAACCAAAATTCTGCCCAACTTCCAAGTTTCAAGTTTGTAGGTTTATTTAGGCATTTAGCTTGTGCCATAGCCACTGCACAATCGAACAAATACATGCATTGGGATTAGACTTAAACAAAACATATAAAATAATACACTTAGTCCCTGGGAATTAAATTATAGTCCTAGAAAATCAAAGTTCATAGTATGCATTCCCCTTCTTGGGGCTTGTGCTGGCAACCCCTGACCTGACCCCTGGAAACTACATTACAGTCATAAAAACACAAAGTTCAAAAAAACAAAAGTCTTGGCCTTCTCGGGGCTTGTGCTGGCAACACTTGCCCGCTGCGCTGTGGGGCAGTCAAAAGCTACACCTTGCACCAAGACCTACTCGGGGGTTAAGTCCAGTTTTAATCCCCTTGGGAGATTAGCTATTTATACAGCAAAGGCTTGTACAGCACCATAAAAAGATGCTAATAATACGTAAAGAATACTACAGTTCACTCAAGAGCCAAAAGGGGGTGCAGTTTCCTTATTGTTGTTGCTTGATGGGAATAGGCAGCCAATTTGGTAATAACCTGCTGCTGACATAGACAGATTAAGTTCTCCCTTTTGGAAAAAAAAGGAATTGTCTGCAAAAAAAGGGGCAAGGAATGTTTTCCTAATATCAAGAAAACAGAGGCATTCCAGGACATAATGCTCTAAATACCAGAACTATCCCCTCAGGCTGGAACCCAAGTATTATTGTACCAATTTTTAAAAAATAGGATAGAAGCCTGCCGGTAACTATAGACCTATTAGTCTTATAGATATTGTTGTGAAAATGTATGCAAAGTTTGTGCTGGGTAAACTGGAAGAGTGGGTAAGTGAACAGAACATTTTTGTCGAGGAAAAGGCGGGGTTTCAAGCAGATAGGAGTACCATCGACCACTGCTTTGTATTGGCTCATTTGGTGCACAAATATGTCTACAAAAGGAATAGTAAGCTATTTGTTGCCTTTATAGACTTAAAGGCTCCATTTGATTCGATTAACTGCTGCTGCCTCTGGACTAAGCTAGTTAATACTACAATTGATAGGAGATTATTATTTCTGATCCGCATGTTATACATGAATACAACTTGTCAGGTGAGGTTAACACAAGAAGGTTTACTATCAGAATCCGTTTCAACTTATTCCGGAGTTAAACAAGGATGTGTTTTAGCTCCTTTCTTATTTATTTATTTTATAAAAAACACTGTAGCGGAATTCCAGAGTGAGGATTATTACTCGCCAAAAATCCTAGGGAGGAAAATTCCTATACTACTGTACGCAGACGATATGGCCGTCCTGTCTGTTGCAGAACCTGGTTTGAGGGTGGCACTTGAGAACCCAGGGAACTACTGTAAGGTTAATTTACTAACCATAAACTATGATAAAACCAAGGTAGTTGTTTTCGCAAAACGGATACGTACATACAGATGGAAAATCTGTTCTAATCAGATTGAGCAAATTTCTACATACTGATACCTGGGACTTAATTTCTACTTTACAGGAAGATGGAATAAGCATCGGTATTTGGTTAAGATGAAAGGTATGCAATCAGCAAATGGCATAACTAAGTTTTGGAGAACAGGTGGGGGAAGATCGGTTAAACCGATCATACATCTATTAGGAAGTAAACTCTTACCTCAGATCACTTATGGGGCTGAAGTATGGGGAATTTTTGTTCCCAGTTTATTAGAATCTGTACAAAACTTAGTACTTAGAATAGTCCTTGGGTTTCCGAAAGGCACCCCTACAAGCTTTACGAGGGTAGAAATCTGTATGTTGTCTGTAGAAAATAATGTTAAAATGGCATCCTTTTCTTATTTCCTATGAGTGAACTCTGTGTCATCAGATAGATTATCCAAGATTTGTATGCTTGAGCAGTGGAGGTCTAATTATAGTAGTTGTTGGGTCATCCTTCTGAATAAATGGTTTAGCAGTATTGGCCTCTCACAAGGATTTATAATGAGTATCCCTAGAACTTGGGTTAAGAACTTGCTCAGAGCGAGAGTACGTGACACTCTTGTTCAGAGGGATATGGAGGTTCTGAACTGCTTGAAAGTAGCTGCTTGGTTGGGAAAGATTAAAACTACTTCTCAGTTGGAAATTTACCTGTATAGTAACTTGAACTTCAAGAAAAGACAGACTTTTACTCTTTTAAGATTCCAATTGATGCCCACTACCTCTTTAGATGTCTTTTTTTTTAGGAACTTAGAATTGAACATCTATACCCCCAGAGATACTGGGCCACACTGTGGAAGTTGGCATACCTGTTGGCAAGCACCTGCCCTGAGATTACAAGCAAAGTTGCTTGTCTAGCAGTTGCTCTCGACAATAGGAGGAAGGAAATCTTGGACCCCACAAGTGTTTAACCCAATATATTTTGAGTGTATGAGATGGTGGTGCTGGCTGAGCGAAGTATTTGTGTTGCTTTGACTGTATCCACACCTTAGAGAATCTCTGCTTGGGAAAATTATGGGAGCTGATATTCTTATTTATGATAATGTAAACCGGCCAGTAATTTATGTTAAATTAGAAATTATCTTAAATGTATCTGTTTATGATGATAATTATGGACTTTTTTTCCTGCATCCTATTTGTTATAACCTTGGTTGTAAACAATAAAATTTTGAACTTGAGAACATAACGCTTGGGGTCCTCAATTGATTTTAATTCACAGGGACAGATCCTTTTTTTTTTTTTTTTTTAAATCGATGCCCAAACGGTGTCTTGCAGTGACTGCCATTAACATCTGGCCCAAACACAGTCTAGTAAGTTCTGCCCAACTTCCAATCTTGATGGAACTGGGTGTTTTGATCATTCCTTAACTGGAATTCAAATCAAATGAAATTCCAATCAGAAGGATTGAAATGAATTTTGATCATTTGCACATGTGGAATTGTACTGTGGCCATTTTGCACATGCACAAATTCCAATTTCAACTGGAATTCCGATTGAAAAATTATTTCAATCATAATTCCAACCAAAATTTTGATTTTACAGAACTTTCCCACTAAATTTAAATGGCTTTTTAAAATCAGTACTACCTTGGGGTTCAAAAACACTGACTAGTCTCACCTGTGAGGTCCAAAAGCTTGCACCTCCACTAACTGTACCTGATCTAATAAAAGACATCAGTGTACTGTTTTGTCTTGGTTTGCCTATATTTGAGACCAACATAGCAGCCATATTCTCTCTGTAAGCTATAATGCATACAATCCTATTAGAGAGAGGTCACCATGTCTTGGTTTCCTCTAGCCCTGATTAGTTGTGTGTATTTCAGAGAATAATTTTTAAAAACCCACAACCCCCCCCCCCAATAACAAAACCCACCCACCCAAACACCTTACTGAGGTACAAAGTATAATGAGGATTTTTTATTTGGAAATTTTTTCTTTATTTATATTGTCAAAAGAAAATATTTCTTACAACCTCTGATACATATAAGTAAATAAAGGGGGTGGGGGGGGACAACAAAGAACTAAATGTAATGGAAAGGTTATGATGTAATGTGTTATACGAAATAGGGGCAAAAGAAGTATGAGGATTTAATAAGTCATATATTGAAGTCTTACTACCAAATTTTAGTGTAGACTAGAAAGTGTGGTTATCATGTTGGTACTTATTGTAACAGATGGAGACATATTAGATAGATGGTACTAATGGAAGACTTCAGTTATCCAAATATTTTTTAGACAACTGCTATAGCAAAATGTAGAATGTCCCAAAAATTCCTGACATGTTTTGGGGACAACTTTCTCATTCAAAAGGATGAAGAAACAACCTAGTGCTCTGCTATTTGGGATTTGGTCCTAACTAACCAGTAAGGGAAGAACTGGTTGAGAATGTGACACTGACAGACACCTTGGGAGAGAGCGATCGCAAGGCGATAGAGTTCATGAGCCTAGAAAAAGGGGACGAGCAAGCAAAGTTCACACAATGGATTTTTTTTTTTTTTAAATGGACTTCTGCAAACTCAGAATGTTGGTAGGCAAAGTACAATGGAGAGAAAAGCTAAAACAAAAAGTTGCTGGCAGTTTCTGAAAGAAGTAATAATGGAAATGCAAGTACAACCCATACCGATGCAAAGAAAGGATGGAAAATGGAGCTGAAATGGGAACCTAGTTCAGTACCCATAGGTAACACCCACATTTTTGATCAGGTACCCATCTAACAACAACAAAAATATGGTAATTTCAATTACCAATTTTCCTTTACTGATTGGTAAATCAGGATGGGAACTCAAAAAAATATTTATTATTTATATTTATTATAAAATCTTATATCCCACTTCCCCTGCTCACAGGCAGCTTGAAAGGGCAAACAAACAATATAAATATTACAATATAAGGCATATAATAAAACATCAATTAAAACAATTCATAAAAGGAGGAACAAATACCCAACCCCAGCCCCAACCCCCACCCCATCACCCCCGCCAAACACCTGGTGGAACAGCCAGGTCTTACAACTTTTTCGAAAGGAGAGGAGATCTGGGACCAGCTGAATCTGCACCGGAAGGAAGTCCCACAGCTGTGGTGCGGCCACCGAGAATGCCTTCCCCTGTATGCCCCCCCCCCGGAAAACCCGGGGGACCTTGAGCAGGGCACCCCTGGATGACCACAGGGGCCAATCCAGGACACGGGGAATGAGATGGCCCCGCAGGAAGGTAGGACCTAGGCTGTTTATGGCTTTATATGCCAAAAGCAACACCTTGAATCAGACCCGGAAAACTACTGGCACCTAGTGCAGCGAACGGAGCACTGGTGTAATATGCTTCCATTGGCCCAGTCCCACCAGGAGATGGGCCACCACATTCTGCACTAGGTGCAGTTTCTGAGCCATCACCATTGGGCTGGGATTCATTATTCCAGGACTGGAAGTCAGTATTCTGGGACATTGGGTAACCAGATCAGGAACTAATTGGGTACTGATTAGTACCCAAAATTTTCAGGTCGATCTGGGTACTGACAATTCTATGAGTACGCCCATTTTTTTTGCAGGTACTCATTTCGCTGTAGATTGAAAGAATCACAGAAGACCAATGTGGCTGGACATGGATACTTTTAAAGACCTGAAAATAAAGAGTCAGAAAGAAAAGCATAGGTTAAATAATAGAGAAAACTTCCTACCTGTTAGAACAGGTCAGTCGTGGAAGAACAAGCTTCTAAGAGAGGTTCATGAATCACCTTCCCTGGAAGTTGTCAAGAAAAGACTGGACAGGCATCTATCAGGAATGCCTTAGGCAGAAGGTGTCTTGTCTCAGGGCAGGGGGTTGAGATAGATGACACAGGAGGTTCTCTCCAACATTTTCCTATGACAGTTCTATGATCTACAAAAATATTTCAGATGTACTATATTTTATTGGACCAACTTGTGTTGGGAACAGTATGTGAGCTGTGGGGCCACTCAGGGCCCTTTCCTCAGCAAATCTTTCTCATTTTCACCCAAACTTTTGAGTCCTTCCGGGTGTGAATAAAATTGTTCCCCTTCCAACTGTTACTCTTTCTCTTTGAATCCTTAATGCTGTCAGATAGAGCGGTGCAGTCCAGCACCCTTAAGCTCTCAGTTGACAGGCTTTTTATATCTTGTAAAACTCTTTGGTTACACATAAGTACATAAGAAGTGCCATACTGGATCAGACCAATGGTCCATCAAGTCTAGCATTCTCTCCCCGACAGTGGCCAATTTCAGTCGCTAGGAAGAAGTACCCAACAGGTCACAATAAGGCAATCCGTTCCCTGTTGTTCACTCCCAGCTCCCGACAGTAAGAGGTTACATTCCCCCAAACCTACCCAGATAATAGGTGCTAATGGATGTCAACCTATCCTCTAGAAACTTGTCCAATCCTTTTTGAAACCCACAGAGTATGAACCTCCACCCCTCTGTGTAAAACTATCCAATTGTCTTAATTCTTCCCTCCAGCTATGCCCAAAGGAAATTCCATCTCTCTTGACAACCAAATGTGGTTGGATGTTCATCTATATTTCTCAGTGGGATACATTGTTCCCAGAACTGTCTAAAACAGGATAAGGTTATTAGCATCCATAGCAACCATGAACAAAGTGTTATGCTACACACTAGGGAATATGACAGTTTTGTGTCTGAGTTTAATCTAGATGGTACAAAAATACTATGCATTAATGACAAAACCTGTATCTTCTAATCTTCAGGTAGGCCATGATCAAAAAATACAGGCTTCAATAGAGTTGTAGGTCTTTCACAATGAGCAGCGCTGTCCTCAGGACATTTAGACAAATGCGCTGATGATTACTGTAGGTTTAAAAAGATGCACAAATATAGCAGCTTTTGTTTACTGTGAGCCAGAGATCCTGCACTCACCTCAGAACCAAGGGCACTTCTGAACGTAGCTACTAGTGACTTCCGTTTAAGTGATAACTGCAGTCCCATAAGCTGAGGCTTTCCCAATTAGATATTTCCCTTCAGAATCTTTTGGCAGTGCAATCTATGGCAGTTCTGCTATTGACTTCGATGGGTTCAGAATCATCCTGTCACTCCATCCTCCTCTCACTGAAGCTGATGGCAACTTTGCCACTGACTTCAATAGATGGAGGATTTTATTTTTTAATATCATTGCCTGAGAATTAAAGCAGGGGGGTCTTATGCTGCTGGCTCAGTTAAGTTTTCCCATTGATATCGAAAGGAGTCTTTGAAGTCTGGGGATTACTGACATGAGTAAGGGTTATAGGATCAGGCCCTGGAGTCAATCTTTACTTTCTGTTCTCTGTTCCTCATTCCTTTACTATGCAGAATTAGACAGTCACTGATCCTCTAAGTGCTGTGTTGGAGATATGAATGGAGCTTAGGCCAGCACAGCACTTTGAGGATCAATGCCTAATTTCTTGAATTTGCCTTTATTTAACAGACCAAACTTCCTGTTATTTTAGGTAAATGCTTCCCCATTAGTAAAGATGTTTAGTTTGATAATGTGTTTCCCTTAAAATATGTGGAGAAAGACATTTCTTTGCATAAAAGCTATTCTAGTAAAACTGAATATACAAGAAATGTGCTCCTATATTCTTACTCTGTGTATCATCACGTATGCATTTAAATCAATAGGTCTACTCACACAAGTAAGGATATATTAAAAACCATAAGATACCCTGGTGATTGCATATAATTTTTTACAAGATCAGACTCTAAGACCATTTTTACACAGGAAGACCCACGCAGGTCCACCCACCTCACACATATTCAGATACCCATCTGGGGGGCAAGGGCATTCCCAGACTATGCATGGAGCACCTGGGAAAGATCCAGGATGCTCTATGTGGGGGCAGGTCACGTGGGTTTGGGCAAACTAGGGATAGACGAACACGGTTCAGAAGTTCGGATCGAACTCGGTCTGTTCAGTCGACCGAACCGAACCAAATTCGAATTTAAAACCAAACCGAACCGAACTTCCAAACTCTGTTCTGTTAGTCTATCCCTAGTGGCAACACACACCAAAAAAACCTGGTTTTGAATGGCCGAAATTGGTTCGGAAGTTCAGAATTCAACCGAACTTGGTCTGTTCGATCGACTGAACCGAACTAAACTCGTCTTTCAAACCAAACCGAACCTCCGAACTCCGTTCTGTTCGCCCATTCCTAAAACACCGACCACACACACATCCCTAGCCTCATGAATCCCCCCCACACCCCCTCACTGGAAGTGTGTGGTCAGTCTATAGCAGCACACATGGAACAGTCATTTAAAAATTGCCAAGGACTTTGCTGCAGTTAGTCTTTAACATCTATTTTTCTCCTTTATTATTACAATATGAAACAGCATTTTGCTGCAATGTAGCAGACATATATTGCTTGTATCCTGATTACAAGCTGCTCACATCACCAAAGTGCAGTCAAATACAGAGCAGTGCATGCATTATACAGGAAAAAGAGAAGAAGTCAGAGCATTTTCCATTCAGTGGAATTGGCAAGGCTTCTATTTTGGGACATGCATTATAAGTTTGGTTCAACTTTTGTTAGATGCAGGCATTATGGTTGAAGCATTTTGAAACACAGAAATGTAGACAAATTTGTATGTGGAATTTGATGAAAATCTTTTTAATGAGCAGACATTCAGAGTTCAAATATATGAAATATCTTAAGGACATGTACTGTATAACCTTGCTACAACCAACTTGCCTTGACGGTGATTGTCTTTAGTGTCTTGAGATGGCAGTTCTTGCTTTTCCTTCCACTTAATCTAGCACGTGATGAGGCTCTGTGTATTGCCCTGGAGATTGACTCCTTTTGGAAGAAAAGCCCTTCTTTAATAAAAAATGGCTGTCAGGTTGTTCTTTTGAAGTGGATTGCTTATGTCCACTTTTAAAAGGATTGATCTGTGACCAGCCTCTGTCATTTTCAGTACCCTGTTCAGATTTCCTTTTATAAAAGGGAAACATTTCTTCTTCTGCACTTCACTTTTTACTTAATAAAACTTCTGTGTGAGCAGTGTCTATAGAGCACTACTCTTCCCTCTCAGGGCAGTCCTCACCCATGAAAGTCAATGGCCATTTTCCATTGACTTCAATGGGTTTAGGATTGCCGGTACAGTTTTTCAATAACATTGTCCTACTTGATTAATGAGGTGCAAGAAATTATTATTCTGCAGTTGTAGTTCAGTTTGATTTACCAAAAAGAAATGTCACCTTTCTCAAACAAACCCACTGCTGAACAATCCCCCCGTCCCTCATCACTTGTTATTGCCAAGTTAAATGTATAAACCCCAGTTCATGCTCTAGCCATCTCTTGCCCTGACTACTGTAACTTCCTGCTTACTGGTCTCTCCTGTTCTGATCTCACCCCCTTTAACTCCATTCAACGTTCCATGGTCAAAGTCATCCACCTTGCCCATCGCTTTGACCATGTTCAGCCCCCCCTGTCTGCCTTACACTGGCTCCCTTTACATGAACACATTCAGCACAAGCTCCTGCTCTTCAACTTCAAGGCCTTGCTCCCCCGCTCTTGTATTCCTCCACACTCCTGCCTGGGAGCTTTGATCCTCCTCTGCCCCCACTCTTGCCAGCTCATGACTCCCTTGCTCCTTCAAAGCCCCTTCTCCCTTGCTGCCCCCCCAGGCCTGGAACTCCCTCCCTGGACACATTCATTCTGCTCCCTCCCTCCCAACTTTCAAATTCCTCCTAACAACCTGTCTTTTCTGTCTCGCTGTCCCTAGCTCATCATGAGTGAAATTGCGTCCTCTTCCCCCTCACTCAAAATCTACAAAGTTACTAAGTTAGTTCCCTGTAACCATGTGCACCTGCAACTTCTCAGCCTCATGAATGTGTCCTTGTCTCTCCCAATGTTCACACCTTTGTTGTCTCTCCTGCCCTTGTCTCTCTGACTGTATGCCCTTAAGGTAGGGACCTGTCTAGAACTATTGATTGTACAGTGCCAGGTACATTGCTTGTGCTATATAGATTTTATAGATAAAATAATAATACATTTAAAAATAAAGAAATACCCCCCATCCCCGCATCTTCCTGCAATGAGTGGTACAAGCCTCCTAGTGGATAGCACTGGCAGCAGCACTCAGGTGGGCCCAAGTCGCTTTGAATGGGTCTGGCACTTGCATTAAGTGCTAGCACCAACACTAACCACCCAGAGATCATGCCCCAAGATGCCATAAATGCTATTAAAGCACATTTTTGGAGTCACTGCTTATGTCTTTGCTTGCTGGGCAGCCAAGCCTGTAAAGTGCTAAATGCCTTCAACCTCTATTGATTTTAATAGTTCATAGGCTTCAGTGACCATTAAGAGTTCTCAGCACCTCCCAGAGAGCTTGCCCCTGAAAGAAAGGAAGAAAAGGCAATTTAGGCTGTGATTAATCAAGCTGCTTGAGCTTGTGTCTAGCTAGTGAGTTATTCCTCTGAAGCCAAAGGAACTACTTACTGCTGAATTGGGACCTTACACAGTAAACTTTATTTAGGACTGCTTGAGACTGGAGTTAGCAAACCCTCGCAAGAGGTTTTATAGCAAGTATCAATTAATTAATGTCACAACACAGGGAGAGTTGCACACTTGCAGCTTTTACCCAAATTTACCAGTTAGCACAGACAAACTGTTACAGTCCATAGTCTACAAAGTGCAGAAAGGTGACACTTACCATCCTCAAGCTTTTATTGAATAGAAGATTATCTGTAGGCTTTTTTAAAAAATTGCATTAAAATAATTTTGACTACAGAGTTTTGAATTCAGAGACACAGAAATAGGCTTAAAAAATTAAAAACCTTGAAATGAATAAAACTTTATAGGTACTCAGTCTACAAATTGCCTAGAGTGGATTGGTCCTTAGGATAGGAAAAACCTACTTGTTAGTAACAAATCTAAATACTTCCCTTTCTTGAGTGAACATGGTGGAATGAGTCTTTTCTGAAGAAAATGGGAACTGAAATATGGAGAAGATTATGAACAATTACATTTCAGAGCTGAAAGCACTAATATTCAGGTGAAGAACTCTTGCATTTCCACTGTTCGCAATGGGTAGGGTAGGGTAGGGATAGTCACATTTTTTTCAGGATTAGTGCCCATAGTGGTATTGTGAAAAGAAGGTAAGAGGGGCAGAAGCTGATCATTGCAGTAATGCAGCAGTTGCCTATTTCCCCATGACAGACGCTCCACGGTCTAGAGATGCAGGGGAAAACACTCTTTCCTTTTAAAATCTTTTTGCCTTCAGTCTAATTGTTTTAGGGCATCCTTCTCTAGAAATAAATGTTAAATATCATATACACAATTACTTTAAAGAGGAAGAAACCCTCACAAAAACAGACCTCCACTTGTGACTCTTTCCCCCACCCTTATTTTCCATTCCTCTTCCTCTCTTATACCACTGACCTTATCCCCTGGAGGGACCCTAACTTTCCCTATTAGCAGGAGGAGGAGGAGGAAGACTCTTTTGCTTCCTCATGGAACAGATGATCCACAGAAATTTTCCATGTGAAAAGGTGCAAAATCCTGGTTTCTGCTATATGTTTTTATCCTCTAAAAATATTCACCTCTTGAATATTCTGGGAGTTAACCTCACGTTATAAAGCATTTGATGACCACTAAATTATAAACATCTCTATTATTAATACTTTCATTTCTGAATTTAAGTGAGCCTTTAGACTCCAGTCCTGTAACTATATGGATACATATGGAGCCAAGGGAAAAGACTATGTATTTGCTCTGGATGCTTTTGATGTACAGGGAAAGTTTGCCAAGCTAAAACCAGAAAGTGAAGTCTTTTTTTATTAAATTTCTCCCCAATCCAGATGGGTGACCATTGAACAGGAACTTTGCACAGTTTGGACATTCTAGCCATAGAATATTCCCTCCCCAAGGTCATAGTGGGGACTGACTTGTCTGAGGAACAGAACAAACAATCGGACTATTGGGAAACAGGGACTGTGGCTTAGACTTGACCAAAAGCATTGTCTTCTCTCCATCCTCAGTCAATGTATCCCCTGGTGGCTTAGTATCCTGGCCAGCCATTGGGCATATCTTCATTTCCTGGGATTCCTGAGAGCTTGACTTCTCTCTCAAATCTGGGCCAGAGAAATGATACTCAAGTGTATCATCCATGTTATCCTCCCCAAGACGTGCATGCCGTTCCTTGTTGGTGGAAACCTGGAGATAAAGAGGTCGGCAGGCAGTTAAATAAAGCACATATCCTGCTGA
The DNA here is from genome assembly GCA_003113815.1 of Sphenodon punctatus. Lineage (NCBI taxonomy): Eukaryota > Metazoa > Chordata > Lepidosauria > Sphenodontia > Sphenodontidae > Sphenodon > Sphenodon punctatus. Next base: position 773,969 of record QEPC01005662.1, on the reverse strand, counting down.
CTGTACCAGCTCCATTTCACTCCCTCCTCCCATCCATCCTGTAGCACCTCTTTGTAACCAAACAGCTCAGTGCTTTGCAAACATGCCTTCATGCTCCCAAGAGAAGCATGTGTCCTTTCCCATTTGTTGGGGAAAGCCGAACACAGAGTACGGGCTTGATAGGAAAGAGATTAATGGGACAATCCCCCACTAATAAAGTCAACAGGAGATTACACCACAAGTCACACAGGTGTTTTACCCCTAGTTAGTGTTGGAAATACATTCCTTAGTTACATCTCCCCTATGCACCTTATCCTGTTTGCTAGAACAGCAGGAGTAGACAGTCAGATCAGGGAACCCCTCCCCCATCCACTTAGTTCTACTCCTGCTATGACCTGATTGGTTAATCTCCTCTCCCCATGATGTTTCTTATCTTTTTGTGTCTAAGAGATATTCAGAGAGCTTCTGCTACTTCCCTCCTGAACACATCTAGACTTTGGACTTAGTATAGATGTAGGCCTTTCCTATCCAACAGTTAGTTTATCCAGGGCAAACCCTGTTTACATGATTTATGTAGTGGACTTAAACTTCTGCACATTGTTACTACAGGGAAAAAACTCTCTCTCTCTCTCTCTCTCTCTCTCACACACACACACACACACCCCTCAGTGGGTCACTCACATCTAGTTAACAGTGAGCAGGAGGCATCCCCTCCTCATCACATAAACAATGTTACACCTAGCAAAAATACCTCCAGTGCTTGACTCCTCACTAAATTCCAGCTTATCAAAAGCCCATTCCTTTCCAAGAACTGGGAATGGAACCAAATTCCAAATTTCCAGCCCTGTTAGGAAAAAAGGCGGCAACACCTGACTTTTCCTACCTCCTACAGACTCAGATTTAACTCATTGTACAATTTTGGTGGGGAAATCCATGTGATAACAACAAGGTTGCCACCTCTCACAGAAATGACCCTGATGCTCCCATAGGCCAAAATGAGTGTCAAGGTCATTTCCAGGAGAGTGGGGCAACTCTAGGAGTGGGAAGTTAAAGTTGAGATTGCTAATAAGCACACAGCTGTTCATAAGTAGCAGAAGAGTGGAAAAGCAACATCTAAACCAGGGCAGATTCTCTACTGCCAACCCTCCTAGAGTTTGTCCACAGCTGAAAACACACACTCACCTCTTCATCTGAGATAGAGTCAGAATCCCAGGTTTCAGCAATGGCAGGAAGAAAGTCCTGGAAGATATAAAACAAACATTAGTGTCTCTGCTTCTTTACAGGAAGGGATGGTCCAAACAGGGTATTTAAAGAGGGGGGAAATACCAAGGTCAGGTTTAAGCTACATTAACTCGAATGCCTGCAAGCAGAAAGGGAATACAACCAGGGAGTACAAGTTGGCATTTAAGGGCATCAGCAGATGTATGGAAAGAAGGGGGCCCAGGGCTGGAATATTAGGTTCTGGACTGCAGGATTACAGAACATGGACACTTTGGACAGCACTAATGGGGGCTAGTAGAGACTGAGGATAGTAATAGATTACTATTGCAAGCCAGGAAGGAAGAGCAATGGCAAACCTAGCTGCTTTGGTTTTGGAGGGAACTCAGGATTGGAATATTGGAATTAAGTGACATTGGCACTTAAGGAAGGAATCACAAAACCTACAATTAAAACAAAAAAAATATTTTCAGCCTTCTCCATATCTTAGCTGGCTGGCTGGCTAGATCATCACCACCTCAATTGCATTCATTCTTTGGTGCAAATCCTTGGTACCACCTTTGCAAATAACAGTGACTCAGTCAGCCATTACAAGTGAATTGGGTTGGTCAGCACACCTTTATTACTTAGCATGACCAAAGGTTCCCGCTTTCTATTGGCTTAAAGCTCTTATCTGAGGCTAATCTACAACCCCATACTGCTCATTGCTGCTTGGTCAGAGGAAAGTGATTGTGACATTTTTATTTTATAAAACATTTTGTCCATGAACCTGCAAACACATAATGAAATAGTCCCAGTCAAGTCAAGGGTTTTCATGGACAAATTTGCAGGATTGGAACCTTGAGAAAATCAGATAAGGCTGCTAGGAATAGCAGTGCTCTTTCAAAACACCAGAAATTCAGTGCAAAAGAAACCTGCACCTGCATGCTTTAAATTTCTTGCTGCTACTTCCCCACTCCATTAAGAAGGTAATCCTCTCCTCGTTGTGGTCAATGGACCTGTCCGCTTCCATTGACTCCAATAACTCATCATCCCGTTTCTCTCTCTGGCACTCTTCTTTGTTATTCCACTTGACTATCTTTGCCATTCTACATGCTCTCTCTAGCCCTTCTGCTTGCCATCCTGTGTCCCACACAATACCCTCCTTGTAGTTCAACCCAATCTAGTCTTTCTATGCCCATGCTTCCTTGGAATTCTACCCAGCCTTAGACCCATTTCATCTCTTTGCCATGACTCTTCTTGTCATTCCATGCAGTGTTTTGTCGCCCCACCTACTTCCCATTACCTACTCCTTGCCATTTTATTCACTCCTCATATGCTCCTCATGGTGTATTTATTGCCACTCTACACAGTTCTTAATCATTCCACCAGCTATATCCGTGGCCATCTCCTAATCCTATTTGATTTTCCATCATTCCACTCTATTTCTGCCTTGGTTATTCCATTCAGTCACCATCTGTCCCTCCTTGTCAGGTCCTTTGTCATTCTACATGTTCCCATGGCATCCTCCTATTCACTCCATCTGTTAACTCTAGCCTTCCCACTTAACGTTCCATGTTGTCCTTTGTAATTCTGACTTCCCTCTTTTAATCATTCCACACTGTATCCATCTTTTCACCTGTTCTTTTTACCCTTACTTCTTGTCACCTTATGCTCCCCCTTTTCATTTTACCCATTCCCTGTGGTCTCCTGTTTTTATTCCTTCCATTCCCTTCTCATTCCATTCAGAACTGTATCATTTAACCCATTCCACCCAATCTTTCATCATTCTCCTCCCCATACCATTCCTCCCTGTCATTCATTGAAGTCCCTTGCCATTCCACCTATTCCCGCAGACCCCTTTCTTGCCGGTCCACCTTCTCCCCTTCTTGTTATTTCAGAAACTCCCTTCTTGTCATTTTTCCAGCTCCCTGTCATCCTCTCATTGTCATTTCACCGAATCCCTTGTCATTCCATCTACTCCCAAGGATCTTCTAAAACCTCCACCTAGTCTTTTGTTATTTCAACCAATGTCTCATCGTTCTTCCTCCTCCCATGGCACTCCTCCCTGTCGTTCCACCCTATAACTATTGTTTCCCTCTGTCATTCCACCTAACCCTGATGGCCCTTTCACTTTCATTTCCTCTGTCTTGTCAGTCCGCTTTATCCTCTCTCATTTAACCCAATCTCTATTGCTTCCTGACTGCCATTCCAACAGTTCTCCATCATTCTTTCATTGTCATCCTTCAGTTCCATGGTTTTCTACCCAGTCCACATTGCTTTCTCTCTGTCATTCTAACCAGTTTCTTTTCATTCCTCCTGCTTTCCATTGCCTCCTCCCATTGCTCCAGCATCTCCCCATGGTCTCATTGCCTTGTCTGTCATTCCACTCATCATTCACCCCATTCCTTTTTTTTTTAAAAGCATTTATAACTTTATTAGCAGTTAAACATATATCTCAGACTCTCTATTCACCCCATTCCTATGAAAATGTTTATCATTTCACAAACCCCTTCTCATTACGCCTATTCCCATGGTCTCCTGCTTATTCCACACCCTCTCCAAGGCCCTTTCGTTATTCCAACCAGTCACTTATTATTTTATCTACTCCCCATTACGTCCTCTCCCTGTTATCCCACCATGATGTCTGTCTAACTGTTTCCTGTAGTTCTTTCCTTGTAAATCCACCTCATCAAATCCGCCTCAGCTTTGTCATTCTCCCAAGTCCCAGATAATTGTACCCAATCCCTTTTACTCCCCTTGTTATTCTGCATATTTTCACAATGCTCCATCCATTTTCTAAAATATCTTCCTTGGATTTCACGCAATCCTTCTTCAGTCTTTGTTTCTCAAGGACTTTCCTTCATGTTATTCCACCAGTCCAAATCACTTGTCATTCCACCCACTCCCCATAGCTTCCTCCCTCTCAGTCCACGCAGTTTCTTGCTATTCCACTGGCTCCCTGTAACTTCCTCCCTGTCATTCTTTTCAGTCTCTTGTCATTCCCACTCTTCTCCCTGCCACAAATGCAGCTGCATTATATTACCTTACAGCCTGTTAAAGCCTATTGCCACTCATACATCTCAATTTTTAAAAACTGGCATTCCTCTTTCCTCCAGTGTTTCCAGTGGGCTTTCCATGGTATGTCCTTTAGCAGCTTCTTGGGTCAATGCTCTGAATATTTTCAATTACTAGCAACATCTCTGACTACTGGCATTAGGTTTTGTTTACCTGGGATGTAGGGCTTAATTTGCAGGGGCAGGGGAGGGAGATTGCCAGGGCTCAGCCTGGGCAATTAACTTTTATTTATTTATTTGGACAATTTACACCTTGCCCCTCCTGCTAACACAGCTCAGGGTAGCTAACAATTAATAAAAAATAAAAATATAAGAATACAATACTATAAGTAAATACAAATACATCATAAACTATTGCTATCCATATGGAGAACATCAAAAAAGTACACAAACTACCCTACTACCCTAATCCTCAACGCCCCCCTTCACTCATCTCCCTCACCAAAGGCCTGGCAGAACAGCCAGTTCTTGCATTGTTTTCGAAAGGAGGAGTGGTCCAGGAGGGAGTTCCACAACCTTGGTGCGGCCACCGAGAATGCTTTCTGCATAGTCGCCCCCCCGAGATACATGGGGGACTTCAAGAAAGGCACCCCTGGCTGACCGCAGGGGTTGATCTAGAGCTCGGGGAGTGAGGTGGTCCCACAGATAGGTAGGGCCTAGTTCATACAGAGTTTTATAGGTAAGCACCAACATCTTGAATCGGACTTAAGACTATCGGCACCCAATGCAGAGCACGGAGCACTGGTGCAACGTCCTCATGGTGGCCCGTCCCTGTGAGGAGATGGGATGCCACATTCTGCACCAGCTGCAGTCTCCGAACTGTCACCATGGGTAGCCCCACAAAGAGTGTGTTACAATAGTCTAGTCTTGAGGTGATGAAAGCATGGATGATAGTGGCAAGGTAGGAGTCTGAGATGTATGGCCAAAGCTGCTGCACCAGATATAACTGGCGAAATGCATTCCTCACCAAAGTCCCCACCTGGGTGTCCAGGCGGAGCTGGGAATCGAGGAGCACTCCAAGACTATGAACCTGGGGGACCAGTGCAGGGTGAACCCCATCAATGATGGGGGATGCCAACTCCACCACCCTCCCCACTAACATAACCTCTGTTTTGTCAGAATTCAGTTTCAGTTGGTTCACCCTCATCCAGTCCCCCACAGCTGCCAAACACCAGGTAAGCACCGAGACTGCCGGGTCTGGGTCATATGAAAAAGAGTAGAGTTGGGTGTCATCAGTATTTTGATGACACCGAACACCAAACCTTTTCACAACCTCACCCAGTGGCTGCATATACACACTGAACAGGAGAGGGGACAGAATAGAACCTTGCGGAACCCTACAGGAGAGGTCCTGGGGAGACAAAAGGCAATCCCCAAGCACCACTCACTGAGTTCTCCTGGCCAGGATGGAACAGAACCATTCAAGAACAATATTGCTCACCCCAGCTCAGCCCCACAAGCAAGTCACCAACATCTTGTGGTCAATGATATCAAAAACAGGCGACAGATCTAACAGAACCAGCAGGGTCGAACAACCCTGATCCAATTCACAGCAGAGCTCATTAACCAAAGGCACAAGCACAGTCTCAGTGCTGTAGCCAGGGTGAAAGCTGGATTGTGAGGGATCCAGAAAAACAATGTGGTCCAGATGCTCCAACAGCTGCCGAGCCACTACCTGTTCAATAACCTTCTCTAAAATGAGAAGGTTAGAGACTAGCTGATAGGTGGCTAGGGAATAGTCAAGTGATGGTTTCTTGAGCAGAGGCCACACCACCACCTCGTTGAGACAGCCTGGCACTCTGTTCTCCCAAAGGGAGGCACACCCCTGCCAACAATGGCCCCAGAGTCTCCGGGCTGGCTTTAACCATCCAGGACGGGCACACGTTCAGTTGACAAGTGGTGGCTCTGACTACCCCAAGAACATCCCCTGAAACTGATCCCACAAAACCTAGGGATGGGCGAACAGATCGCGGTTCGGCCGTTGGTTCGGCAGCGTTCGGTTCATCTGTTCGGTTCGTTCGTTCAGTTCGGATTTGTTCGGTTCGTTCGTTCGGTTCATTCACCGAGTTCGGGTTCAGATGTTCGGTTCGTTCGTCTGAACAGGCTGTTCGGTTAGGCCGTTTGGCTGTTCGGTTAGGCCGTTTGGCCATTCGGGAAGTGTTGTTATGGGTTATTGGGGTTTTTTTATGTTTTTTTGGTTTTTTATTGGGTTTTCTTTTGTTCTTTATTTGGTTTTTTGGTTTTTATATGGGGTTTTCTTATTTTTTTAATCTAATATTATATATATATGTCTACACTAAATCTAACCGCTATTAACTATTCTAAATGCTATGAAGTAAATGGATTATCTAATAAGTACACAGACCTACTCCTACAAACACTAAAACTAAATCACTAACGCTATCTCTATCACTAAGGTAACTCCTACAACTGTCTTCATCTATTTATCTATCCCCCCATCCCATATCCATATCCATATATATATATGTATCCATATATATATATGGATATGGATATATATGGATATATATACACCCATATATCCATATATATGGATATATATATGGATATATATGGATATATATATACATCCAATATATATGGGATGAGGGGGGAATCTTCCCATTACATACTCAATGAGTCTGTACAGTGCATAACACAAGGTTTCAATTTATGGTTCAAGTTTCATTTCATTACAAAAGTGAAATGAAACTTAAAGCAATCTAAAAATCCTACTCAACACCTGCTGTTCAGGAACAGTGACTAGCTCAGAGGGTGTTGGGAAGTGGGGAGGCAGATAATTAGTTTTGTTTCTTGCAAGCCTCTCCACCCCTGGTGCCTGGAAGTCTGCTCCTCAGTGACTGACACGTCCCTGTAATGTTTGACCTTCCAGTGAACCTTTTTTTGCCATCCGAACGCGATCCGAACTGACCGAACTGTTCGGCCATTTCGCCGTTCGGTGTTCGGTTTGTTCAGTATGTTCGCGTTCAGGTTCGGGTTTGAGTTCGGTCGTCCGAACAGTTTGAGTTCAGGCCGAACTCCGAACTTCTGAACCGCGTTCGCCCATCCCTAACAAAACCAGACAGGACAGGGCTTACATAACATCTGGTTCTCCAACCTATCGTAATAAGTGCAGCACTGAAGTCGTGGTGAATATGAATGATTTTATCCACGAAGTAATCAACAAACATGTCACAGTGGGAATTAGAAGATTCCAGTTCCAGGCAGAGGGAGGCCAGAGCGACCATCCCCTCACCACCTGGAAAAGCTCTGCTGGACGAGACTTCGCAAATGGTATGAGAGCAGCAAAGAACTCATTTTAAGGCCCCAGAAAATGTTGACAGTAGAAACATGCAACCCAAAATGTGAAAGACCAGGGAAAGGGATGGAAATGACATCCAGAAAAAAAACCCTGGATGGTTTATCTGGCTTTCACTAATAATGACTTTGCTGCCTCATACAAGAAGTTTTGGTTTATATCCCACTGTAGAGAATCAGGTGAGTCCAGTGTTGGGTTGCTAAGTTGGAAAGAGGGTTAATTTCCATGGGCATGGTTTCTGGGGCAGACCTGGGCCCCTGCAATGAATATTTGTACAGTTTAATATTTTATATTTTTTTTATTTATTTATTGCATTTATACCTCGCCCCTCCTGAACACAGCTCAGGGTGGCTAGGTGTGCTTGCTTCTGCAGTACATATACTAAAATTAAGCTCTAGTTTTGGGTGGTGATAGTGGATAAGCACAAACGATATGTTACTTAAGAACAAGCCCTAGGAGATGTCTTACAGAAGTGAAGCCAAGCAAAAAGCAAACAAATCTCCTCGGATCCACCCCCCACCCCGGGTTTATGCTGAACCCAAGAACCCACCTCACCCCAAGGTGGAGTTCAATGTGGGTGTATGGGGCTCTATTGCCAGTGTGGGGAGCGGATCTATCTACACAGTTCTGTTTCCACTCCTGAAACCTCTTGAGTCCTGCTCTACGACCTGAGTGCAGAAACACCTGCCGACCTGGATTTTATTTCACCCAGCTGCCTCCTGCTCACACCAAATTAGCCTGTAAGTAGGAATACACGCCAGGGGGGCTGGACCCTGCTCGACTCCTGAATCTGGTGGGCTGGAGCCAAGTCTCTTATGGGTTACACGTGCTCAGCTCCGTCCTAGTGATTGAAGCTGTACTCCCCCCCCCCCCAAGGAGGGGGCTAGGGCTGCCGCTGCTGAATGCGCGATTTTGAAGCTGCAGCGCGGCGAGCGGGGCGTTTCACAGTGGAAATCAATAGGCTGGGGCTGGCTTTTCCCCAGGCACAAGCTTTCCCGGGCTGCCTATATAACGAGGAGCCTCCAGCAGCCGCAGCCCCTTCCAGAGCGGCACAGGCAAAGCCCGGGGCTGCCTCCTCGCTGCTACTGCTGCTGCTGCCGGGACAGAGCTTTTCTCTTGCCCAAAGAGATGTGCGGAGCGGCCGCTGCCAGGGGAGTAGTGTCTTGGGATCCGCGGGACTCCCTGCTGCTTTGAGAGCGCTCGGGCTGCGGGAGGATCCTCCAGGAGGAGCGGCGGCAGCAACCGGTGGCGCCTCCTGGCTTTGGCTGTTGTTGTTCGGGACTGTGTGCTTTCCCCGGCGCTATGAGCACATTTCCTTCCTCCAGAGTCATCTCCATGCTACTGCTGGTGGTGCTGGTGCTGGGCGCTGCGCTACTGGGGGGGCAGAGCTGCCTCGCCTTGAGAATCCTCAGCGGTGAGTGAGGGGCTGAGGGGGACCCATCCGCTGCGAGGGGAGCTTGGCTAGATAAGCTGGGATACTGTTTAGAAAAGCCAGAGACAAGGGGCAAGCATTGATTGAATGAATTAACACCAAGTCGTGCACTGCTTCCTCGCGCTGACTTAGCCACTGAAGTTCATCCTTAGAAAGTGCTGGAGGGAGGCCTCAGACCTCAGAGTTGGCTTGGAAGAGATTCATTTCATCCATTCATCCTTTCTTCATCATCCCATCTAAGCTATTCTTGCCATTACCTTTTGAGTTCCCTCCCATTACATTAGTTGGATGTCAGGGGCACATTAAGTTCTCCGTCTTTCTCTAGGTAAATTATTGGGGGAGGGAGGTAAAACATACTTTACCTGGAGAAAGACGGGGGGGGGAGTAATCCATATTGGAAGGACAAGCTTTTCAAAGGGGCACTTAAACGGAGAGGAGAAAGTTGAGGGAGTATCTCCTTCACAGCCCACCTCATTGTGCCTATGACTGGGAGTTTTGCCGGAGTAAGGATTGTGGGATTTGATCCTCGTTCCTTCATATCACTATTGGACTCACTGGAACTTGACAGCCTTGTATGGTTTAAACAAAAGAGAGAATTTGCTGGGAGATGTTTGGACAACTGGAAAAAGTAAAAAAAATATACATATAGGTGTCTCCTACCTGAGACTTTTAAACTGTTTGTTACACTTATGTTCACAGTCCATTTCTGTTAAGTTTCAACTTAGTATAGTGTATGGGTTCCAGGCACAGCAAAACATGTTTGCTTTTTAGAAAGAAAAATCCAAAGTTTTTTTAAAATTATCTTTACAATTTATACATTTTAAATAAAAAAAATCTCTACAAGTGAAACATGATGGTGATGGTGAAATTTACTTTGTGGGCATCACAAAGGCAGAAACACTAGCCGGTGGAAGGTAGAAACAATAGCACATGTACATGCACATGTATGTATGTATGTACATATGTATGTATGTGTATCTGTATGTGTGTCTTAGAGAGACAGAGGTCTCGTACACACAAAGTTGGGTCTAAATGTCTGACATTTTTGGTTTAAAATAGTGCTGGAACAAAGGTTTTTTGCGTTTTAAAAAATAGGTTGGAATGGGTTATAATAGGTTAGAATTTGGTGGTTTTCATTTACCCATAAAATCGAGACTGATAGCACTCAAAATTTGTTGTAGAGTAGCCACGCTCCTGTGCACAGAGCAGAAACTCACTTCATGTTTATTTACTGTGCATCCTTAGAGAAGAGATTGTTTACTATAGTAAACAGAATAGCATGTGATGTGCATAAGTGTTTGTGAGGTGCATAAGTATAAGCTAAGATTAAACTGAGGCTGCCAAACTCCTTACACACAGCGTCAAATGTTGTTGCAGGATTTCAAAGATGAAAAGTTAGATCATAAAGGACTCCTATCCCTTCTTAAACTCTCCCTCCAATCTAGTATTCTCAAAGACTTATTTGTGAATTGCTAGTCGACAAGTTATTTCTTTAATCTGGAATGTTAACTTGCAACAATATATCATACTTTTGTATATTAGATTTATTTGAAGCTAGTTTAAAATGTTGCAACTTCTTTTGTAAAAATACACTACAGGAATCGTGAACATTTTGGTTTCTTTTTATAGTAAAGCTAGCAGAAAGCAAGCAAATGTTTTCTTTAAAAGATTTCTTTTTAAAATCATGAACCTTGGTTGTATTATGTGATATGTACTGGGTAAGTTTGCCTCAGAAGTAAAAGGACAAAAATTACTCTTGGCAACATTTCATAATTAAAAAGTGAGTCTAGCTACATAAGGTGAAAACAGACATGATGCTAATCACCCTTTAACCATCCTTGGTGGCTATCTATGCATGTTGCAGGGCTATATTGGTGCCCTATGCAGCCCTGCAACATGCATAAATGACCACCAAGGGTGTTTAAAGAGTGGTTAGCATCATGTCTGTTTTCACCTATATTTGAGGATCCCTTCATTCATTCCTTGTGTGTTCAGTTGTGATCCAAATTCTTCTGCAAAGATTGCCGTTAACTTCAATAGATTTTCCATTAGGTCTTCAAATCTGAGCACAATGTGAGTCCTGGATGAACAAAGAATATGGTGCAGAGTCCATAAACTCCTCTAGATGAATAATCAGGATTTATACACTTAATTGCAGTCCTTAGTTATTGTAGTTATGTACATAAATCTTGATAATCCTGCTCTAGAGAAATTCAAGAACAGAAATTAATTCCATACAATCAGATGCAGTGGGAATTTAAACATTGACATACTGGCTTTATAGAAACTGATACAATTTTCATCCCCCCCCCCCCCCCATACCTATTTGATTGCTTAGAAGTTGAGAATAACTTTGCTCTACACTGGGCCTAGAGTGTAGATTCTCTGTGTTGGCAACGCTTGTTGCAGTTTAATACATGAGTATCTGAAGCAAGTTCATGAATGTAACTAAATACACTACTAGTTTCTTACTTTATTCATTTCCGGAAGCAAGCCTGATCAAGCCTGCCTGTTCACTTGCCATTGTAATCATAAGTTTGAACTACAAAATGCTCTCCTTAGGTCATGGCGAAAGCTAGTGCCATTAATAATAAAACTCAACTACAAAATGCGCTGTTCTTATATGATTAGATGATTACATATTTTATTACAGGTGCCAATAGACTAATGAATAATCATCATTATAGTTTACATTCCTGAATATTTATGTTCAGCAGTTTTTGTTCTATGAATAAATAGAGAAAAGACCTAACCAGGTGTAGCCATTAGTAGATGTATTTGATAAAAGACTATTGATGTGAATAAGAGCTTCTATAATCAGACTTGCCATATGCATTTTCAAACTGTGGTTAAAGCTGTGCCTTTTACAAAGCACAAATATGACTTCAGGTTCAATGCTCATGCTTAACCTTGGCTCTATAAGTAGTAAGGCTGCTCACCATGCACAGAGTTAAAAATGCGGTTACGTTGTTGCAGAAATGGGGCCTTGGGAAGGCCATTAGGAAGGGGCTGTCTTTCTGTTATTTGTACAGTGGCAAGCACACTAGCACCCTGTCTCTGACTGGGGTCTCAGTGCTAAAAACAGCAACATAGGGCATTTGCAGACAAGACACTGTCCACCCAGTACCCACCCCGCCACCCATTATACATGTTGCAGGACTGCAGTGTTTCCCTATGGGTGCCCTGTAACATATATAGTGGGTGGGTGGGGAGTGTCTTGCCTGAAAATGTCCTTATTGATAGGCCTTCTCTGCCACATATGGGGAGTGTGGCTAGGGAGAGAGAAAAGCTGGGGTGGGGGGAGTGTGGTTCATGACAGCCGAGTGGCACAGCTGCACAGCAGCCACTCAGGAAAAGTGCATGGGGAGAAATTCTAAAGGGCGGCTCTCAGTGCCATGGCAGCTGCCTTGCACACCCCCTGCCACGGACCATGGGGAACGCGGAAGCGTGCTGGCCTGGCCTGGCCTTTTGAAATAGACATGTCCCAGCGTGAGCGCTGTGGAACCCAGACTCCTCAGCCCTCGAGGCCAGTTTCTGTGACGTGCTAAGGCCATGTCTCCCACCCACAATGCCTATGAGAAGTGGACCAGATTTCTTGCATGGCTGGCCGCCCCAGTTCATACGGGCAGGAGAAGCATGGTCACCGTTTGCCAGGCACCTTTTTGGCTTGCCCTGCATGGTGCACACCAGATTTCTCGGCAGGGCATTGTGAGTGGCCATGAGTGGGTGCTTTGTGGTTTGCAGGAGCATGCATCCCCACACTCCTCCTTCAGATGGGCATTTGGATGAGTGGCTCCTGGGTGGGCATGCGGGGTAGCATCTTGTTTTAAAATACCCTATGCCCACACCCAGCAATAACAGTGAGGGAGCAGCAGCAGCAACAACAGAACCACACAGAGCAGCTATAACACAACTACATACATGCACAGAGATACATTTAAACACAGAAAGACTAAAGAAACACTGTACAGAGCAGCAGCAGCCACTGTAACAACATGATTATACACCCATGCACAGCTATAGCCTGGCCCAGACACTGTGAGTAGAAGCCAGAGGGTGATGCCTGGCTTGAGTGACTCTATCCTGATTTAGAGACTATGGCCAGAATCCCAATCCCTGCGAGTGCTGCTGCACACGTTTGTGCATGCTTGTATGGATTGCACATGGGTTGCAGACCCTGTGCAGGGGGTGCTTGTGATTTGCACGCATGGGCCATGTGTGCTGCGCATGTGGGGCTTGGAATCGGCCCCCATGTGACGTGAATAAAAGACTGTGAGCTAATTCCTTGCTGAGAGTGACTGTTTGGGACCCTGATCCTGCCAAGACTCAAGCTGGTGAACCTATCCCTGTCACAGTTAGCATAAAAAATTAGGCTGGAATAATACAAGAGGATCAAATTTAATCTGCTGTTTTGATATAAAAGTAGCAGTAGCTGAGAAAAATAATAGCCACTTTTTGCCTAATTTTAGTTGTATAATGGATTTCCATTGCTTTCTCCATTTAGTTGAAGTTAATGTCCTTTATTTGCTTGTTAACATATTTTTGTGTGTGGATAAGTTCTAGCTAGAGAGTGCAATTCACCTGGACTACTTCATTAGCAAATTTTCCCCACCCTAGCAACATCAAACCTGCCTTTGAAGAATTTTTAAAGAAAAAACATTCTTGCATATTTTATTTTAAAAAGTAAACACACTGGGTGTAGTTCTGATGCCTGTGATTTCAGTTGGAACTGAGCAATGAGACTTAATTGAACCCACTGTGATATTTTTGAGCCGAGCTTACAGATTTTTCTGTATCAGAAGCTGAATCTGGCAGAGATTTGATTCCCAAGAAAGTAACAAAGTAGGGGCAAGGAAAACTGCTGAGTGGTACATCGCCTGCATTGCTGCTCCATGACATCATAAAGAATATGAAGTGATGATAATGCAGTTTGCAAAGATGCAATTACTTTAAGTATCTATTGGGCAGGAAAGAAGCAAGCTAATCTTATTACTAGTCATTTAACAACCTCTGTATTAATCATAGCCACTATGCCTTAATGACTGCTGTTTGCTGTCATTTTAGGTTTGCCTTTTTTAATGGTGAAATTTTTTCTTGGCAATGGCAGGGCACATCCCAGTATTATTGTAGATTTTATATTAATACAGTCATTTTAAGCAATATATCTACTTAGATGGACAAATGACTGGCTATATAAATCAATTGTCAAAGGGTGAAAGATTAACGTTCAGGAGACAATGACACAACCTTTTTTCTTTAAATTCTTAGGGCCATTGTCTCCCAATCACATTGCATATGGACAGGTTTTCTTTATTCATGCAGTTGGTGGCATGATCTTATTCCATAAATGAGGTTTTCAAAATTGAGTGTCTACGTTCTTAATCTCACACACACACACACACACACACACACACACACACACACACACACACACACACACACACATATGAACTGGTAACTAAATGGATAACAAAAAGAAAAAAATATCTCCCTCATGAAAGTAGACAAAAGTCACAGTCCACAAACTCTGTAGTAGTCCCAGTGGGCTTCAGTGGGACTATACCAGGGTTACTGGTTTGTGTGGCTCATGCCACAGTCCCACTAGCTTCAGTGAAGTTACTTTGTTTCTACCATATCTGAAATTTAGTTCGTAACAGGATATTCAAATATATGATGGACTTTTAAGGGGATATTTCATCACCAATAAGATTTTCTGGTTAGGGTCTTGGCAAGAATTTTTGTAGCAATTTGCAAAGCAATTTTTTACACGGACGTGCCCCCTTGCCCATGTGTGAGACTGTGTGGGCAGGGGGGAGGGCCTGTCTGACCTCCGCAGCAGGTGGGTGGGGGTGTGTGCATGCTCCCGTGCTCCATCTACCTCCACTGATCCCCCACGCACGGAGGCATTGGAGATAATGGAGGTGCCTCCGTGAACGGAGATGGGTGGAGGTGGGTGGGCATCCATGTTACGGACTGCCAATGTGCTGCGCACCCACTGTGGCACCCATTCCTCATGCACTGTGGCTCCTTCCTGCTCCCTGTAAAAAAGGCCGATGATGTAACTAGCCATTTTCTAAACAGCATTTTCCAGGGCCAGCCTTAAAACTTACAGGGTGAAGTTGAAATGCAGGGCTCCTAGTGGCCCCACTCTACCTTGTGACCCTGTCCTCTTGAGGGCACCCTTTGTGGGGTGGTCATGCTTGGGGCTCCCTCTGGGGCGGAATGGAGCCCTTGCACTTTACCGTGGTGAAAATGGGGGACAAGAGGATATTTTCTCTAGTCCATTTCCCCTGAATGTCTTCTGAACATTAATCTTTCACCCTTTGACAATTGATTTATATAACGGTGTGGTGAGGCTGACCCTATCCTTCACCATTATGGTGATACTATGGTACCTTCAGAACCTGAGCAATGGGAGGATTGTACTAACAGGATTAGATCCCCTTCCAGTTGGTTGCAGAGGATATTCTTGGTTCTTTCAGTGTTTGGGGCATTGATGTTGCATTGGGAGCAGCCCTGGCCTATATGCGTCTGATTAATTTGAGAAGCAAACCATAGCTTTCTTGACAGAAACCCCAATTCAAAAGGCCAAATTAAAGGATAAGGGAGGCTTCAAACTAAGCAAGACTTTGGGGCTTCCCCTGCAGGTCCCTTTCATACCTCGTTTTTCACAGGAAAAAAAATGGTTACACAAAGAGACGTGGTTTGTTAAACTATTAATGCGATTCTGCCTTATGCAACTAAACAACAATGAAGTATTGTTATTTGTAACCAAATTTAGGGTATGTAGGAAGACATTCATGCATACTTACTGGCTGTTCCCAAGTGTGGGAGAGTCCTTGTACTGGGCTGGGGTGCCCTGCTGCAGGGGAAGCCCCTGGGCTGGGGTGCCACAAGCATAGTGGTTGATGCATCTCTGCCAGTTCCACAAATCACTTAGGCTTCAGGGCAGGAAGTGGAATTTCTGATGGGGCCTAAGGGAGTTAGGCACCCAACTTAGACTTTCAACATTTTCATTTAATTAGGACACCAGGAATGTTTAAAGTTGAATACATGCTTAAGCACTTTGCCAAATCAGAGTATTAAATGCTTTCTATAGGTAACAAATGCTGGTTCCCGAGACTCAGACACTGCTGGTTCTGACAGAGCACTGTTGTATATCTGAAAGCACAGAGCATCATAAAATCTTGCAAGCCATGGTCAATCTGGCCCAGTAGATAGAAAGTTGGGATTGGAGCAGAGTGTCCCATGTTTGGATCCTGTGTGTGGCCTTGGGATGGTTGTTTCTCATGGTATTTTCAGGCGTGACGGGGCCTATATTGACCCCGTCATGGAATCACCCATTGATCCCCTGCCGGGATCAAATGGGCACGTCCAGCAGACGTGCCGGCTGATCCCGGCAGGGAATCGGGGAGAGGGTGGGGCTGCATGGCTCAATGTGCAGTCGCACAGCCCTGCCCCCCCCACGCTCCCATGGCCTCTTGGGAGATGAGCAGATGCCACGGCCAATGCAGCTGCAGCGCCCACCCATGGCCCTGGGGAATTGACCACGGCCTGGAACCTGCCACTGATACCGGGCTGTGGTCGAGGGAAAGACGAGATGATCCCCTTGATCACGGGCGGGAATCACATTGAACACACAAACGGAGATGGTCCAGGCAGAACCTCCGTTTGCATGGTCAATGTGGTTCCCCCCCATGATTCATGGGGGTGAACATCTGGAGGGTGACTTCCGTTCACCCCAACAGACGTTACAGGACCATGATCACCATATGGGAATTCCCCGTGATTGAGCGTGATCTCGTAACATCTGAAAATACTCTCAGCCTCGGCTACAAACCTATTTGATTTATTCATTTATTTATTTTAATACATTTCTACCTCGCTCTTCCTGCCACAGGCGGCCAAGAGCAGAAAACAGCAGTAAAAATATAAAATAGAAACTACAAATATAATATAGAACAATTTTAAACATTTTAAAAACATTAAAACAAAACAGGGGGGAAAACCCAGCCACCACCCTCCCCACCCACCCTTTACCCCTCTCCCTTGCTGAATGCCTGGCGGAACAGCCAGGTCTTACAGCTCCTATGGAACGTTGGGAGGTCAGGGGCCAGATGGGCCCTCACCAGGAAGGAGTTCCAAAGGTGCGGATCAGCCACCGAGAACGCCCTGCTCTGTGTGGCCCCCTGGGAAACCTGGGGGGACCTCTAACACAATGCCCCCAGACAGCCGAAGGGACCGATTCAGACCCCAGGGAGTGAGGTGATCTCGCAGATAAGCAGGGCCTAGGCCATGTAAGGCTTTATAGGTTAAAATCAAAACTTTGAATCGGGCCCGGAAGACTATTGGCAGCCAGCGTAGACACCGGAGCACTGGTGTAATGTACTCCCAGTGACCCAGCCCCACAAGGAGCCAGACCGCTGCATTCTGTGCGTGTGCCAGCTGCAGCTTCCGAGCCGTCACCATAGGTAGCCCCACGTAGAGCATGTTGCAGTAGTCTAACCGAGAAGTAATGCAAGCATGGATGGAAAATAAAAATAAAAACCTAGAAGGAAAATAAAATTGGGCATTTGTGGTAGGCCTGGACAGCTGGTTTCTGTACAGTGGGATGGTGCCCCACTGTCATATTGCCTAAAATCTGGTCACTGGAACTCCTACAAAGACTAAACAACATAAGTGGTGCCATTCTGGGTCAGACGAATGGCCATTGAACTCAGCATCCTGTCTCCAACAGTGGACAGCTTTGTTTGCCTCTCTGAGAAGTGCACAACAGGAAATAAAGGAGTGATTCATCATTTTCTGATATTCACTCCTAGCCCCGGACACTATGGAAGTGGGTGGGTGGATGGATGAAAGCCAATCCATGGTTTTGTCACATGGTTTTGAAAAAATATTTTTTGGGAAGGGACCAGGGCCCAGCTCTCTCCCCCGGAGATAGGAATGATACTGAAGTCTAAGGTTATGTCAATATAAGAAAGAAAAGTTTATTTAAAGAGACAAGGTTAAGAGGTGCACTTCTGTTAACCAAACTTTGGAACCCAAATACCACGAGAGGCAGGGATTCAAAGGGAGGAGGGTTCCAGCAAAACATAACTAATGAATATGCTTGTTGATCTTTTATGATCAACAAGCAAAACATAACTAATGAATATGGAAATGAAGAAAGATTACATCAAGATATGTTTGCAGAACGTGTCATTTTGTACATGAAAACAAAACATGCAGAACAAAAATGTACCGTTTATAGAGCACACTGAATAATAAATAAAGCCTATTACAGAAATCATTCTTCTGTTTGCCCAGTCTCTGTCCCTTTGCAAGGTTGGAGGAAGGCTGTAATAATCCTGATTTAAAATGCTGGTGACCTGTCTGTGGGACTAAGTCAAGGTGGGCGGAATTGTTCTTACTGATTGATTGATTCATTCCATTTATACTCCGCCCCTCTTGTGAAGCCACTTGGGGCAGCTTACAAGTTATAAAACAGTAAAGCAATAATCACAATAAAAATACAACAATATAATATAAATGACACTACAAATTCTTATAAAACTCTGTTGAGTGCATAAAAAACAAAAGGAGCAACAACAAAAAAGAAGTTCCCTCCCCCCAACCCATCTAAACTATTCCACCTTCCTCCCCTCCCCCACCAAGCCTGACGGAAGAGCCAGGCCTTACAATTGCATCAGACGGTGAGAAAATTCGGCTGGGTGAACCTCCACGGCTAGGGAATTCCAGAGCAATGGTGCAGCCGCTGAGAATGTCCTCCTGTCCATCCAAACTTGCCAATAACATGGGATTTCTAGGAGGGTGCCCCCAGATGACCTCGGGGACTGCCCAGGACGTGAGGCGATTGCTCAGATAAGCAGGGCCTAGGCCGTGAAGGGCTTTGTAAGTCAGCACCAGCACCTTGAATTGGGACCAGAAGACAATAGGCAGCCAGTGCAGTGCTTGGAGCACAGGTATTATGTGCTCCCTGCAGCCCATGCCAGCAAGGAGGCAGGTTGCCACATTGTGCACCAGCTGCAGCTTCCGAACTGTCACCAAGAGCAGTCCCACGTAGACTGTATTCCAATAGTTTAGCCTCGAAATGACAAACGCATGGATGATAGTGGTGAGATCAGAATCCATGACATATGGGTGGAGCCCTTCACCCACGTAATTGGCGGAAGGCGCCCCTGGCTACAGCCAGCAGCTGGGAATCCAGGCTCAGCTGCAGATACAGGAGCACCCCCAGGCTCTGCACAGATGAAGCCAAAGAAGGACGGATACCCCCAATAACAGTGGAGACCTCCTCACCCAGATCACCAGTCCCACCCACTAACATCACCTCTGTCTTGAATGGTTCTATTCGTTCCTGGTTGGGAGAACTCAGCGTGTGATACTGGTGGACTTTTCATCATCTTCCCGGGATCTCTCAGGTGGAGTTCGGCAGGGATCTATTCTGTCACCTCTCCTGTTCAAGGTGTATATGCAACCTTTGGGTGAGATCGTGAGAGGGTTCAGTGTCATCAGGATGGGGGCAGTATGCTGATGACACCCAGCTTTACCTCTCGTTTTCATCTCACCCAGGTCCTGCAGTCTCAGTCTGGCTGCGGTGGGGGATTGGATGAGGGTGAGCTGTCTGAGGCTGAATCCCGATAAAATGGAGGTGATGTTGGTGGGAAGGGGAAAGGGGGTGGAGGCCCCCATCACTGATTGGATGCATCCCTCCTTGGTCAAAAAGTTTGGAGTCTGGGTGTACTCCTCGACTCACAGCTCCGCCTGGATGCCCAGGTGGTGGCTGTAGCAAGGAGTGTGTTTTGTAAATTACATCTGGTTTGTCATCTTTGACCTTATATCTCAGACTCCGATCTTGCCACCATCATCCATGCATTCATCACCTCAAGATTGGACTACTGCAACCTGCTGTACGTGGGGCTACCCCCGGTGATGACCTGGAGATTGCAGCTGGTGCAGAATGTGGTGGACTGCCAGCTGGTGGGCACAGGCTGCCAGGAGCACAAATCACCAGTGCTCCGTTCTCTGCACTGGCTGCCTATGGTCTTCTGGGCCTGATTTCAAGATGTTGGTTATTTCCTTTAAAGCCCTATACAGCCGGGGCCCTGCTTGCATGTGGGACTGCCTCATCCCTCATGTCCTAGATTGGCCCCTGTGCTGGTCCAGGAGCGCCCCTTTGGAAGTCCCCTGGGTATCCTGGGTGGCGACATTTGAGAGGGCATTCTCGGTGGACGTGCCGAGGCTGTGGCACTCTGTCCTGGTGGAGATCGCCTCTCTCCGGACCTCCCCTCCTTCCGTAGACAATGCAAAACTGGGCTGTTCCACCAGGCGTTTGGCAAGGGGGTGGGTAGTGGGTGGGTATTTTGGGATGGGGTATTTATTCAGACCTCTTTTTTTTTTTTAATATCTTGATATTTTTATATCTTTTGATATTTATATGGTATTTTATATTTTTGTATTCATGATTTTATTGGGTATTTTTACATACACATTTCTCCTGCATTTTTGCTGTTACATCCTGAACTTTCTGTGTGTCTAAATCACTCATGCAGATCTTCAACATCTGGCTCTCTGAACTTTGGCATAGAACTTCTCCCAGAACTTTTGTGAGTAAAAGGTTCTCCTGGTAAACTGTTTTGCTCCAGGCAGCTGTGGTCACTTGGCTTCCATAGCAGCCCCTCACGTCTACATCTGCAGATACTTTAGGCTGCCTTAGGGCAGTGTTTGTGTGAAGAATGCATCCAGGAACTGCCTCAGGGCAGTGTGTGTGTGAAGAAAGCATCCGGAACTTATTTGTGGACTTGTAAACCCAGAAGATTGAAAGACCAGCATTTTAAGGTGTGTGTAAAAATGCCCATTGTTTATTGTTTCCTGCCCCAAACTACCCTTGGGCAGGAGGGGATGGGTTATAAATTATGAAAATAATAATAAAAAATAACAATGAGAGAGAGCGGAACAACTAGTTGTGTAAAAAGTTATGCTGTTATCACCTTTTGCCTGGAGTTAATAACATTTTCTTACTGCTGTGCTGTTACTGGCGAGCCTGCTCTTAGGGAGAGTTTCAGTGTTAGGTGTGACAAATTGACAGATTCTCTTTTGAGGTGGGATCTGCTCTTAGAGTGGTTTAGGTCCCTGATACCTACAATATTTATAAAAATGTAACTAACTGAAAGAAAGGGAGAGAAAAATGCACAGCCCAGTCATTCCTATGTACTGTACTTTTCAGTATTGGTTCAGTCTTGTTCAGTAGGTTGTAAAGACCATGACCCTCTTTGAGAAATCCCTACACAGTCATGGTGGTGATAATCCTACAGCTTCCACGGGTGTTTTCAGACGTTACGGGGCCATTTGGCCCCGTATCGAAAACAAGCCATTCATTCCCCGCCGGGGTCACCCCGTCACACCATATCAGACGTGCCAGGGGGATCCCGGCGGGGAATCTGGGAGCGGGCAGGGCCGCACGGTGCAACGTGCGGCCGCACGGCCCCGCCCCCTCCATGCACCCCGCCGCCCGCCCTCCGGGGAGACGGGCGGGTGGTGGGGCCAATGCGGCCACCGCATCGGGCCAGATGCGCCGTGGCCCGGGATCCTGCCAGGGATCCCGGGCCGTGGCAAACGGCCAGACGTTACTTTTTTTTGGTCCCCGCTGGGAATCTTTTTGACCTCGCTTCCCGGGACATTCCCCCGGCTAGCCCAGGAAGCGTGGTTCAAATTGACCCCATGTGCGGATTGACCGTGGCGAACATCTGGCGGCCGCCAAACAGACGTGCGAGACACATTGACCACTGGTGCGTATTCACCGTGGTTCACTGTGATCTCATAACGTCTGAAAATACCCCACCAAAACAAGCTGTAATTTCATTTTTTGTTTGAAACCAATCGTCTTGGAAATCCATGTGGATGTCAGAAAGCAGAACAATTTTCTTTTTTTGAGTGGTGGGGTATGTCCCCAAAGTATTTTAACATGATAATGCATCATGGCAGGGAACCATGTCTGCTGCAGTTTCCCCCATTGACAGCAATGGGAAAAACACAGCAAACACAGGTCCCTGAATAAGCGATTGGAGGCTCTTCTATTAACCTTGCTGTTCTACCAAAAATGTTGTTAACATGGCATTTTTGGTGCAGCGCTCTACACGTTTGCTCACATTTTTGTTATGAAGGAATGGTAAAGTACTATATTTGAGGAACGTAAGTCAAGGGACATTTTTGTATTTATTAGGTTAAAATAAATTATTCAACCTCAACTCTTCTGCTTGCTTTCTCGATATGCTTATGCAGCAAAGGTGTATGTACAGGGGCCAGAGTGATAAGAGAAAACTGAATGATATAGTGAAAAGAAGATTCAGGTCCTAGTCATGCAACAGATTGACAAAGGTTGGCCACTGGCCAGCTCACTAGATAAGATGGGCACCTTGTCCAGGGTGCCTGGCATTATCAGGAGGGCAGGGAGGAGCCCACAAAATTTATGGGGCTTCTCTGAGAGGTTGCCCCAAGAAATTGAGTTTGTTGGATACCTCAGTGCTGCCTCCAGATTGCTAGGTACTCTTCCCTGGATTCCTACTCCCTGCCAATCAGCAGCAGTAGGGACCCACAGATGTTCAGGAAAACAAAATATTTAGGTCCAGGCCTTATCAGTGCTTTGATATTAGCAGGCTCTGCATCTGCACAATGTCAGTTGCAGAATTTGAGTCCTTTTCTTAAGTGTGTAAGAGAGATGGCTGGTTAAAAAACAAAAAACTATCCTTTGGAATATTTTTTGGTGAGTCATTATTATTCCCATTTAACAGATGTGGTAACTAGGACTGAGAGAGTGTGGGTGTAAACAGATGGATGGCAGCTCCAGGGGTGCCCCGTCCTCTCTGAGTTGACCAGTCTGTCTAAAAGATGCCTGCCAGATGTTGAACTGAAGAAGGCTGTGGCTGCTTTTGGATCAGCCCTGAGAGCAGTGCTTCAGAAGATCCTGGAGCACACTATGCTGAGCAGGCCGGCCAAACCCGGGGTAATGGCCAAATGTGGAGCTACCGCCCACCTGTTCAGTGGACTCACAGTGCAGTTCAGTGCCCGTCTGGCTGTTGCCCCAACCATGTAGTTGCAGGTGCCAGCCTAGAGTACCAGATGAGTGCCTGTGACTCCATTCTGTGTGTGTGGTGGTGGGGGGGGGGCACAGGTCCATCTGTTGTAGACCCAGACAAAGCTGGCAACTGGTCTAACACACCCAGTGTCTTACCCAAGGCCACCCAGTGAGTTCATGACAAAGGGTATTTTCAGACATGACGGGGCCGATTTGCCCCGGCATGGAATCACCTCTTTGATTCCCTGCCGAGGCCACCGCGTAATGGGCCAACAGACGTGATGGCCAATCCCGGCGGGGAATCTGGGAGGGCAGGGCTGCATGGCACAATGTGTGGCCACACAGCCCCGCCCCCCCCCACGCTGCCCCAGCTGCCCGCCCTCCAGGAGACAGGCGGGCACCGTGGCCAATGTGGCCGCAGCGCCCGCCTGCATTGACCATGGCCCAGAATCCTGCTGCAGATTCTGGGCCATGGTCTGGGGACAGACATTGCGGTCCCCTTCATCACGGGGGGGAATCAGTCACCACGCAAATGGCGCTGGTCCCGCCGGGACTGCCATTCGCGTGGTGAATGTGATTCCCCCCCCCCCCGTGATTCACGGGGGTGAACATCTGGGGGGGAACTTCTGTTCCCCCCAACAGACGTTCCGTGATCGCGATCACTATGTGGGGATTCACTGTGGTTGACCGTGATCACGTAATGTCTGAAAATACCCATAGACAAGATTTGAACTCATGTCTCCCAAGTCCAAATCTAACATCTTTAAGGTTACACTGTTTTCTCTAACAATCGCAATAGTCCTTAAAATAGCTGAGGATCATATTTTGTTTGTTTGTAATTTACAAACAAACCGTATATGATCCTCAGCGGTTTTAAGAACTATTGTGATAAATTAATTAAATAAAGGAATGGGTACAAGGATGGCCACTGATCCTAAAAATACTTAGAGGTGCTTGCTATTTTGTTCACTAGAGATCTTTAACGGTGTTCATGTAAATACTCATTTATTATGGAGGTGCAGTCACACCTCCATTAGTTAATGTGAGATGGAGTTCACATTGAATCTCTGCCTATCTGTAACATGGTGGTTTTCAGCAATTGAATTTCCCACTGAGACTCATTGAAAACTTTTGCTGGGGAATTCTCTTTCAATTGGGGGTCTATGTGAACATTGCTTGCTTAGAAAAAGGAAGAGCAATCTTGAGCAATCGCTAAAAGAGTTCCTGTTCTAATAAAAAACAAGTTTAAAGTTCAGAAGGAAATCCTTATGTTGCACATGCATATTGCCATGCTCTTGGTACTGTTGGATAAACATCGTGTCTGTTCTGTGCATTTCACCTGATTATGTTAGCAAAGTTATTGAACTGAAAGTATAGGGGAAATCTTCTTAAGCAGCACATTCATGTTGAAATCCTTTGAGTCATCCACCGTGCACCACAGGGTGGCATTTGCTCTCCTGCTGCAGCCAGCAGCGGCAGGAATCTCATCTTCCCTCCCAACAAGGAAAAGTGGCAGACTCACATTGAAACTGATGTGGCTGTACAAAGACAGCTTCATTGAAACTGACATGGCTGTACACAGCCAGTCACATTGAAATTGACATAGCTATGTGGTAGTGCCTCTATTAGCCACCTCCCTCCCTTCTGCTGCCACTTGATTCCGGCTGTTGCCCCCTATCTTCTTTCCCCTCCCAGAACAAGACACACAAAGGGTATTTTCAGATGTGACGGGGCCGATAGCCCCAGCACGGAATCACTCCTTTGATTCCCTGCTGGGGCCACCGTATAACGGGCCAACAGATGCGGTGGCCGAATCTGGGGGGAGGGAGGGGGGAGGGGTTGTGCTGCCCCGGCCGCCCGCCCTCCTGGAGATGGGCGGGCGCTGT
This sequence comes from Sphenodon punctatus, assembly GCA_003113815.1. Lineage (NCBI taxonomy): Eukaryota > Metazoa > Chordata > Lepidosauria > Sphenodontia > Sphenodontidae > Sphenodon > Sphenodon punctatus. Next base: position 749,005 of record QEPC01005662.1, on the reverse strand, counting down.
GGCCAATGCGGCCACAGCGCCAGTCCGCATTGACCATGGCCTGGAATCCCGCCGCGGATTCTGGGCCGTGGTCTGGGGACAGACGTTACAGTTCCCTTCATCATGGCGGGGAATCACAGTCACCACGCAAATGGTGGCAGTCCCACCGGGACCGCCGTTCATGTGGTGAATGTGATTCCCACCCCCGTGATTCATGGGGGTGAACATCTGGGGGGGG
>QEPC01005662.1:712605-727415 GCA_003113815.1 Sphenodon punctatus | reverse complement strand
AAAAAAAATATATAAAATCTTCTAGTGCATTCTTTGGGTGGGAGAAATGGAGAAGGGAAGCAGGAGAGGCCGGTCTGCTGCCCATAAGGTGGGCAATGGGGCACATGGCAGAGTTAGCAGGGGCTGTGCCAGTGGAGTGACCAGCATTAGCAGTAGCCTGAGCCTGTCACCATGCCCCAAACTGCACAAGACTGATTTTGGCAGACAGGCTTCAGAGGCTCCCAGCAGTGGCACTAGGGGGGTGGTTCAGCGTTGCCTCCTGCCAGCGCCCTCCACTGCCATGCAGGGCACTGGAAGGCCTGCAATCCAGGAGGCTGTGGCTGTCTCTGCTTCGGCTGCAGGTGCAGGTGCTTTGGGGTCAGATGTTCCTCCAGGGCCACCAGTGTCCCTCAATATTAATGTGATCCCCATCAGTCCAGGGCTGGTGTATCCCACCGCAGCTGCTAGAGGCAGGGCCCAATCCACGGGCAATGGCAGCAAGGAGAGGGGCATCATCATCAGTAGCTATAGGGGGCACAGGTAGAGTGGCAGCAGCATGGGCAGTTGATCAGCCTCAGGGTCCCAGTGCTCCCCTTCATGGGACCTATCTTAGGTTGGGGACAGCGAGGCAGATTCCAGTCCTGTGGAGGAGATGTCTGGTGCTGAAGAAATGGCTGTCCCTCTGAGAGCTGTGTCACCACCATGTTCTGCTCCTCCCATCAGCACTGTCACTGGTGCATCAACCGGTGCGGGCCAGAAGGCAGGAGGGGGCAAAAAGCCCTCCGTATAGGTGCATTTTAAGTTGGTGCAGGTGGATGATCCCAGGGAGGTGTAGTGCAGTTTGTACCAGAAGGTGGTGAAGCATGGGCAGGTGCTCATCAACCTTGGCACAACTGCTGTGGCGAGACACCTCAAGGGATGCCACAGCTCTGTGCTGCTAAGTGAGGAGGCAGGGACAGTGGACGCCAGCAGGTTCCCAACTGCAGCGATCAGTGGACAAGCATCCTCGAGCAGCTACCTCTAGCAGCAGGAGTGCCGGTATTGCTGCTAGGGGGAGCAGCAGCAGCAGCAGCATCAGTGAACCATGGAGGAGCTGGGGTAGGGGCAGCTGCCAAGTCCAGCAGCAGCTGCAGGACGTGGAGGGCGGTGTGGCTTTCAACTGAAAGCCATGTGCATGTTGGGGGAAATGATCGTGCTGGATGGGCAGCCCTTCTCGGTGGTCAGGGACATGGGATTTAGGTGCCTGATTGGCTTCCGGGACTCCAAGTTTAAGCTGCCCTCACATACCACCCTGAATTGGCAAGTGGTGCCAGCCTTGTACCAGGCTATAAAGGAGCAGGAGAGGGAGCAGCTGGCAGGGGCTGGGGGTGCCACCGTCCACTTCACCACAGACCTGTGGTCGAGCAGGAATGCATAGCATGCCTACCTGGCAGTGACAGTACACTGGTGGCAGGACCCAGAGGCAGCATTTGGGAGTGGCAGGAGGGGTCCCAAAGTAGGGTATAGGTGGTCCCTGCTTCAAGCTGAAGTAATGGATGGTCCCACACCACTGGGAACATTGAGGAAGCCCTGACCACCATGGTGAGGGAGAGGGTCACACCAGGTGGGCCCTTCACCAAGGAGTGTGTGTTGATGGACAACGCGGCCAATGTATTGAGGGCAGTCCATGAGGGAGGCTTCACCAGCATCCCTTGCGCCGCACACATCCTTCACCTGGTGGTCAGGGATGTTCCGGGCTTGGGGGAGAAGGGGATTGGGGATGGCACCCTTAGCTCCCTGATCAAGCAGGGGAGGAAGCTGGCCAGTTTGTTTAACTGGAGCGTGAAGGGCAGTGATCTCCTCTGGGCGAAGCAGGCAGAGCAAGACTCCCCAGTGCACCAGCTGGTGCAGGGTGTGTTCAATCGGTGGAATTCAATGTACTTGATATTCGAGCAGCTTCTCAAGCAGAAAGCCACCTTGCTTCAGGTTCAGCTTTTGACGGACAACAGGGCACCTCCAGGTTACAATCGGGCTGAATGGGAGATCCTGGCTCAAACGGTCTTCATGCTGAGACCATTCCTGGCCATGACAGAGATCATCAGCTCCTCCACGGCCACCATCATCCAGGTGACCCCTCTGGTCCAGAGTCTCCTGAGGAGGCTGGATGAGATTCTCCAGGGGCAGGATTGTCACCCTCAGGGCAAGAAGATGGCTACAGGTTGCCCTGGTGCAGCAGCTGTAGACAGGGCTGAAGGCATGATTCAATGAGCTCCTGAAGTGGGAGGAATATGTTTTTGCAACCATGCTGGACCCTAGGATCAAGGGCAGCGTGGGACACCAGACACAGCTCTATCGGCACTGGAAGGGTGAGCTGGCGGAGAGGGCCCGGCAGGCAGAGAGGGCTCTTTAGAGTGCACGGCAGCAGCAGCAGGACGCCCCTGGGGATGGTGGGAGTGGGAGCAGCCACCCCTTTCAGCCGGCGGGGTCTGTCCCTGCCCCCAGCCCTAGCAGTATCAGCACCAGCAGCAGGGTGAGCAGCAGCAGCACCCCTATTGCTTCTGGATGATGTGGATGACCTGGATGGACAGCCCTCTTTGCCTGGAAAGTAAGCCCCAGAACCCCGAGGGTGGGTCCTGGGGCGGGAGTGGGTGGCTGATTATTAATGCAGTGGAATGACAGCATCAAGGTCCCTTACGCTGGTGGTAGGGCTTAGCTGTATCACACAATATCTCTAGTGCAAGATCTTTCTGATAAGGGAAGGCTTTTAATTTCAATTGGGAGGAGGTGCAGGGGAATCAAAGTATAGGTTTTTCTATTAATCTCCTCCATGGTTGCCATGGGAAGACCCATACTTGGACTTTCTGTAACTGGATCTCTTCTGTCTGTAGTTCTTTCTCTCCTGAAAAGGCAGACTCTCCTGTTGTTGTTTTTTTAGGTCACATGCTTGCTTGTAGTCATGTGCTCTGGAATGATAGTTCTTACTTTTAAGGTGCTATATTAGCACGCAACACACATTTTCCTCAAAGCTTTTTGTTTTGTTACAGTAAACCTCTTAACTTTGATGCTTACCTGATTCTTCCCTCTCCTTACTCTCTGAAGCTTGGAAATCTGTTATTAAAATATTGACTATGACAAAGTCAGTGTGGAACTCCAGATTGCTAAGTGGTTTGCCTGTGCATCAGGGTTGATGGCAGTCTGATATTTTTGGGAACAGAGGTGGCTCTAGGCATAAGTGTCATAGATGAAAGGGCCCCAGGTTAGGCTACTAATAAAACATAAGGGCCCATTTTTTAATATATATTTTCCTGAGGGCCCCACAAAATCTAGTCCATCAGTCAATCAAACATTTTTATTTGATAGTCTTTAGACTGTTACCAATTCAATTTATTTATTAGACAATTAGCTTTCGCCATGGTCAAAAATAACAAATACAAGTAAAAATACAAAAGACAAGTTAACAATAACACATAATCAATACATAAAAGGAGACTGAGCAAAGAGGAAAAGCTCACCTACGTAGTAAGATACTAAACAGGAAAAATAAAACTTAATAAAATTAGTTTGCTGCATTTCAAATTCTCATAGCTAACAAAGCAAAAGAGGCATCCGCCTGTATATATTTGTCATCCTGAGATGCCAATAATTCAATTCATTTGTTCTTATATGAAAGACACCTCTCTCCCCATAATGGAGTCAACCAAGTCTGCCTGCGAAGTTCATATAAAGAACAAAAAAATAAGAAATGCTACATATCTTCCACCACAGAATGGATGCAGGGACACAGTTGCTGATCATAGGGTATACTTTTATAGCGACCTTCCACCACAGCAATAGGAAGAAACTGCAAACGAAGGGCGGTAAAAGCTCTGCGTAATGCACCATCCTTCAAAATGTCCAAGTACAGCTCACTTTTATGCACTTGCTTAAAGAGGCATAGCTGAGGGACCACCTTCCAGGAAGCCAAAGCAGTCAAGTCCTCCTACTTAGAAATATTGGAGAGCCTTAGCTTAACCAGCTTTTTTTACAGGGATAAACTTTTCCCCTGAAGACAGGCAACTGAAAGGCTGTTACCAATTAAAACAATGAAATAAAAACAAACAAATACATATACCATGTTACAACATGACAATTATTACATAGGAAAAGGCCTCACCCTGCAATAGGTTACAGAAGAAGCTACTCCTATCCCCTGGAAATTCCACAGGGCAAAACATCCAAAGAGTAGTTGCAGTGTAACAATAGACTGTACTGTCTATTGTACCTAATTGATCAATGGGACACAACAAAGGGAAATAACTCCCTAATCCTGACTGCAAGAAGGGCAAACATTGCAAAATTACATTGACATTTTTACTTCCAAGTAATAATTGAAGCTTATTTGAATTTGTCAAAAAAGGCCAATCTGAAATAGAGGAAAACACCGGGGCCGACCAGCTTAGGACTTTTTCACATGTGCACCCCTCACACCACATATGTGTGCGGTGGTGGTGATGGTGGTGGGGTCCCTGTCTGAATGCCGTGGCAGGTGCAGGGGGGAATAGGTGGGCATCCGTAGGAACAGGGCCCGTGGTTTGTGTGTGTGCGTACTCCCGCACTCCACCCACCTTCACCCATCACCCATGCACGTAGCAATGGGGTCCAATGCCAGTTGCTCTGTGCATGGACATGGGTGGAGATGGGTATGCACCTGTGGGAATGAGCACACACCCTTCTCCACCCACTGCAGCCTGTTTGAAAAGGGCCTCTCTCTTATATCCTCATACAGAGGGCACTCCAGAAGGTAATGGGGTAATGACTCAACCACACCCTTCTGACAATTCTTTGTTCATATGAAATCCCTAAATATCTTCCATGGAGCACATTAGTATTCATGAAAGCAATTTTGAAAAGACCAATCTAAGATACATGGGTAATATATCCATATAAACCTCATATTCGACATCACTCTTGAAGTATTTCAAGTACGGTGAATATGTTGAGGTCTTAATCTTATCTTCCAGGCCCAATTCAAGGTGCTGGTAATGACCTATAAAGTCCTAAATAGCCTGGGCTCTGCCTACCTGCGGGACCGCCTCAGGCCCTGGGTTGTATCGCGGCCCATGCAGTCGACCGGGGATGCCTGACTCGAAGTCCCCCAGGTTTCCCGGGTGGCGACAATGGGAAGGGCATTCTCGTTGGCCACTCCTAGGTGTCAGGGTTTGGTGGGAAGGAAAGGGAACACTCACCCACACCAGAGTCCTCAAACACACTTGTAGCTAAGAAAGTTCTCAGTAGTCCATTAAGGTCTGTATATCAAGCAAAAACTAGTGATGGACCGGACTCATCATAGAGCACTGGTGGACTCGTCCTGATAAAGAGGACTCCACTCCTTCACGCATACAGGGTAAGGGAATTGGCAGAGTGCAGGGTAAGGGGGGTAGGTTTAGGAGGTGGGGGTCGGGTCCTGAGGGAAGGCCAAAGGAGAGGATAGGACTTTGCTCAGGATCACAGGAATAGGTAGTGAATCTGGGAGGGAACACACAGACTTTCAGTTATACGCACACAAGAACACACACACACACAGAGGCACTCAAGGAAGCAATACCAAACACACGGCACAAGGCAACAACAGCAATCCACACAGGAGAAAGGAGGGAGCCGGTCTCACAGAGAACTGATCACCAGCAAGGTTAAGCAGGTCTAACTGCCTTTTATAAGGGAGGTTCCTCCCCTTTCCCAAGCCGTGCCCGCAATCTAGCTGAGCAACACACAGGTGGAGCGGTGCTGGTTTCGGGGACAATGGGTATCAGCTGATTCAGCACCTCCCTATCTGTCTCTTGGTCATTCACAGGGGCAGAGCTATGGGGAAGAGAGCCCTTGTCCCTTCTATTACTTAACGGGACAGGCAGGTTTGCAGAGTTCAGGTCAGTCTTCCCAAAGGGGCCACTACATGGAGAGTCAATGCCCTGCCACCCCTCCCTCACCTTTCTATTCCTACCCCTAGCCCCCCGCCCAGCAGCCCAACGTCCCGTACCCCAATACCTGAAACTAGGCTGTGGAACTCCCTCCCAATGGAGGCCCGCCTGGCCCCAGACCTCCCCTCTTTCTGAAGACAGCTGTTCTGCCAGGCCTTTGAAGAGGGAGATGGGGAGGATGGGGGATTGGGGAGGGTGGGGGGTTCTGCCCTTTTAGTATATTTTAGTATTTTACTGGGGTTTTTTCTTGTCTTTCCATGTGTCCCCCTCCTAGTCTAGGTAAGCCGTAGGCAGGGACCGCGTCTATCTCATTGCTATGTAAAGCGCCAGGTACACTGCTGGTGCTATACAAATGCTTGTAGTAATAATAATAATAAATAATAAATTATTATTATTATTATTATTATTTATTTTATTATATGTTTATGTTCGTGAGCTGCCCTGAGCTGCTCTGTGAGCAGGAGGGTGTGGGGTAGGAAAAAAACAGAATAAATAAATAAATAAATACATAAAATTAATCTCAGACAGATCATTTTAGATGGATATATCCTTAATCCTCTGCTTAACCTTGATCTTAAAAGAGGAGAAAAGAAGAAATTTTAACACCTCCAAATTAAAACTGAAATATTGAACAGCCATGATCCAGGGAGAGCTAGTAGCCAAGAGCAGATTGTTCACTTCTGCAATCAATCTGCTCAGAAGTGGATCTTCAGATGTATATACTTGCTTTCCAGGTAATAAAGAAGCAGCTAGTTGATTTGGCCATCCAGACTGATCTTGCAACTATTCAGCCGCTTCGCTGTGCCCCCTTCTACAGGTTTCTTAAAAGCTCCTTTGGTTGCGAGCTTTAGAAAGAATAGTTGAAGATCGGAATCTCCAAAAGGCTTTGACGCTGTTGCGTTTTGAACTTATTCCCTTTCGTGTGTTAGCGGGTAGGCGAAATGGCACCCCATATCATGAAAGAGTTTGCTGCTGTAATCAAGGTCAAGTTGAGGATTTGCTTCACATATAATTTCAGTGCCCACTTACCTCCTTTTTAAGGAATCTCCATCTGGCCCCCTGGTTGGCTTCTCATCCTCACTCCTCCTTATTGCAGCTGTTTCAGTCATGTTTGGCCTCCAATTCGCATGCTATGATGTTAAACATGGCCACTCTGGCCTTAATACTTTGTAAATGCTGAATTAGTTAATATAGTTTGTTTTGATTGCTATGTATGGTGTGCCCTACTGGACATCTGGCATTTGTCCGACAAATATGAGGTACTTCCTCTCTGATTTTGTACTCATGATGACTAATATTTTGTGTTTTAAACCTTTTTAATTTTAATATGCTTGCTTATAAGTGTCTATTTATTTATTATTATTATCCCTATTTATTGTTAGTTTTTCATTGCCTGTTTTAGTTTTTTGATGTATTGCCTATGGTCTGTTTGCAATGACCTATGGTCAAGCATTGAATAAACTTATTTATTATTTATATTATTTATTTAAATACTTGCTTTAAAAACCTTAATCTGGATCATAAAACTTCACTTTGAAGGGATAACAGCTCAAACTCAGTTCTCAGGTGACTACCAGGAACTGTCTGTGGGAGGCCCAGCAGTCTCCTAAGGAAGCTGTTCCGAACTTGATCTAAACTCTTATCTAGGGTGACACTCCATATTTCTACTCCATACAGAGCTTGAGATTGCATCTTTGCCTTGAATACTATAACTGCTGAGCGTATAAGATTTACCCTATGCAGTCTTGAAAATTTAATAACACCAGAGGTAGACTGTTTGATTTTAACATCAATAGAACAAATATGTTTATTCCACATACAAGTAGCTGAAAAGTGAATACCCAAGTAGCTAAAACAGAAACCTGTTCAATTCAATTTCCCCCCATCATCCAAAAGACATTTCTTTTGTTACTTAAGAATACCACGATTTTTTGTTTTATCATAATTGATAACCAATGACTAGAGCCATCACCAGATTTGACCTTAGGCAGGGGGTACTGAGACCGATGCCTCTGGCCTTATGGTTTAGAAACCCTGTGACTCTTGGGAGAGGCAGTGCTCCCAGGGCATCTCAAGAGTAGCAGCAGCAGTGCTTCCAAGGCCCTTTGTGTCCTCCGCCCCTGGGACCCCAGCTTTGCTCTGATCTCTCTCCCAATTCTAAGGTCAGCCTTGGACACTACTGCTTGTATTAATCAAGAGGAAAAGCTAAGCAGATACTGAGAAATGAAAAATGTGCCTAAATATGAACATCAGATGCGTCCTTCAGAGGTACAAGCCTTGACAAAGAAATTGCTGCTAATCTCCATTTGTTTCTATCAGTAATAGAGACAGAATGCAGCTATGTAATCATATTGCAGTAGTAATTTTTTAAAAATACAGGAGTAACGCAGCATGATTCATCATAAAATGCAAATGAAATTTAGTAGACTGGACAAAAGGGAATATGATACAGTAAAATATCTATCAGTGGTAAAACAAGACCAGTATCGGAACAAAATCAAAGACTGACAGGATGATAGTACCAGTTAACATATGATGCATCATTGCAACATAACGTGATGAAAAGACATATGTTGCTTTTTTATCAGTTCACTGACCGCATTCTAAAGCACATTAACTGTATCTTTCCAACTGTATTCCACACATGAATAGTCGGGTGGGGTGGGGTGGAGAGAGGGTTGGGCCAGATTCACAGCTGATAAATCTGCTATATTACCATAGTACCTAAATGAAAAGATACTAATTTAAAGTAGCTGTGAATCTGATCCAGCTGATAGTCTGTATGCTGTAAGGAAGTGCCAAATTCCCACCACCTAGTTCTTTGTTGTGGCAGGCTTTCTTTGTGTGGAGATCTTCCTTGAGGCCACCTTTTTCTATTGGCATTTTGTAAGTGAGGGTGTTTTCAAACAAGGGAAGGCTCGGGGAGGGGGTTTGTGGCCACTGAGTGGCACTGCTGTGGAGTACCTACTCAGGTGGAGTTCGTGAGGAGGGAGTCTAATGGGCAGCTCCCGGCGTGGCTACCCACACACTCCCTCTGCCATGGACCATGGGGGAGGGGGAAGCACGCTGGGCTGGCATTTGCAATTGACGTGTCCCGGCCATGAGTGCTAGGGTACCCAGGCTTCCAACCAGTTCCTGTGACGTTCAAAAAATGTGTCCCCTGGCCTCATTGCCTATGAGTCGCAGACCTGTCTGCTGGTGTGGCTGGCCACCCAAATTCATACGGGCCGGGGCTGTGTGTCTGCCCATTGCCACAGCCCATTTTGGCTAGCCCCAAACAGAGCACTCTGGGTTTCTCCACAGTGCTCTGTGAGTGGGTACTGCGTGGCTCACAGGAGTGTGCATTCCACTGCACCACCTTCAGATGGGCATTTGGATGAGTGGATCCTGGGTGGCCATGCAGGGTAGCATCTCATTTCATGTAGTGTGGTGTCTTGCTTTTCCCACTTCTCACTACCCTCCACATTGGAGCTCCACATTGGAGCGCGTCAAGATGTTGCGGATCAATGACACCTTGGAGATGAGCACACTGGGGTAGAAAAAAAGGAGAAGCTCCCTCACCAGTCAACAAAGCCCCATACCAGCCATCATTTATAATCCTACGTGGTCTCTGATTCATCTGCTTAATCCCCCGCTTGAAGCAAAAAATCACACACAGAGACAAAATGACTGCAACATCCTCCCATGGCCTTAAGTCAATGATCCTTGGTAAGGTGGATGATCCTTGGACCTTTCCTAAGCTACCACCCATGACTCACTGAGAGTTTTCGATTCTCACAAGATTCTGGTGAAAATCAAATTGATTCTTATTTCAACCCTAACGCAAACTAGGTTCAAAACAGTTTTTTGGAGTCAAGGATCCGTTTGTTCATACAATGATTTATATGCTTCAAAAATCCTTTGGAAAAGTTAGTAAAGGCATATGTGCCTTTGCAACCTTAAGAATTTCACTTTTTAACTTTTATGGTTGTTTTGAAAAAGAAAAATGATAAAACCACCAATGTAATAAATCATAAGATCTGAAGGCCAAAATAAATTTAATGTTTTAAAAACTATAATCCATGTTGGTTTCTGTGAATCTGGAAAAAAGATTCTAAAGCCACAAACAATTTCTAAATTTATCTACAAACTCAGCCAAACTAATTTAAAATTACTTTGAATCCTATGCTTAAAATGCTATGTTTGAACCAAAAAAATCAAGTTATGATTTTGGCTGTGAACAGGCTTATAGTGGGTAAAACACTTGCACAATTTTAACTATAACTGCAAGAGTGGGTGCAAAGTTTTATGTTATGACATAATCTGTATCCCTCAAAACCAATGGGTGGGTTTGATTTCAATGGGAGTAGTTCCATTGAAATCTAAGCAGTTATTCTGGAGTAAGTGGTTTGAGGAAGCTGGCTGGAGAAAGGTAATCATTCAAAAACATTGCCTTATGTTCACTGTGGGTGTTAACAGATGAGACAGAACCCCCATTCTTCCTGCAGATTTACCCACCCATTTGAAGAGCAGCTGCCAGATGTTTGCCCCAGTTTGGGCCATGGCAGCTCTGCACGGCAACATCCCAGAAAGGCGAAGCACGCTGTGTGGGATAACCTGGCCCAAACCATGGCCACATGCTGCCCCAGAGCCTCTCCCCACCTGATGGAGGGCCGTGTTCACTACCAAAGGGTCGTGGTCACAGCCTAGAGCCATCGCAGGAGCAACCACAACTCTATGGTGCAGGAGGGGGTAGGGTGGCATGCATGTGAACTGTAGTCACAGGAACTGCTGGCTTTTCTGCTGGGGTCCTCAGAGGGCCCACATGAGGCAGTTGCAGGGGAGTCTGGAGCAGCTCTGGGGCCCAGCCTGTGTGTTAATATTCTGTGATAGCTTACATGGTGGGACCAAGTATATGGTGGGATATTTCTGCCTAATATAAAAACTGATTCTGCAAATATTTATACATGATCAATGGGATTCTTCATGGTGTAAGTATAAACCCCCAAACTATTAGGAATGCAGTCCTCACCCCACTGAAGACAATGACAAACCTCCCATTAACCTCAGTGCAGCGAGGGGTGTGCCGTAAGTCATTGCAGTTGGTCACTATTCAGAAGACCTCACTGTAGCCTTTCAGAAGCCTTGTAGCCTTGTAGACTTCGTAGCCTTTCAGAAGCCCCTGTAGCCTTTCACACTGTAGTAAGTTGCAACTGTAGCAAAGAATTTCTAAACTAACATTTCCCTCTAGTACAAGTTAGCGTATCAAAATCCTTGCTGGAGGACAAAATCTTTTGTACAACCTACATCTTTGCTACATAGGATTTTTCAATGGCACAGCATTAGTGGACAAGTAACAGTGTCCAAAAGCCATGTGAGAAATGTCCCATTCGTTCAGGTTATCAAACTAATTTAGCAACAAACATTTTCTCATTGCAAATTCAGAAAGAATGCATTTTTATTTCATGCATTTTGAAATAAAACAAGATTCAATTGCATGCCTTTCTCCTTTATTCAAGATTGCATGCCTCTGATATGGTATTTTTCTGATATTTCACACACAAATTAGTATGGGAAATCTAGTTGATGTTTTCATGGGAACTAGAAAGAGACAAGAAGTGTGGTATATCAATGGACTCTGGTTGAGCTAATTGGCTTTTAATGCCTTTCCCCCAGGACAAGTCATTAAATTTCTCTATGTATTGAATCTCTCTCTGTATGGGAATAACACTTCCATTGTCTGTCTTGCCATTCCTATTGTAAACACTTTGGTCAGGCCTTTGGCATTATTTGTTTGCATATGGTGCCTAGACCAATGAAGCCCTGATCTTGTTTGAGGTCACTAGGACAATGGTTCCCAAACTTTGTGCTGTGGCACCACACTCCACAAATCCAAAGTTATCTGTACCAAATATTAAAACAAATTTCCCTATGTAAGATTATTGTTGTTGCTGTTGTTGTTGTTATATTTTTAAAATATATGTTTAAAACTTAGATAACAATTACAGGGTTTTTTTGCAGTGTGTGTGTGATTTTTGTGCAGCAGGGATAACTAGGAAAAGGAAAAGACCAATAGAGATTGTGGGGGAAGGGACCTGGACAGTGGGAACTTTGAGAAATGGAGGAGACTGGGGCAGCAAGGGATCTGGGAGGAGAGAGAATTATAGAGTCTTAGAGTTGGAAGGGACCTCAGAGGTCATGTAATCCAATTCCCTACTCAATGACAGAAATCCACACCTACAGCATCCCTGACAGATGGCTGCCCAGCCTCTTGGAAACCTCCAATGAAGGAGAGCCCACCACTGCTCTAGACAGTCTGTTCCACTGTCGAACAGCTCTTACCGTTAGGAAGTTCTTCCTGATGTGTAGTCAAAATCGGCTTTCTTGTAATTTGAGCCCATTGGTTCTAGCCTTGCCCTCAGGAGCAACAGACAACAAGCCTGCTCCATCTTCTATGTGACAGCTCTTCAGATATTTGAAGACAGCTATCATGTCACCCCATAGTCTTCTCTTCTCCAAACTAAACATACCCAGCTCCTTCAACCTTTCTTCATAGGACTTGGTTTCCAAACCCATGACCATTTTTGTTGCTTTTCTCTGAACCTGTTCCATTTTGCCAATGACTTTCTTAAAATGTGGTGCCCAGAACTGGACACAGTACTCCAGATGAGGTCTGACCAGAACAGAATTGAGACACTTCTCCCCTGGGAGAGTTGGAGGCAGAAGAACAAGGGGAGAAGCCTACCCCAGGACAGTTACTTTCCCTTAGTTTTACCCTTGCTTTCTCTGTAAACAAGATCAGCATGCAGCTGGAGGCAAATACAACAAACTGACCCCGGCCCCCTCTCCTCCCTGAAGTGTGCTCCCCTTCTCCTCCCTCCTTTTCCTTCACTTCCTCTTCCTTTTCCTGCTGCCTTTCTTCCCATTCCCTCACTCTGGTGCTTCCACTGTCCTTAAAGCTGGAATGAATGTTTGAGAAAAGAGGCAGCAGCAGAATCAGAGAAGAGAAAATGATTACGTGTCCGGGGCAGGAAGGGGGAGAGAGTTTGCCAGCATGCACCTTCTGATCTGGAGAGGAATCCGCTTGGGCAGTGGTAACTGCTTGCTGAGCTCTTAGAACTGATTTCTGTCTCTTTCCACTTCGTACTGTGCAGGCAGCTACTGCTAAAAGTACAGACTCTCCTCACTCCAACACAGACACAGCAATGAGACTCCCGAGTTCTTTTTTTTCTAGCATGAGCTGCTAGTGCAGTGTGGGTTCTCCTACGGGTGGGAGAAGGGGAAGAACAGAGCTGGAAGAACTAGAGATACTGTACACGTGTAGCCCTCTGAGCCCTGCCAGGAAGAGAGCTGCACATGTGTTCTGCTGCCTGCGCTCTCCTTGCCCTGACTTTTACTCAGCCTTTTGCCACCCACCCTGGCACTAATCGGTCCAACCCTAGGATAGTACACCACACAATTTAGGAATCACTGTTCTTAGAGCTACTCTTATGTATAAAATATAGGATTTTATTTCTCCCCTAGCTCACTTCCCTAGCCTAATCCTATAGGATTGTATTTGTCAGTGTTCAATCCATTCTAAATGCACTTTCCTACTCACTGCTAAGTAACCTGCAAAAAAACTGTAGATACTTGAAAACGAAATACTCTTCTGTCTGGTCCTTTCTATACCTACATATTATTTGTGTCTTATGTAGGGGTGGGAAAAGTTCCTAATGCCAAGAACCGCATTCCAGAGACGTCATATGATTGTCCGAGAGCCACATGGCACATACAAACAACCCCCTCCTGCTTCATAATTGATGGGTAGAGACAGTGGTCTGCCATTCTAACTGCTGTGATTCTGAGGAGCAGCTGTGATTCAGCTGCTGAAACTTGGGATGCATTAAAGGACCTTTACAGGACTGGAAGCTCAGGACTCTGCATGAGCCCTGGTCAAGAGGTGCACTTGAACAGGGCTTGTACAGCTGAAATGGGTATGTACCTGATGGGTTACTCAGATACTGATCAGATACCCAGAATCTTGAAATATCAATAACTTCCGGTACTGATTTTTTAATTTTCTTATTACTGGTTGGTGTTTGGGGTCAAAAAACTGAAAAATCAGGATGGAAATTAAAATAATAAATAAATCAGGATTGGAAGTTGACTTTCCAGGTTGGAAAATCAAATAACGGACATCGGAAGTTGAAAAATTGGTACAGGAAGTCATCATTTTGGGACACTGGGTACCTCAATCAGGTAGGTGCTGGGACTGAGGTGTTCTCTGCCCCTCTCTGGGTGAGTCGTGATTTAGTTTCCCCACGTATAGTCCCCACTGGACCTAGCTCCCTCCAGAACTGCCCCAGCCTGTAAAGAGATCACTCTTCCTGCTACCTGTGTTCCTGGAGTTTTCCAAGTCATAGAAATTTGTTCATCCAAGTATCTAACCTGGGGTTCTCCTCAACGGTGTCACACAATGTCAGTAGCAAGTAAGCACACAAGGCTTAGTTAAAATAATTTTATATTTATAAAATTACATTAAGTACAGTGCAAGATTATGTTACTTTTTTTTTTAACTTTCACTCTTGAATTAAAGATAACGCAAAGTTAATTACTTGTGAAATCCCTAACCTAAAGACTTACTACCCTAAACTTGAGTTCATATTCCACTCTTGAGTGGTTCCACTCAGTGGTGGGACCCCGGGCCCATTACCGGTTACCGGATTTACCGGTTACCGGTTCTACAAAAAGGTCAAAAACCGGATTCCCGGATTAAATCTGGTAACCTGTACCGGTTTTATTTCATTGGTTTCAATGGGGCGCTGTGTCCCCATTGAAACCAATGAAATATTAATTCCCTCCCCCTCCCAGGCTGCGCGGGTGGAAGGGGGGACACCCCCCACCCACCCTGCCCAGCCTGGCTTTTTGTTTTAAAAA